>OX589587.1:26216894-26638707 GCA_951329385.1 Polia nebulosa | reverse complement strand
GTGGATAACGGAGTAGGCAAAGTCGCCCGACTTGGCTCAGCAATTAAAAATAATAGGCTAGATAACATGCAACGGAACTGCATGCAAAATACACGCAAACTGCAAGCGGGTTGCGCAGTAGAATGGCAGTTTTGACGCAGTTGACCTAACTGCGCAAAAACAGCATCCAAGCTGCAATTTTGCAGTTGGCGCGCTTTTCAAATACCCCGCACAATTTCAAATAAGAACCTTATCGTCACCCTGTTCAGACTTGTCATTTGTCCGCAATAGGGAATATGCATGTATTTTTTTTTTATTTTGTTTCGAAGTAGTAGGTATACCTACTTATTAACTTAGAGTAAACAACTATAGAATATTTTTTAAATTATCTTCATCAGAACCGAAGTTATATAGCTTTGAAGTTGATAATATAAAGAGAAGTCCGACGTGGCGTCAAAGAAGAATAGAATAGAATAGAATAGAAATCATTTATTCGACACAGACACAACACAACAGCAACAAACAAAAGGAAAAAAGAAGTACACAAAGAAACAATAAAATTGTGCTGAGCGTGCCCATACCGAAAGGGTTACCATCTCAGCAAAGGAAAACAAAGGAAAACAAAGGAAAGGCAAAGGAATGACGCCCATACAGATAATAAAGAAAACAGAGTTTTCGAGAGAGGGACAGATATATTTGTTTTCAATTGTTATAACTAGTTTGTTTTTCGATCAACTTTGATTCTGTTTCTAACCGACTTTCGAAAAAAGAGGAGGTTCTATGTTCGACTGTATGTATGTTTTTTTTTTTTTTTGAAGTGAAACTTCTTTAGAATCGTTGTGATTTCAAACCGGATGCAACGGAAAAAACCACGGGTAAGAGACACAAATACAAAAATGTGTAGGATGAAGCCAGGAAAGAATGAGACAGAAATATACATACTATTGTTCGGGCGTCTTCGACGACCTTCGGCTGACGTCGTCCCCTTTTGTTAATTTGTTTAAAAAAAAACACTTCAATAACGGGCAATTCAAATAAGCAAGTTCAGAACGTTGTTTTTACAATTTATTTCTAACTTCATGTCAAATAAGTGTTGCCAGTCCAAAAAGTAACTATTCTACCATACATTCTTGTCATTATAGACTATGGTTAGTAGATTTTCAGAGTTACTACCACGATTATTTCAATCCCGATTTTTTCCCTATTCACCCCTCGATCCCTATTCACCCCGTCTGACGGTAGATTATGTAACATATTATGTTAAATAAAATATAAAATATCTTTTAAAATTAATCAAAATACTTTCATTTTTAAACAATTAAACTTTGTAATTATCCTACCCTTGTTATATATATTCATCTCATTCTTTTGTCGATTTACTGAAGTTTCACTTCTATCGTGTGTGAATCGCACACACACCTTTTTTTATGTATGTCCGCGCATTTCTCGACCAGTTGTGGACTGATTTTCAAAATTCTTTTTTTATCCGAAAGAATATACTCCCCAGGTGGTCCCATATAAATTTTATCGAAATTGCTTTAGCGTTTTTTGAGAAACTGAACAAAAACGAAAAATACGTGATGTTCTCCAAATGTTTAAATTCCACATTCCATGTTATTGGGGTTTTTAGTTCTGGGGTATAACAACTAAAAAGCGAAAAATAAAAAACTTTTTTACAAAAAAAACAACCGACTTCCAAAAAAAAATACACTAAAAATTTAAAAATAACTTTAATTTCGGAAGTTGGTGTCAAATATCGAAGAAATAAAATACAAACACCGACTTCCGAAATTAAAGTATTTTTTTAATTTTTAGTGTATTTTTTTTTTTTGGAAGTCGGTTGTTTTTTTTGTTACTGTTAGTATAACATTTTTGTATATTTATTAATAAACAGGATAAATAAGAAATATTTTTTTCATGCATATTCCCTATTCTATGAGTACCTACTAGCTTTCTACATGAATACAGCAAACCTTTTCCCAAATGCCATACTTCAAAGGAGGAGGGTTGCTAAGAGGCATTTTTCGCCCATCACACACTCGAAAAAATAGTTTTGGTTTCTAACTATTATTAAATGCATTTGTGTAGTTGAAGATATATTTTTTTGATTCAATAAATTTACGTGATAAATAATATAGTAACTCATAGGAATTATTGCCCAAAAAAGAGTAGTTGTTTTTGTACATTTTTGTCCTTCTTTTTAATCTAAAATTATTTCTTAAATAAGCGCTCTATGAACCATATTCATTTTGACTCACAATGGTACTACTTCACATACTTGTTATTTTGCCTTAGATGTGACATGCTCTTTTTATGTGTTCTAACTAAGTACTATAGTTAGATAAATTAGGAAATCGAGAAATATCCTTAAATATAGAAACACAATATCTCGTTTTTGGATTTGACTTTTACATTAAATTTTAAGGTATGGTAGGAATTTACTATAGCAACCAATTTTCTTGAAAACTTTTATATTCTTCCTATATAAGGGGGCTCCCATACCACAAACGTGATTTTTTTTTTAATTTTTTTTTTTTTGAAGCCTTCGTGCACGAGTCCAATTCGCACTTGGCCGATTTTTTTAAAATTACTTATTTAATCTGACTAGGTCGGTTCCGGGTAGCCTATTAAAAATAAAATCTAGTCGTTTCTGGCACTCACCGGCCTCCACCGCGGCGCCGTTCGCTTCGCAGCTTAGGCTTCGGGGGTCACAGTTTTAACCTAACATAACTATTTTTATATAGGGTGACTGGTAAAGTGGCCTATACTTAAACACATGATTGTACTCATGATAACAAACAACTTTCCCAAAGAAACATAATTATAGTGAGACAGAACGGCGTCACGCGCTATACGGCTGTTGTTTTGATAAAAGTGAATTAGTATATAAAAAAAATTTCTTCGAGAAAGATGTTAGCTATCATGAGTAGGTACAATCACGTGTTTAAGTATCGGTCACAAATTACCAGTCACCCTATATAGAAGACTAGCGACACGGTCCTCGTACGTGTGCAATAATAATACACAAACCTTCCCCGTTTTACACGCTTTGTATTAGTGAAAAACGTATCAAATTCCGTAGCGTGGCAAGAAGAAAGCGGAAAGTTAGACGGACGCAGACAGCGATTTAGTTTTATACTATTTTGTGATTGTGTGCAGTATTGCCAGTAGATTTATCTTCCTCTGTTTCCAGGAGTCACCAACCCCGCCGTGCTACAGGCGTCGGCGTCACCCTCCATCCCCGGCCTCCGCCTCTATGTCATCCACTTCATCGACAAACTTGGTACAGCAATTAAAAGAATACCCAAACATCCAGAAGGATATCCCGAAATACATAATAGCTTTCGTAATATACCTACCAGTTAGCCTTACTCTGACGGTTGTGGCTGACTGATGTATGTCACATAGTAACATCGAAAAAAAAAAAATAACATCGAGTACTTAACGTGTATTGAGGCTGATTTTGTTTCTTCAAGAAGGGTCACCTGTCACTGCAGTAGTTTCAAAACAATGCCTGCAGTAATAATAATTGTATAAACAACTGCAGTAACGAGTGGGTTAAAATATAAATAGGTTTGATTTTTGTTGGACCACCTCGCATGTCGTCAAATATATCACATTCGACCTACTTCGGAATGTTTTCATTTCATGCTTCTGATTCTATATACCACAACAATATCCATATATTAAGGAAACAGGTGCTTTAGGAAACAACTACTAAATAGATTTATTATATAAACCTTTACAGAATCTAAAAATACGTCCCTATATTAGAGATGTGTTTCAGATAGCGTATCTTTCACTTATAACACTATGCTCCGTCCATTCGAGTCTAGCTTCCACTCACTGGATGAGAGATCAGAGGTGCACATACTATTAGAGATGACCATTAAAATTAAGAACGTTATCCATTAGTTTTCGAACCATCAGGTGATGTGATGAGCAAATACCTACACTATTTAGGTACACCTCTACACTATAATATTATAAAAAGGTAAAGTTTGGATGTATGTAGTAGGAAATCAAAAGAACTCATCCGAAATTCTTTGACTGAGATAAAGCTACAGTATTGCTGTACATCGGCTACTTTATATCCCAGAAAACAATGCGATTCAAAGTGCTAGTTTTAACAAAGCAACGTATCCTCCGCCTCTATTATGTTATGTACTCGATGCAAGAAAATATTGGTTTTGATGGTCTCACAAACTAAGTGCCATATAGAACTTGAACGTTACTGATACATGAGCTAAGAATCGCTTGTGAAACAAAGGTTCGATTAGTTTAACTACCGAAGCACTGCGCATGCTTTTATCCAAAAGTATTTACCAACTGCATCAGGATACCTTAAACTTTTATTTTTAAATTGTATCTTTCTGAAACTCTATAACAATATATTCATATCAGATAATATCCCACATGGCAGTTCAAGTTATAAAGTTATTACTAAGCAGTTGTTTGTAAGACTATTAAAATGTCAGTGTATCGATGCCCTATGAGCACTTTCTCCCTTTTCGATTTTGCTTGTACATAATTATTACATTTTTTTTTAGTTTATTTTAGCCTAATATTAAAAAAATGTTTAAATTTCGTTCAGTGTGTCATTCCCCTTCTTTCCTAATGATGATGTACGTACGAATATCGTGTGTATAAAGCCATTTAGCAAGCTTTGGAAAGATTACTGTAACGTAACATGTACGTTATTATAACACACTTTCGCGTTCATTGGCCGCAGAATTTGATTTTGTACCGTCTTCCCAGGGGTCGTGATTACTTCGTGTTGGCCAGGCCTTATATACTAATTGTGCTATTTTTTTAATTAAAACCTCATTTTGGTTGGTTTGGTTCTCCCAGCTCACGAAGACCGTTTGGCCCTGCCTGTACTTGACGTAAGCTGAGATATACTCAGCCTTATTTATAAAACACACTTATACACAAACTCCAGATAACATACGTCCCATCCATCAAATTCAACCATATAACGGTCAAAACCTCCTTTAAATGATTAGTTAGCACTTTACCACCCACATCGACCCTTCACCCGGGTAGAAAATGTTGAAACAAGTACCTGTTAATCAGTGTTTAAATTAGTCACATGTTTTTTTTATATAAATAAGGCCCATTAAGCATCAAACTCAGGTATCTACTCAATATGTTAAAGGTTACAATATAAAAATAAACACAATAACTTTCAATATTAGGTCGGCGCATACTTTTGTTCTTCTACTTAGCATCTGTTTTAGATTATAACTTTAAGTTCAATTGCTAGATTTAGCTTCTCCTTTATTGTTGTTTTCATGAGCGTAGGCATTGTTGCCATATCTAGTATTCTGTTACACACTAACATGACCCGTAGTTCTGATAGGGGCTCGCCAATAGCATCAGCGGCGCGTTGGTCAAAGTTGCTGAACTGCGATAAATCAGCATTGGTATCTTTCTCCAGCATCGTCTCATAAATCTGTGAACATATGCCATGGTTCTGACGAGTGCCACAAGCTGAAACAAAAACAGAATATTTTGTAAAATTCCTATGACATTTATGTTATGGCCTAAACGAATAGCTGTCAGATTCATTGTTAGTTAGATATTAAAATTATAGCTTCGTTAAGGCTTCGCGGTGTTAAGGTAGCCGCGTTTAACCGTTTATTGAAGTTATACGTCCTGATTTCTTAAAATCGATAAGAGAAAGGTTGGAAATTTGAATTTCGCAAGCTTCGTCAGCACAGTCATATTGAGTTCAAAATGGCGGTAGCTGATTGATACAATAAGTCTAATAAAATTAGTCATAGCATCGCAATAATTTTAATTAACTATTTGACCGCGACTCTTCGGCCTTATATACAAATCAAACATGTTGTGCCCTATTCGCTACGGCTTTGTAAGACAAATATCTAATGTAGATACTCGTAGGTATTTATCCACACTGAATTTTTATTGTCCCACCACGCTACAACACGCAAGCACGAGGCGCGCCTGCGTGTTGTACCTTGTGGCAGTCAAACAGTAAACAGAATCACAAATTATTGCAATAAATATTAATTACCTCTGTTCTAAGTCTTCTGGTGCCGTATTTTTTCTATTTCTCCATGATAACGTTAATCGATTTTAGCGAACATTGCACACGTGATCCGGGCTGTGTTGCGATTCCAACTGAAGGGTTGGGGTGGTTCGCAGACGTACCTACTTGTAGCTAGGGAGGCTCACAGACGTACGCTCACTAAAGCAATACGCCCGTGTGTGACTCACAAATTGCCGACATTAGGGAAAATGGCGCATCTAACCAAAACATAAACAGGAGATAAAAAAATAAAATGATCTGTAATTTTTACCATTTCTGTGTAACTCGACCATATAAACTCGTAGAAAAATACCTACTACCTACTAGAGTGCTTTCGTGATTCTGACTAGTAAATATGTTAATTTTGCTTAAAAGAGAAGATGCACCCGTTTTTCTTTTGACGGCAGAAATAAAGACAGTCCGGGTCTTAATGCGATGGGAGAACTGTAGGTACCTATAGAAGGTGACCTACTACCACTTTAGCTTAAACTCACACACTTGCAGGTCACAGTACAATGTCGTTATACAGTCATCTTTCCAGCTGTTCTCTCAGTTTTAATGTTTTATTAACTCTGTGTTCTGATTTCTAAGTCATAGATGTGCCGTTCCGAGTCTATCGCTAAAATTATAGTCAGTGACAAAAGTCGATGAGCAAGTACAAAGTTCCAAAAATCGTTAACGCTTTTGAAACGTTAGCTTTGGTCACAATACGGTGAACAGGTCAAGGTTACAAAATTCGGTCAACTTTCTAGAATTGAATTAAACTTTTAAGCAGTGCAACAAATGAACCTGCACATATAAATTCAATATGGGAACTAAAACTGGAATATCAATTATAAAAAACTAACCCAAATTTTGAAAAATTGGCGTGTTCAATTTTTGTTGCCATGTCTGATCAGCATCAAATTTTGTCACTGACTGTACATTATATGTTGTGGGTTTTGTATCGTATCTATGTAATGCAATTGTGGCTAGATATTACAGATGTGTGACGTCATTAAGACTACCGCGCGACGCGTGATGACTGATTTATTTTATGAACATTCTGACTATGACAGGACTTTTTACGTTTACCGGCCTTTATTTAGGGTGAGCTAACCCTAAATGAAGGCCATTTAACCATAATTATAAATATTTTAATCGTAGATCCAATATTTTAAAATTTTAATGAAATAAAATAATTTATTAAAGATCTACTGTTAGAAGCGAGTGCACCAGTTTACACGACACTAACTGGACCTGAGTAATATTTCTATTTGTCTCAAACGTACTTACCTTTTTATTTGTAAAAGACAATATTTTTCGAATGAGAGTTCATTAAATGACAAAAATAAATCTGTTCAATATTTGGTAAGTACCTATTGCTGAAAAAAATATTCAACAAGAATGGTAACACTAGAAAAAGTCATTCTCTAGAACTTGTGAATAATAAAGTTCTAGCAACCATAATGGGAAAATGAAGTATGACAGAATGAGACTCGATCTTAATTTACGGCTTTATCTTTCTTATTAAACCCACGTTAACTCATATAATCGTAATATTTTCCTTCCTGTGCTCTCAATGTTGACTCTGAGTTTTTATTTATACATCTTTGGTATATATCTACAATGTCGCCGTATAAAGTTCAGTACAAATTAGTTGGTCTGTGTGCTTATTCACGTATATGTTTGCATGTGAGTGTTTTCAATCTTGTCAATGTATAGATATTAAATAATAAATTAATTTTTAGGGCCTGTAAAACTCCGGCAAAGACAAATACTCTGGCAAAGATAACGCTCCGTGAAACAACATGCAAGCAAAATTATACTTAGACATTTAATTCCATTAATCTAAATGTGTTGTAGGAATCCATTTCAATTATTGTATAACTGTATCCAAGTTTAGATTGTTAGAAACCTAGTCAAGGGTGAATGTAGTTCATCGCTTCCCTATCATGTGCTGAATAAAAAAAACATATAATCTAGTATCAGATACATTCCCCTAAATATTGATGTTCTACTAAAAGTACATTAATTGGTAATGACATTGTTAGCTCTAAGTAAGTCTCGTGTGTCTCAAAAATCACTGTTAAATAAGATAATAATCCTATAATTATATTTTCTTTTTATGCTTTAGGTACTCTGTTATCAACTAATACAAGAGTAAACCATGGAAATAATGACTAGTACGTAAATATTTACTCATGTTAGACGATTTCTTCCAATTTGAAGCAAGGTGAGGCCTTTCATGGTTTTAAAATGGAACTGTCCAGAGACTGTTGATGATAGTGATATTGTTCGGATAAGAAAAGTGTGATTCAAAAATAAATTTAGAATGTAAGTAAGTAAAACTTTGAATGGCCTACCTACCACTGAAATTGAATTTATTACTACTTCACCGCTAAGATATGTAGATTATTTTGTTATTAATTACCTACTCTATCTTTTGTGAACAAATTATTCTTGGCATTTCATTATTTTAGATATATTCAAAAGAAACAGCTTTATATCTGCTGACAATCACTTTTGGTTTCCTTAAAATTATAAAAATAAAGAAGACCTTTAATTTAAAAGTACCTATTTTACTTCAGAACTTGATTATTAAGTAGTGTGTATTACTAACATCATATGGGATGTTAGTAATACACACCAATTAATAACAAACAAAAAAAAAAACTATTAGAATTAAGTATGTGTTTAGTAAACTAATTGTCATTAAATTTTAAACAATTGTACCTACTCGTAGGATTTATGTATGAATAGGCCAATTAATGAAACACAAATTATATATAATCTTCATAATATAATGTATTCACAGTTAAAATAATACAATGCCTAAACTTACCTACTACAAACTCTTTATCAGTCTTTGGTTGCATTTAAAAGAAAATCTACAAATATCTGACCTATATTTACCATTAGGTACTGTTAAACATAGCTTCGTGATTAAGGTGAAAAAGTGAAGAATATGAAGTGCGTAATAAAAAAAAATATATACGGTCGAATTGAGAAACTCGTCCTTTTTGTTTTCGTCGGTTAAAAAGAGTCCATACAATCACCCTCGATTGTATGGATTTCAATATTAGAATGGCGATGTTGGAAATGTAGCAGATATTGGTAGTCACAGTCGTTGGCAAAAAAAATTAACTGTTCTGGCTTTAAAAAAGTTTAGGTAGGTACATTAGCATAATACATATAATATATTCTACCTAAAAGGTCAAAAACGTGATTTAGAAATTAAATTAGCGCCTACGGTGCTCAAACGTAAATAAATGATAATATACATATCTGCATTTGGATTTAAGCCATTAGGAAAAGTATTGCTTCAGCATAAAATTAATACCCACTATAAATGAATTTTGAAAATCAATCTTGCTGTGTCGACCGGTTGCGTCGTTCATAACACAGCTGAGCAAACCGTGTTCAAAAGTAAGTTCGTTTTCACTAAGCAAAATTATTGTAATTGAATAATGAATTAGACTGCTTTGCAACTACGCGCCTAAAATATATATAATCTTTCGAATAGTTATTAATTAAAAATATCAAACGGATTTACAAGTTTGTTGAAGCTAAAAGTATCTTCTTTTAATAAATAAAATTGGTACGTTAATTTAAAACTCAAAATACATCACCTACCAAAGATTATTTCTTCAGAATCACATTAAAAGTTGGAAACGTGCCAGGATATTTTAAATTAATGGCTACGTATATACGTAATACTGTAAAATTAAGTTGGCCTAATTATGTGAATAAGTAGGTAGGTGTATTATTTTGAACACTGTTAATTTTATGTGCTCAGGTTATAGGTACTACTAGTATGCAACATACTTGTGAGAGATTATTAAACTTAGGTACCTACTGGCATATTTTCCAAAAACAAGTGATAAGATCAATCAAGCCGGTGATGCATTAAGGTGACCCGTAACTGACGCCAGAAAATCATACTTTTCAAACAATTAAGAAAAAAGCTTCGTCAACAAAACAGTACCTAGATACCTATTATAATTCTTTCAACAAAATTATACGCAAGTAAGAAAAATAGTTCCATCAAAAATTGGTTTCAAAACTTGGATTGGCTTTTAATTAATTAAGTACAGGTACTTTTTCCTACTCGCATGATAAAAAAGTTTCACTGAAACTGGGTATCATCAACTCTTTTTTCTTTTTTTTAATACATATTTTAAATTCGCGTTAATGTAAAATTAAATTGTAGTGCTAACATATAACTATTTACAAATTACTAATTAAATATCATAGCACTTTAAGTAGGTAAATATATATGATCATACTTCAAGATATAACTATTAAAACAACCTTCTCAACAATTTTGATTTTCCTATAAACATTATGATCTCCTTGCTGAATATAAACTGTGTAAAATAGAGATACAAACCAACGATTTCTTGTTGTTGTTGTAAACATGGCCTATTTTATTGAGGGGTGTAAGGCCATTTGTTAGAAGCGACATTTTACGAACTGCACAGGAGAGCCATTTAAAGATTCAAAATTTGGAAGAAAAATCGTTATAAAAAGTTATATGGTAGGTAGTATGGTAGTTATATGGAAATCTCGAAACGGGGCAAAATTACCTCAAAATGGTGGCGCTTTTCACTCCACCGCGTGCAATGCGTCACAGTCCTCACTTTAGCGTGACAAATTCTTTAATCCTTTAGCTATCCAGTGGTGTAATTAAATATTGGATGGAGATGATAGATATGTAACTGCAACAGCAAACTACCTATCCCCGATTTTGTTATTATTGTTTTTTTTTTGGATTCCCACTTTGGAAGCAAATTTAAAGACGTAGGTAGGTATTCACGTCAAAAACTACTGTTCTTACTTTAATGGGGATCGGAGATCTTTATTGCAAAAAATCCCTTAATGTTTTGGAATAATTTTCAATAAAAAACAGGAGTTACAAGATAAGTAAGAATTGTACGAAACTGCTCATCCGAAGCAGAAAAAAACGCTGAATCCGAATATTATGTAACTCAATATCGTCCAAAATGTCGCTTCAAAAAAATAGCCTTTCACCCCTCGTTTATAGATAGATATAAGTTTTCTTGTTCACATAATTCTGTAGAATAAATGTTATTAAAACGATATGATTGTTGTTTTATTCTGAGTCCTTAATATCACAATAAGGAATATGCATGTATTATTTTTTCACATATAGCAGTAAAATAAACTCAAGAAAATTATATAACGCGTCAGGCCCCTGCGTCGCCACCAACAATAGGTTTTTAATTATGTCTGCTAATGAGGGACTTGATGCGTTACAATAAATTCAAGTACCTACTGCATGTCACTCAAAACAATTATATTTTCTACTACACCTAAAACGTTCGTGATTGTCAAAGCTATACTGTGACGTCACTTACCTCGTCACGTCTTGTTTACGTCTTATTTTTTGTCCATACCTCGTTTCAATAGATATTATAATAAAACTTTAGTGAAATTTTAAATACCTTTTACGAATTATGTGTTACTTTGACACATGTAGGTGTCTATACCTATGTATAAATTATTTTGTCACTACCGGCATTATTTGAGAACGATACGTTTTGAGTTTACGTTTAGTTGAATGAATTGTAAAATAAGTGATGAATGAAGGAGTTCGTGGCTAAAGTAATAACAGCCGCACGGGTCGATCCATCAGGTTAAGCTACGCTTGCCAGGGTTGTTCCATGGATGGGAGACCATCTTTACATACGGAGACTCCTCCGTGTCTCGGAAAGCACGTTAAGCCGTTGGTCGCGGCTCTCAATCGTGGATCTTTAACAGTCATTACGGGTCGTCAGAAGCCCGAAAGTCCAGTCCAAGACCAAGACCAGTCTTACCAAGGGGTATCGTATTACCCAGTAACTGGGTTGTGGAGGTTAGATAGGCAGTCGCTCCATGTAAAATACTGGTATTCAGCTGCATCCGGTTAGACTGAAAGCCGACCCCAAGATAGTTGGGAAAAAGGCTAGGCAGGTTTATTGTGATTA
Organism: Polia nebulosa; assembly: GCA_951329385.1. NCBI lineage: Eukaryota > Metazoa > Arthropoda > Insecta > Lepidoptera > Noctuidae > Polia > Polia nebulosa. Next base: position 26,626,704 of record OX589587.1, on the reverse strand, counting down.
ATTAAAAAAATAACAAGTGCACCACATTGCTTTGCTCCAATACAAAATCTAAGTCATCATCATTCTCCTGCCCTTATCTCAATTTATTTGGGGTCGGCGCAAAATGTCTTAATTTTTCTTCCATACTCCTCTATTAGTCGTCATCTCCGTAGTCACCCCCTTTTTGCCCATATCCTCTTTCACACAGTACATCCATCGTTTCTTTGGCCTTCCCCTACTCTTATAGCCATCCACATCCATACACAAGACTTTCCTCACGACATTTTCTTCATTCCTCCGCACCACATGCCCATACCACGACAACCGATTTCCACATAACTTTTCATTCAGCGGTGCCACTTTCAGACTTTCTCTGATATACTGATTCCTAATTCTATCCATGTGCGTAAGGCACACATCGCTCTTAACAATCTCATCTCAGCTGCATGCAATTGCTTTTCATTCATCCCTTTTGTGGCCCAACATTCTGAACCATACAAGACAGCAGGTCTGACCAATGTTTTATAAATCTTCCCCTTAAGTTTAAGGGGAATGCGGGAGTCGCAGATAGTCCCGGTGACCTGCCGCCATTTCATCCATCCAGTGTTAAGTCTGTGCTTAACAGTCCGATCTATTTCGCCATCGTTTTGCACGAGTGAACAGAGATACCGAAAATCGGAGCAGACTGGGAGAAGCGCGCCATCTAGCGCTATAGCTTCAGAACTAGAGAGACCGCCGAAATCGCAGAGCATGTATTCATTTTTAGTCCTGCTGATTTTCAAGCCAACTTTCTCCAGCTTCTGTTGCCATTTCAATCTGCTCTGGATCTCAGGACACAATCTAACTATATTAAAAAAAATAAAAAAGTTTGAATTACTTGCATAATCCCTATTCCCACTCAATCCCAAAAGGATGCAATAAGGATTAGTATCGTTAAGTAAAATTAAATCATTGTCTTTTCAATTACCTACTAGAGACTGCAGTCTAGCCTAGCTATGCATGAAGCTACCGCTAGATTTAAAAATACCAGTAGTTTATAGCATGAAATACAGGCGTGGTAGGCCTTTTTACTTTAAACAGTGCAATATATTTCGCCAACGCTTTGCACGAGTGAACTGAGATACCGAAAATCGGAGCAGACTGGGAGAAGCGCGCCATCTAGCACTATAGCTTCAGAACTGGAGAGACCGCCGAAATCGCAGAAAATGTATTCAGTTTTGGTTCTGCTGATTTTCAAGCCAACTTTCTCCAGCTTCTGTTGCCATTTCTCCAATCTGCTCTGGATCTCAGGTCCATCTTCACCGACCAGAACAATGTCGTCGGCAAACAGCATGCACCAGGGTGCCTCCTCCTGTATTTCCGACGTAAGAGCGTCCATAATCAACAGGAAGAGGTAAGGACTTAAAGCCGACCCTTGATGTAAGCCCACAGCCACACTGAACTCATCGGTGTTGCCAGCAGCCGACCGGACGTAGGTACTAGATTGTCTGTACATAGCACGAATCAACTCAACATACTTCCCAGGCAAACCTTTCTCTTTCAAGGCCCACCACAACACATCCCGAGGTACCCTATCATACGCTTTCTCAAGATCAATGAACACCATGTGCAAACAAAGGCGGAAGTTGCACTGTCTGCAATAATGAACTGGCTTGACCTAAACTTGCTGACACTAAATCTGAATAAAACCTATTATATACCCTTTGCAATCCGACGTAACACCAAACCCACAAATACCTTCGCGATAACAGCTCATTCATGCCAGCATCAGTTGATATTGTGCTCATGTCCTACCATTGTTAGAGCTGATAGTGTAAAATACCTGGGTGTGCATATAGACGATGGGTTAAGATGGGACAAGCAACTTGATACACTGACTAATCGAACGCTTCGTCTTATTCACATTTTTAAATCTCTCCGAGAATCTGCCGGTTTCGACACCCTCAAAATGGTGTACTTCGCGTTGTGCCAATCAATAATTGGATATTGCATAACTGCATGGGGTGGATCAGCGAAGACTTGTTTTCTGAGAGCGGAGAGGGCACAGAGGGCGGTACTTAAAGTCATGACAAGAAAACCACATAGACACCCAACAAAGCAACTTTACACAGACTGCAAAGTGTTAACAGTTCGACAGCTCTTTGTTCTTCATTCTGCTCTCAAGATACATGGCTGATTGCCACCGTCTGACCCTGGGAAGTGAACATATGTTCCCTCAGGTGTACAACACAATACCTCGTTCGCAGGGCATCAATACTATGTCCTGAGCATTCATGTATACAGAAAACTGCAGAAGGAACTAGACATAATAGACGGCGATTAAACAAACATTGACCACTGAATACAAGAGGAGAGTGATCGCAGTATGTAAAACTCAACTCTCAGGCAAGCATTTAATAAAGGCACTGAACACTTACGCAATACCAATACTTACATATTCATTCGGAGTGATCAAATGGTCAAAAACTGATATCCAGCAAATAGAGAGAACAACACGCACCACACTTACTAAACACAATAACCTACACCCTAAATCTGCAATAGAAAGACTGACAATCAAACGGCAGCACGGAGGGAGAGGCCTAATAGACATTCATCACCTTTGGCAGAAACAAATTAATAGATTAAAAACATTCTTTTACACAAAATCTCAGACAAGTAACATACATAAAGCCATAGTCACAAACGATACTAGCTACACCCCTTTAAACTTAAACGAAGAGAATACAACTCAGAATATTAATAATGACCCTCAAAAACAAAAGATAGAAGACTGGAAAAAGAAAGTGCTGCACGGACGGCATCCCCATGATCTAGAACAGTCCCACATAGATACAATAGCTTCAAATAAATGGCTTAAAATAGGAAATTTGTTCCCGGAAACCGAAGGGTTTATTATTGCAATTCAAGATCAAATCATAAATACTAAAAACTACAGGAAATACATAATCAAAGACCCCACAATAACGAATGATAAATGTCGCAAGTGTCACAGCCAACCAGAAACAATACAACACATTACAGGAGCATGCACAACTCTCACACAGACTGATTATACTCACAGACACAATCAGGTAGCAAACATCATTCACCAACACCTCGCAATCAAACATAAACTCATACAACATCAAGATACAAACACTCCTTACTACAAATATGTTCCACAAACTATTCTAGAAAGCCCCACACACAAACTCTACTACGACTGCGCCATTCTAATTGACAGGACCATTCAATACAATAGACACGATAAAACTCTCCAAGATAAAGTAAACAGAATCACATACCTGATAGATATTTCAGTCCTCAACACGCATAATTTACAAAAGACCATAGGAGAGAAAATAAGCAAATATGCAGAACCTAAAGAAGAAGTGATTAGAATTTGGAGGCAAGAAAAAGTATATGTCGTGCCCATAGTTGTCTCCACTACAGGGGTTATACCCAACCATCTCCACCATAGCCTCAAATTAATAGAACTGAAAGATTTAATTTACATAACACTCCAAAAAGCTGCAATTTTGAATACTTGTAGAATAGTTAGAAAGTTCATGCAATTTATTCATGCAAAATTAAATTTCTCCTCAGAACATACACTCTACAGCTTAGTGTACTCACCACACGCTACATTGACTTGGCATGGCCCGTTAATGTAGCTTAAAACTAGCCAAAGTGCTATGAAACAGTCCATGTTTTTCCCGAATAATAAATTATTATTATTATGTCGTTTATTAATTTTCTATACATATATAAATTATAATTTTAAATATTTCTTACAAATCATATAAAAAAGAAAAAAAAAAAACATTTAAAATTATAAAAAATAGTAGTCCGCCGGTGTCGGGAGCAGGGTCCAAGCTACCGGTGGTTAGGGCTCCAGAGACAGGAACCTCCTCACAATGCGAGCCGTATCGAGGAGTACTGCCTTCTGTATCAGGCCCTTGATCCAACCGTGCAACGACAGCTTCGACAGGTGGTCGTCGAGGCTTTTGGCTATCAGGCCGTTGGCGGTAACGACTATCGGCACAATGACAGCCGAGTCCACATTCCACATATCGACAACCTCGTGTGCTAAATCAAGATATTTGATATATATTAATAATAATTATTATTATTATTATTAATATATAATTTTATTATTAATTATTTTATTATTAATAAATTATTATTATTATATAATTTTCATTTTGTATTTCACTTTTATTCTTATAAGAACAACTTAGTATTGCGCAAATAAAGAATTTATTTAATAATAAATTCTTTATTTGCGCAATACAAGTTTACAAATAGTGAGACCCTGACTCTTGAGCTAGGTTACAAAACCTGTATTTCAAGAGCCAGTGACTTCTTCCGTTTAGGTTAAATTAACTAAGTTGTTCTTATAAGAATAAAAGTGAAATACAAAATGAAAATTAACATATGCAATACTAAGATTTCATGTGAGTGTATAATGAGTAGGTAATTGAAGTTGCAGTTGAATGAGGTCTGTGTTAGTGCAAGGTGGGGGTGGCGGTGGGTGGTGGTCTAAGGTGGGTAGACGTGTGTGTGTGAGTGTGATGGTGAGTGTGTTGGCTAGAGTGTGCTTGCGTGAGTGTAAGTAGGGGACGTAAGGAAAATGTATGTGTATGTGTGTTTGTAGGTGGATATAATAACAATGGTATGTGAATGTTTAATAAATTATATTATATATTATATTAAGGACATGTCAAGTGATGTATGCTAGTAAGGATTCTGTTTTAATATAGTCTTGCTGCATGAGCCAATCTGTAGTTTTGGATTTTACATTAAATTTATTTATGTCTATTATGTCTAGTTCCTTCTGCAGTTTTCTGTATACATGAATGCTCAGGACATAGTATTGATGCCCTGCGAACGAGGTATTGTGTTGTACACCTGAGGGAACATAAGTTCGCTTCCCAGGGTCAGACGGTGGCAAGCAGCCATGTATCTTGAGAGCAGAATGAAGAACAAAGAGCTGTCGAACTGTTAACACTTTGCAGTCTGTGTAAAGTTGCTTTGTTGGGTGTCTATGTGGTTTTCTTGTCATGACTTTAAGTACCGCCCTCTGTGCCCTCTCCGCTCTCAGAAAACAAGTCTTCGCTGATCCACCCCATGCAGTTATGCAATATCCAATTATTGATTGGCACAACGCGAAGTACACCATTTTGAGGGTGTCGAAACCGGCAGATTCTCGGAGAGATTTAAAAATGTGAATAAGACGAAGCGTTCGATTAGTCAGTGTATCAAGTTGCTTGTCCCATCTTAACCCATCGTCTATATGCACACCCAGGTATTTTACACTATCAGCTCTAACAATGGTAGGACATGAGCACAATATCAACTGATTCTGGCATGAGTGAGCTGTTATCGCGAAGGTATTTGTGGGTTTGGTGTTACGTCGGATTGCAAAGGGTATATAATAGGTTTTATTCAGATTTAGTGTCAGCAAGTTTAGGTCAAGCCAGTTCATTATTGCAGACAGTGCAAATTCCGCCTTTGTTTGCACATGGTGTTCATTGATCTTGAGAAAGCGTATGATAGGGTACCTCGGGATGTGTTGTGGTGGGCCTTGAAAGAGAAAGGTTTGCCTGGGAAGTATGTTGAGTTGATTCGTGCTATGTACAGACAATCTAGTACCTACGTCCGGTCGGCTGCTGGCAACACCAATGAGTTCAGTGTGGCTGTGGGCTTACATCAAGGGTTATCTTTAAGTCCTCTTCCTGTTGATTATGGACGCTCTTACGTCGGAAATACAGGAGGAGGCACCCTGGTGCATGCTGTTTGCCGACGACATTGTTCTGGTCGGTGAAGATGGACCTGAGATCCAGAGCAGATTGGAGAAATGGCAACAGAAGCTGGAGAAAGTTGGCTTGAAAATCAGCAGAACCAAAACTGAATACATTTTCTGCGATTTCGGCGGTCTCTCCAGTTCTGAAGCTATAGTGCTAGATGGCGCGCTTCTCCCAGTCTGCTCCGATTTTCGGTATCTCAGTTCACTCGTGCAAAGCGATGGCGAAATAGATTGGACTGTTAAGCACAGAATTAACACTGGATGGATGAAATGGCGGCAGGTCACCGGGACTATCTGCGACTCCCGCATTCCCCTTAAACTTAAGGGGAAGATTTATAAAACAATGGTCAGACCTGCTGTCTTGTATGGTTCAGAATGTTGGGCCACAAAAGGGATGAATGAAAAGCAATTGCATGCGGCTGAGATGAGAATGCTAAGAGCAATGTGTGGTGTTACGCGCATGGATAGAATTAGGAATAAGTATATAAGAGGAAGTCTGAAAGTGGCACCGCTGCTGACTGAAAAGTTGTGTGGAAATCGGTTGTCGTGGTATGGGCATGTGATGAGGAGGAATGAAGAAAATGTCGTGAGGAAAGTCTTGTGTATGGATGTGGATGGCTATAAAAGTAGGGGAAGGCCAAAGAAACGATGGTTGGACTGTGTGAAAAAGGATATGGATAAAAAGGGGGTGACTACAGAGATGACGACTAATAGAGTAGTATGGAAGAAAAAGACATGTCGCGCCAACTCCAAATAAATTGGGATAAGGGCAGGAGAATTATATAGTCTGGGAGCCGACTACACACTTTAATCGTACTATGTACCTACCTAAATATTGAGGCTTTTTATAATCATAATGTGTGCATAAAATTAGGATGAAAGAAAATTAAACAATTTAAGTACCTATAACAATTTTGTATATTTTTTTTATTATAAATCACAGTTTTGGCATAATTTACAGTCTTTGAAATCAGATACAACATACAATCAGTATAAATCACAAATAATTCTTTAGATTCCGATGAAATGTCTTTTAGTAGGTAAAGCGTGTTTCACGAAAGAATTCCGTTCGGCTTAGTGTTGGCACCATTGTTTTTCATTGAAGCTTGCAAAAACCATTTCTTCAATGAAAAGCAATGGTGCTAACATTACGGCGAAATTTGCGCATCCAACCGAATTACGAAGAACAAGTCACACAAAAAACAATAATAGTATTTCTCTCGTCGTCTAAAGTTGATAAGAATCTACTTTTTAATATAACATTCATAGTTCCATTAAAGTGTCTTTGGTAACCCTTCTCCATTTGGGCCCCGCTGTTCACTTAAGTTCGTCCTCCCATCGTTTGTTTTGTCTTCCTCTGCTTCTTTTCTCATCCCTGGGGTACCAGTCAGTGACAATTTTACTCCACTTTTTTTGGCTGCTTCTCATTGTATGCCCGATCCATCGCCATTTAAGTTGGTCTATTTTTGTAAGTACTTCGGTTACTTTAGTTTTAGATTTTATAACTGTGTTCCTTATTCAGTCTTGCTTTCGGATACTTATCATACTCCTTTCCATGGCTCTTTGGCAGTATTCAAGCATATCTCTGTGATGTTTTGATTGAGACCAAGTTTCACATCCGTAAGTGACGCAAGATAGGATGCAGGTATTGAACACTTTTCTCTTTATTGGTGTGCTGAGAATAGTTGATTTCATCACCTCCTTAAGTGACCAATATCTTCTCCAGATGTTGGCTATACGTGTTTTTATTTCTTTGGTAGTTTGGTCTTTGTGAGAGATGATTTGTTCTAGGTATGTATACTCATTGACATATTCGAGAGAAAGGTTGTTGATTTTGATTTCCGTGATGTCGGAGTTTGTTAGTAGTTTTGTTTTGTTGAGTTCGTGGATAGTCCGATTTTGTTTCTTTCAATGAGTAGTTCTTGTATCATTTTTTGTAGTTTATTCGGATTCTCCTTAAAAAAACATCTCAAGTGGTTTAGTTTCTTCCATTTATACAAAACTCGTAGTGATCTCAACCCTATTTCGGGAATACGTTTTCTAACACTGCAGAGAACAGCTTGGGGGATAGAGGGTCCCCTTGTCCCACGCCTCTTTCAATTTGGAATGACTCACCCAGAGTTTCTAGTTTTATCCTTGCCTTGCTGTTGGTATATTTCTGATGATCTCTGTATGGTGTGGGGATTCCTTGGTTGTTGACTTTCCCATATTGCTTTATGACTAATGCTATCTAAAGCCTTGGTATAGTCAATAAAGGCCATATAGACGGGTTTGTTGTATTCGTTGTATTTTTCCAATATTTGTTTAACAGTGTGTATATGGTCTATCGTAGCAATTTTTTGCCTGTTCGATTGGTTGGTTTTCATCTAGTGTTGTGCTTAAACGATCTAGGATAATTTTAGAGAAAACTTTGTAAATGTTAGTCATCAGGCTAATCGGTCTATAATTTCCATGTGACTCAAGATGGCTGGACAAATCTTCAAAATAGCTCGCATTTAAGTAGGTCAATAGGGCACTTTATGTGACGGCTAAACACCCTTATTTCAGAATTTGTGACGCTACAGAATCTTAGATAATCGATCGAAAACGTGTCCAGCCATCTTGAAAAACCACTTTTCGCTGGTCTCTCAATCTTGGTAACGGAAGTGATTTTGACGACTTTTTGCATATCAACGGCATTTGACGGCATTTCTGACAGGCATCGAGCTAAAAGTTTTGTGATACATACAGCGGTTTAGTACAAAAATGCAAAATCTGAGTCCAGCCATCTTGAATTTACGTAAAAAACTTTTGGCTGGCACTTCCGAATCTCAATAACGGAAGCGTTTTCGAATATGGTTCCTTTACTAAAATTTTGTGACGCAATTTGTGACAGTAATAACGTTTGATTTATGGCGTCATATGTAAGGGTTTTCGAGAAATCAATAAAAACTTAATGTCCAGCCAACCTGAGTTCAAGATGGCTGGAGACCTGTATCTCCGCTGCCTGATGATCTGCGGCCTTCGAAATGTGTTCAAGATTTTGTGACGGGGACGATAATGATAACCTGATTTTGTGACGGAGAAACTTGAGTAGTTTTACAGAATCTTAGTTCTGTAGCGTCACAAATTCTGAAATAAGGGTGTTTAGCCGTCACATAAAATGACCTACTTAAATGCGAGCTATTTTGAAGATTTGTCTAGCCATCTTGAGTCACATTAATTTCCTATGTCTTCTTTGGGACCTTTCTTGTATATAAGGACTATGTGAGATGTTTCCCATTGCTCCGGAATGTATCCTAATAGTAGAATATCGTTGAAGAGTTTCGTCAGTATGGGTACAACTTGTTCCAGAGTTCCTTTTAGTAGCTCATTCGTGATCTCGTTCGGGTCTGGTGCTTTGTCAGCTTTTTGGATAGGGATTGCTTTTTTTTACTTCGCTGGGCATGATGTCAGGTTCTGTATTGTAGTAGAGACTGCGATAGAATTTGGTAGCTATTTTGTTTATTTCTTTTCGGTTTGTGATTTTGTTGATGTTGCACCCATCTTTTTCTAGGTTAGGTATCCTTGGATTTGTTTCACGCAGTTCTTTCAGTGACTTTTTGGTTCCTCCAGTTTTTGAGACATACTTCTATTTCGTTTTTGTTTCTGCCATCTGGTGAGATCCAGGTCCACTTCTTGTTGTCATTTTTCTTAAATATGCTATTCCGAACATTCTGAATGTTCTGAACAGCATTTTCAATATACAAAATTAAAATAATTTTGAGCGCAATTTAAAATGATTAGAATGCCTACTAAGTGCAAACTTGGTTGCAATAATGTAGCGCACGGAAGCACAACGCCGCTCCGTACCTACTCAGAAGCAATAATTTGAATTTTTGGCGCGGAAGCTGCTCTTTTGTTGATTACGTGGAATCTACAAGGCCTAGAGAATTGAAATTTTTTCTGCCTTTGGCAGCTATTATGCCTTATCTTTTGAGCTATAATACATAATGATGTCTTCTTTCGTTCGGAGGATATGACATGAGCAGCTGGGGTGCCGTCACTCCAGCTTACACATGTTTATCGGTTTAATAACTCATAGAGTATTTAGACCAGCGATTTGAAGATTTTGTTGCCTATGGCAGCTATTATACCTTAATTTTTGAGCTAAAAAATACGTAGTCATTATCGTTGAAGTTCTTTTCTTCCTTGTGCAGATAGTATGCCTTATTTTTCTGACATTAGTCCAAAACCCTAACTTCACTGGTTTGTCTGTATTGAATGAGGAAGCTCGGGTGACGTCACTCCAGCTAACACACACTAAACGACTCATATTAACGAAGTTTTTGTGGCAGCTAAATTAACACTGAGAACTTTGATTGCTGCTATTATGCCTTAAATATTGGCATAGGTAGGATTATTCTATCACATATGAGGAAGCTGGAGTTATACACATCGTCCGGTCTCACGCTGACCGCAACCATCGTATTCCAGTATTGTGTTAGTCGCACAGGCATGGGCGCCGGAGGGGGTGCTGGACGCCTCTGACCTTCTACGGAACATTATAAAAGAAGAAGGCGCAACTTTGAATGGACCCTGGGCCCAGCGTTGTAGCACTTTCTAAACTATCGTAACCAGACAGGGTAGGTAGCCCGGTACCAATCCAAATAGAGCTTACGAACTGGTTAAAGTAAAATAAATGTTTTCTCTCTTGCTTGGTGTAGGTAGGTAAGGCGGGGCAAAACGAGCAATGGGAAGACCCGCACTCTTTCTACACTCCTCCTATTCTTGACCAATTTACACGGCGTTTTAGTTCTAACACTATCTAATAAGATCCTATGTACATCTAAATGTTGGGATTATTCCTTTAGTACCTTTGAAGATACTGCCCTAGTAAGATACTAGTACAGCCCAAGTTATCCACAAACACTAAGCTTGATTTTGAGATCGTCTGTACAACCTGTAGGTATTGCAGTTTTGCGGTAAGAAACCTTTTCGAAATTCCGCTTGTTCCGGTTTCGACGATACGTTTCTGTCAGTCATTCTGCAGTTCAGTTAGTTATCGGTGCTCAATAGACAGATACACCTACCTATAATAGCATTACTTAACGATTAGATAGACTACAATTTCCGCACTAAGAATCTCCCATTCGGTTCGTTTTGCTTGGGGATCCTGTGATCCTGTGCTATCCATAGTCAGCCTAGCTCCACTCAGAAGCTTCCTGGGGGCTAACAGGCTACGCGCAACGACATCACTGTTCCAATTAATTATTTATTTGTGCTGGAAGCCACGGCCTCGCATTCTAGGATGACGTGGGCCGCTGATTCCGCGATACCAAAGCAGCCTTCTTTCTATTTCTTCTTTCAACAAAAATTCTGTCCTACAGAATAGCCTGTCTGTGGTGCCTATATTAAAGAGATATTCGAATAAGGGGCAATGGCCTTTAATTGTCTGTATTATTAATCTAAGGTTATTTCTACTTATGCTGAGAAGTCGTTTAGTTCTATCGTATACATTCTTTATTGACACTTTTGAGTGCCTGCAGTCTGTTGCCTATCACCACTTCTTGTTATGAAGTTCAGTGATCCACTGTTTCTGTATCCATGTACGGAAATCGGAAAAAGGTAGGGAGAGGAGTCAGACTGAAAGGTGTATTGTTGCAGAAATTAATATGTTTTACATGAAAGGAATGTACCAGCAATTTACTTGAATGTACCTTTAATAAAATTTAATGTACCTCCATGAAACAAGAACAATAGGTATTGTTACGAGCTGGGTATGGAATAAATTATTTTACACCAATTAATTAACTAAATATCCTTTATTAACTCAACAACTTATTTACACAAACACTAAATCGCTTATAATCACTACTCTTTTCGTAATCGCTTGTATTCGCTTCCGTTCGCATCCGTAGTCGAAAACAGACTGACTCACTCGCCCGCCGTCCGGCCTATTTATACAGTCATGGAAGTTTCCAGAACATTGTCGAACTATCCTATTGTGGAATATTCTAGAAACATCTATGAATTTCTACACAGTACCACAATGGAATGTTCTCGAACCTAGTGGAAACTTCTACTACATTCTCGAACGTTCCAGAGTAATACGGTCGACGTACGAGTAACACTCCTCGGTCGGCTCCTTAGACATGCTCGTCCCGAGCATCGAGCATTAGTCCCGTAGTATCGCGCCAATCGGTCTACATGGACAATCTTAGGCGCACCTCGTGGACCCTTCAGTATTCGGTAGGTAACATCGTTGATCCTGGTCACGATTTGGTATGGTCCATCCCATTTTGATTTTGCTTGCAATTTAGGAGACTTCCCTTTGCTGCGCACTGGGTTATGCAACCATACCAGTGAACCCTCGTCAAAACCTCTATGATTTTGCCTTCCGGTCGTATCGGGTCTTCATCTTATTAGACATTTGTTGGCCGGATTGTCTGATATGCTCATATACATCATTAAACTTGTTACGCAAGTCATTCGCATAATCGGTTACACTGTGGGGGTTCCGGTGACTAAATCTGCAGGCAACCGTAATTCCCTTCCAAAGTTCGCGAAGGCTGGTGTCACAGTCGTACTTTCGTGAACTGCACTACTATAGGACAGAAGAAATGGCTGTATGTGCTTGTCCCAATCCTTTTGCCTGCTTTCCACAACTTCTGACAGATATCTCTCCAGCGTTTGGTTGAAGCGTTCTACCATTCCATCAGATTGTGGATGGTAAGAAGTGGTTCTGGTCTTGTAAGTACCCATCATTCGACAAGTCTCCTGGAATACTTGCGATTCAAAATTCCTCCCTTGGTCGCTGTGAATTTCCAAGGGTACTCCAAAACGACAGAAGACTTTCTGAACCAATTTATCTGCGACTGTTGTTGCTTCTTGCTTAGGAATGACGAAGACTTCTGGCCACTTTGTGAAGTAATCCATGACAACCATGAAGTACTTGTTTCCGTTTTCACTTTCCAGGAAATGGTCCTGCAACGTCTAGTGCTATCCGTTCCCACGGGGCTCCCACGTTGTATAATTGTAAAGCACCTCTGCTGCGTGTCTGGCGTCCTTTCACAGCTGCACAACTGGTACATTTGCGACACCAGTCCTCAACATCCTCTCGACAGTGAATCCAGTAAAATCGCTCTCGTATCTTCAGTAGAGTCCTTTTTACCCCCATATGTCCTCCTGAACATCCATCATGGTAGAGTCGTAAAACATCAGGTACTTTGGCGTTGGGGACAACAATTTGCAGATGACAGTTGTCTCCTCGAGCGTTTTCCCATCCGGCGCAAGACTTCATCCTGGATAACCAAGCTGTTCCATTGTGCCCAATACCTCTTTGTTATGGAACTAAACGCCGCGACATCACTCCACTTGGGCTTCGGAGCACCAGCTTTAATCCACTCAAAGACCGGTTTGAGGTCCGTGTCATTTTGCTGAGCAAGCTGTTGTGTTTCCTTCCATTCATTAGATAGATAAGATAAGATTTATTATAAGATAAGATTTATTATTTTCTCCCACAAAGTACAAATTACAATATTTATGTTACAAAATATATTGCCGGTACAAAGGTTTGTGGGAGACAGGAATCCAAATTAGGAAACAAATAAAACTAGATTCAATGCTGAGATCCATTCTTAGCATCCTCACGGGAACTACTTAGTCTCTTGCTTGGTACAGTGCTTACAGTCTTCAGGGCAAGGTCTTCTAGACAGTGCATTTGCGTTACCGTGAGTTCTCCCACTACGATGTTCCGTTACGAAGTCAAACTCTTGTAGTAGTTCGATCCATCTTGCCACTTGTCCCTCTGGATTCTTGAACTGCAATAGCCACTTTAGTACAGCATGGTCAGTCCGCAATTGGAATTTCCGTCCCAGCAAATATTTACTGAAGTGTTGCAATGTCCTTACTACTGCGAGTAGCTCCCGTCTCGTGACGCAGTAATTTCTTTCCGGTTTGGATGAAAATTTGCTGTAGTAAGCTATAACAACTTCTTGGTTTCCTTTCCGTTGAGACAACACGCCTCCAATTCCAGTATTACTTGCGTCTGTGTCAACTGTGAAGTCATTTTCAGTGTCAGGATACCCCAGAATAGGTGTATTACACAGACGTTTCTTTAATTCCCGAAATGCGATGTCACAATTCTCGTCCCAACAGAATTGTTGCTTCTCCTCAGTGAGTTTGTGTAGAGGTTTTGCAATGTCGGCAAAATTCTTGACAAACCGCCGATAGTAGGAGCACAAACCCAGAAATGCTCTGACCTGCGTCTTGTCTTTCGGAACTCGCCAATCCTTGACGGCGACGATTTTCTCCGTATCTGTCTGCACACCTTCCTCCGAAACTATGTGTCCTAAAAAGTTCACTTGTCGTCTGAAAAATGAGCACTATTTCGGACTTAAGATTTGCCGTCCGGATTTTTGACAGCACTCGATTGAGATTTTGAAGGTGATCTTCAAATGTACAGCCCACGATAATAATGTCGTCTAAATAGCATGCGTCTCCGATCAATCCGGCAAGTACTTGCTCCATTAGCCTTTCAAACGTCGCAGGAGCATTGCACAATCCGAATGGCATAACTTTAAACTGCCATAGCCCCTTTCCTGTTGAAAATGCAGTTTTCTCCTTATCCTTAGGGTCTATTTCCACTTGCCAGTAGCCACTTTTCAGGTCTAGCGTGGTAAACCACCTCATTCCAGTCAGTGTATCCAATGTGTCGTCGATCCTAGGCAGTGGGTAACTGTCCTTTTTCGTGACGTCGTTCAATCGTCGATAGTCCACACAAAAGCGTGTGTTGCCGTCCTTTTTCTTCACCAAGACCACAGGAGAACACCATGGACTCGATGAAGGCTCTATAACACCATCTTTCACCATACCCTTAATCATCATTTCCACTTCCTTTTCACGTGCAACCGGCAATCTTCTTGGTCGTTGACGGATTGATAACTCGATGCCAGTATTAATTTTGTGCTGAACCAGTCCTGTTCTTCCTATGTCAGCATCATTTGTAGAGAAAGAGTCGGCGTACTGAAGTAACATCTTCTTAGCCTTATCCATTTCTACTTCCGTTAAATCGCAGTTTTCCAAAAGTGTTGACACGTCAAATTTCAAGCGGAACACTTTTCCTGATGGTACACCTTCCATGAAGATTTCCTCTGTACCACACTTCAATACTCCTTGATCAACGTCGATCTCACAACGATGTTTCCGCATGAAGTCTAATCCCAGGATACAATCGTCCACTATGTCGGCCACGATGACATATTTGCCGATAGATTTTGTTACCTAATTTTAACTCCACCTCCTTCCTGCCTCGGACGATTATGTGCTGACCGGTAGCTGTCAGTAATTGTATACGGTTGTGGTTATTGAAGAAGTCCCCAAGGAACCGACTTTCTAGGTGAGAATTGACGACCGTGTGAGAAGCTCCAGTATCTAACGTCAGTTTATATGGTTTTTCGTTGACTTTGCCTTTGATGATCAGGCTGTTTCCGTCATGGGACTGTGAGATCGAGATCCTCAGGGCTCTTTCAATACCAGCCAGCACCCGCCCTCCAGTCCTGGCATTTACTCCTTTTCCTGCTGTTGCTGGGCAGTCGTATCAGTTGCCCTTTCTTGCTGGGATTGATCTTCCCTCAGTGAGCTGCGCTTTGGACATCTTGCCCGAAGATGACCCCTTTCTCCACAAGTGTAACATTTAGGGCTATATCCTTGCGGACGATCGCGTACAGGTGATGCCACAACCTCCCTGATACGGTGTGTTCGATGGTCTTGCCTCACTGCCTCTACTTCCAAGGCATGTGCCAAGTTGTCCTTCAGTGTCTCATGGTGCCCAAGTCTTACAGCGGCTCTAACTTCCAAGTCACGTATTCCGTCGACGAGCGCCTGTACCAGATAGCCATTGATGAGTGCAGGGGCTTCAAGTATGGTCAGGGTCTGGTCTCGGAGGTCTAAGGCGAGCGCGGTCAGCGGTAGCTTGTTCTTTGGTCCACCCATTCGCTTTCATAACGGCCTCAAATTGAATTTTGTAGGCCGACCATGAAGATGTTCTGTCGAATGGCGGCACCTTAAATCCACGTGCCGAAGGTGCAGCAACCACTGAAGGCACAACCCCGTCTCCAGCCCTAAGTTCACCTAAAGCCTTCTTGACCCCGGAAATCTAAACTTCAGCTTCTCAGATGCCATTCTCATGCTGGTGAGCCTGTTCCTTCATCACCTTGAACTCTTTGCCACGTATTGAGTGAAGGTCTTTCATGAGGAGCATCTGCTCTTCTTGGCAGCGGGCCTGTAACTCTTCTTGGCGGCGGGCCTGTTCTTCTTGGCGGCGTGCCTGCTCCTCTTTATCTTGTTGAAGCTTCTCTTCCAACCGACGGGCCTGCTCTTCTTGGCGGCGAGCCTGATCCTCTTTATCTTGTTGAAGCTTCTCTTTCAACCGACGGGCCTGCTCTTCTTGACGGTGGGCCTGCTCCTCTTTATCTTGCTGAAGCTTCTCTTCCAACCGACGGGCCTGCTCTTCTTGACGGCGAGCCTGTTCCTGCAACAGCGCCATTAGTGCAGACAAGTCTGGCACCGCTGGTGCTGAAGAAACTCCAAATGGGCCAGCGACTGGCTCTGTCGTAGGCTGAACACCACCTGGCGTCTGTATCGGGGAATCTCCAAACCGCCTCTGATCCATATCTTGCTGCCGTTGCCTCCTTGTACGAATACCGTCCGTGTCGTCCTTTGGTAAAATTGGCATAATTTATCTCTCACTTCTGACACCAATTTGTTACGAGCTGGGTATGGAATAAATTATTTTACACCAATTAATTAACTAAATATCCTAGATTAACTCAACAACTTATTTACACAAACACTAAATCGCTTATAATCACTATTCTCTTCGTAATCGCTTGTATTCGCTTCCGTTCGCATCCGTAGTCGAAAACAGACTGACTCACTCGCCCGCCGTCCGGCCTATTTATACAGTCATGGAAGGTTCTAGAACATTGTCGAACTATTCTATTGTGGAATATTCTAGAAACATCTATGAACTTCTACACAGTACCACAATGGAATGTTCTCGAACCTAGTGGAAACTTCTACTACATTCTCGAACGTTCCAGAGTAATACGGTCGACGTAACAGTATTATAACACTATAGTGAGCCGCAGTCCTGACAATCAGAATGACGGGTGAATACTGATAATGAATGCAATATGGTTATGTATTATCTTATGGTTACTTAAAATTTATCAAACCTTCAACGTACCTACCTCATGAAAATATAATATGACGAGTACGAGCTAGGCCACACGATGCGTTAACGGTGCGGTGCGGCGCTCGTTTGGTTTACGGAACTTACTTTTATCACACCGTGATTGGTATTTGAAAGGTAATGTTAGGCCGTCCATAGACGGACTGCTTCGAGCAGTCAGTGCATTTTTAGCTGCGACTTCAAATGAACTGTTTAAGCGGTCCGTGTATGGCAAATGTCAATTTTGTATTGAAACTGCAGATAGCCCAACAGCTGAAGCTGTCAACACTGATTACTCCAAGCAGTCCGTCTATGGCCGGCACTTATGGTCTACAGTCTAGGGAGTATACGTCAGCCTCTGAACAGTTTTTGGTTTTTGGGCCATCTATGTAAACGCGTAGGTACCTACTTCATTGACTTCTGACGATCCATTTCTATCTCAACAGTTTGTACCTATGCTATAGTTTTGTTGGACATGTCAATCTATGTCCAACAAAAACTATAGCATAGCACAGAGGTTGGTACTCACTCACCCGGTCCAGGATGCCAGCTTGGAACCTGGTGTGGTTCTGAAGACGGGAGAAACATCTAGTGCCTTCTATGAGGTTGATTAGAACCACGTGTGTCTAAAAAGTTTAGACCAAACCGTAGGGACTGTTTCCGTTAACTCATACCTGGTTAATAATGAAAATTGAATTTTTTCCTTGTTACTTACCTGTCCTTACTTATAAGATGCAGGTATTGGTTTAACGCGTCAAGTCCCTGATTAGCAGACACAATTAAACCCTATTGTTATGGCGACGCGAGGGGCCTGACGTGTTTAAAGGATTACGTTACATAAGTAAAATTGAAACAACAAAATAAAATTATGTTATCGGCTTTATTACACAAAAATATCCTACGTACCTAAATAAACTGAAATATCTTAACTCTCTCTCACACACACACACACATACACACACCATCACACACACACACACACCTACACATACAATCCTACTATGTACCAAATGATTAAATTTGTGACGGGGATTACATTTCCTTTAATTATTCAATCAAATTCAGTCTAACCTGATGCATGATTCAATACATGAATACTGTAGGTACCATTCTTTTCGTTTTTAAAAGTAAAGGTGTTAATACAAAGTTGTTTAGCAATTAGTTTCCCGAAACAATTTTAGGCAACAGTTCATTTTGTCTGTGAATATTTTGATCCAAACGAAGCCGAAGACATCGCCACCTGAAAGTTACAGGATAAACGTTAATATGAAAAAAATATGTTCACACAGCTGAATAAGAACTAATATAACATAAAAAATAAAATACGAGAACGCAGAATAGACAAGTAACATACAAGTTTAGATCAAAGACAAAAACAACAAATTATAAAAAGAGTTAGAGCTTGTTGCTGAAATAAAACATAGATATTAAAAAAATGCACGGCAAGGAAAAAGAAGCAAGTGCACATAAATCAGAAAATATAGGAATAGTCAAAAAAATAATCTTGAAGTTGGCGCCGATCTTCAGGATGACTGTTAAGCCCCAAAGAAGTCAACAAAGCTGGCTGTGATATGTACGTGAACTTCATAAAGCACAACCACTTTGCTGGCTCCTTGTGGGGCTGCTCTTGCTTGCAGGTTCACTGCCGACGCCCCGCGCGTGCCCATCGCTCATCAAAGCTGGCTGTGATATGGAATTTATGGACACATACGACAGCCACTTTGTGAGCGACACAACACTCGCCTCTTCGAACCATGCTCGTATGCTCTTCCTCTAGCAGTCGCAGATCACCCTCGTCGTCACGTCGCCCAGCCCAACTCGTCAAAAATGGCTGTGATATGAGTCAGCTACATGGCACAACCATTTTTACGAATGGGCCACGGACCTGCTTACCCATCGAGTTGAATAAAGCCGTGGTGCTCTCCGTAAACCGACCACATCAAAGTGGCTGTGATATGATGACGGATACATTTCACCGCCGCTTTGACAGGCTAGGCCCGGGAAACCATTGACCATCAATTCCGTTGGAGGTCTGCAAAATGATGTTTTTAATGCAGTAATGCTCATCAAAGCTGGCTGTGATAGCTACTTAATGACCTATAACAAGCCGACTTTGATGGCAAGACCACATTTAATTTGGCCGGAAGTTGTATTTCCAATTAGTTATCAATCTGAAAATGTACTCAAGTTAAATAGATAAAAGTGAATGAATTCGAAAATGTGATACCTAATGAATGAGGAACCATTGGCACAATATTATAGGAGCAACGACACACAGAGTAAAAAAGTACACATTAAACAAAACATACTCGTAACAAACAGTATAGAAGTACACAGTGAACAAAACATATTAGGTTAGTACACATAAAGAAGTTAGTACACACATGAATCAAACCCAAATAATTAAGCAAAACACAGTCAAAAGACAGATGCCTTCACAAAAATTTTATAAAATTACAGAAAATACATTTGAATAATTATTTAGCACAACATAAATGAGTAGATCGCTCAATACACAACATTTTTCCGACTCATTAAAACACGAGTTGTTACTTTTGTCCAAACAGAAAACTTCGAGCCATTTTTAGCCGACTACGGCAAAGCCAAAATAGGAAGGGTTGTGACAGTCTATGTATTTTTGTATAGTACATATGTTCGTAGGTTTTGATGAATGAGGTGTTAATTTTTTCGTTATTTTTGTTACGAACTTAGTTTATAGTTGGACTAAAGTTCGGACTCGTTTTTATAATGAGACGTTTTGTTTCAGTATACGGTTACTATTCGGTAATACTATTAACAGTCTGGCCATTAATTAGTCTGTAAGAAATTTTATAGTGACTGTTTAAATAGCTAAGAACATCAATTTCCTGTCCATTCAAATGAGGTGCAAAAATAGGCACCAATGCATTTCACTAAGGAAAGAAAACATTAAAAAACGCCTATAATACAGCACTATTGAAATTTCAGATCTCGGCGCTGAACCAAGAGGTGAAAATCCATTTAAACTGAAGAAAAATAAAAGAAAATCAGTTTTCGACTAAACAGCAATAATTATTAAGCCTTGGCAGACTCTTGGGCATTTATTATTAAGTACCTAGATGACCGAGATTAGCTCGTTTTTTTTTTTTTTTTTTTTGATAAAACGTCGTTTTCTAAAAATGAAACCTAGCTAGATCGATTTATCGCCCCCGAAACCGCCTGCATACTAAATTTCATGAAAATCGTTGGAGCAGTTTCCGAGATTCAGATTATATAATCATATAATCTGAATCTCGTATTATACATATACAAGAATTGCTAGTTTAAAGGTATTAGATAGATTAAGACCTGAAGATACGTATTTGCGTGAAAAAGACAAGTGTAAGTTTTCCAAAAACTCTTTAAAAAAAACTCTGCTTTGAGCGCCTGGTTTCCAGGCACCTGATAGTTTAAAGCCTGTAGGAATCCACGTTTAGCTCTTCAACCTACGAGCTTAGTTATATTCAAGAGTATCGACTCTCAGAACTATTGACCTCATATCAGAACCTTTACTTTAAAAACTAACAGGCCGTTGCCAGAATGTTACGACAGAAATATGTAAAGTTTTGAGCAAAAAAATATTTAGACACAGTCATATGAAAAAGTATCATCTGCTACATACACCTGACTTGTATGCTAAGTGGTGGCATCAAAATGGCTCGAGTCTTTTGGAAATTCCTCCGTGCACTATATAGTGATTGATCAAAACTCTTACATCGAATACGTAACTGTCACCCATTTGCTGGACAATTAGTCAAATATACTGTCGAGGGGAGAACCAAAAATTCGAAGACATGCGACATCCACCAAGTGGATTACGGCCCACACCCTCTCACAGAGATGAGGCCTGTGCCCCAGCACTGAGGACATTAAAAAAGGATGATGATGATGATGACTGTCGAGCGGGCGTAAACTGCTTTTCAACTTCAGAACGCATCACTAAACTTGTGATCAATTTTCAACGCGTCAATAATATCGTTTCAGAAATCGAGCGCTATATGTGAGTTATGTATTTTTTTAGGGTTCCGTACCCAAAGGGTCCAAACGGAGCCCTAGTGCTGTCACTCACGTATCCGTCTGTCTCAAAATTTTATTCCGAAGATTTTTTAACTTCCCATTGACTTAGGAACTTAAAATTTGGTGATAATGTTTATTATTACGTATATTTTATGAACAAGTATCAATATTTGGTACGGAACCCTAAATGTGCAAAATCCGACACGCACTTGGCCGGTTTTTTTTACTGGGATGAGCTTTATCGCCGAATCCGTCCACATAGGAACATACCTATTCTAACTTGAATTCGGAATAATTTAAGCGATGTTAGAAAATATACTTACCTATATAATTTTTACTCATTTCAATTTTCAATACAAAACAATGTCCAAACCTAACAGCATTTTTGAAATATTACAATAAAAAAAGATTGCACACAAAAATATAACAAACAAATCTATCGCAGTAGAATCATGGATTAGTTATCGACCTGTAACGAGAAATATAATTAGAAATTAAACGACCTTCTAGTATTTTTAATGTCTTTTATCAACTGAATATAGTTTGAGGAGCATTTAATCAATTAAAATTGCTTGAGTTTATATTAAGGAATAGCTGGCAACATTTCCAAAAATATTAACATTTGGCAAGTTTATCAACAAACTTTACCGCCTAGCTTTAAACTCCCCTTTCCCGTTCAGTTATCTAGCGATTTTATTTTAGACTGAATTTCAACGTGTGCTTTTAAACGCAAAGTTGACACTGTAAACCGCAGTGCCCTGCCCGGTTAGTCAGGCCAAATTACAGTAACAAACATATTAACCCCTTAATTAGCATTGTGATGTGCTAGGAATTTACTTTATCAGCACAATTCTAAATGCAATAGCCTAAATGCCAAAATAATTAGTAGAGTTTGCGACGAATGATTACTATTTTTCGTCAACATTGTCATAAAACTATATCATTTATTGTAATTTTATATAATGTATAAACTTTATTAATTATGGACTAAGTTCTTCACGCGATATTATTGCCTATCTTAATATTCTTCAATTAAATATGCGTTACCCGCGAATAGGTAGGAAATAGCCCTTTCCTAAGTCGACCCACAATTTCCAACCCGGGGGCTCACTACTTTAGGCCAACGATATAATTTTGCGCGTATCAGAACAAGTGGTTGTCTATATAAAATAGTCCTTGAAAAAGTTTATGCGGTATTTCTTTCTTTTTCTGAGCTAATACATTTGAGGAGGCAACATACTTTGTATATAGTAACTACTGATATTATCAGTTTAAGCCTATTAAAAGTTTTTATTTCGAATTTGAAACTAAATTAGTTATTATCTAAACGCGATCCGCCAACTTACCAAGTCCAAACAGCAAGAACACTGCACCAATTAAAAATTATCTAAAATAAAAGTTTTAAGTTTCTAGAAAACTATAGAAATTAATAAGTCACTAATAAAAGTAAATGAAATTAAGTTTCGCGGGAACATATGCGAGTGTCACCGGTGACATCGGTCAAGCTCGCCAATTAGCGGATCCCGAGTGATCCGGAGTGAGTAGTGTTGGAGACTGTTTGATGTGGAGGCTCGGGAGACTGTACCGCTGTAGCGCGCTTGCCACCGAGAGGATCACGACCAAAATCCACGCATGCGCAACTGCCCGCCGCGCCGCAGCGCTTCACCGCCCAACAACGTATAGGCATCCAGCGCTTGCTACAAAGTTGCATTTCCTATGTTCCTGCCAGGTGTTATCCCAGTATAACTTAAAACCCACCCGCGCCCGCTTCAAAAGATTTTACAATGATTCGTGAACGAGCTTTTTCACCGCGATTTTGTTTGTGTCACAACTTTTTTCAATTATCGCTCTTTACCATGTTTTTCACAATAGGCATTAAGGTGTTTTTTCTTCTTTTCGGACGACTTATGGAAAACGTTTTGTGTTGACTAACTTTTGGGACTGTACCAGCGATAAATTTTGGATACATTTTTTAATTTGCGCGTCTAGCGGACACATGGTGGGCGAGTAAAAAATAAAATCTATTGTTTCTGCTAATTGGACGCGCCACGGGTTAATGCGTTAATGCTTTTACTGAAAAAGTGTTCAAAAATCCCTTCAAATACAAAGTTACATTACATCGATACTTAGCAAATATTTCGAGCAATAGATAAGGACTCGAACGGTAGAACTTACGAAACTTGACGATTATTAATCGTGAAATAGTGAAATTCCGTAATCAACTGATGAACGATATTTAGAGTTCCGTATCCGAAGGGTCCAAACGGAGCCCTATTGCTGTCACTCACGTGTCCGTCTATCCGCCTGTCCGTCGTCTGTCACAAAATTTTATTCCGAAGAATTTTTTCAATTCCCATGGGCCTATGAAGTTAAAATTTGGTGATAACGTTTATTATTACGTATATTTTACTAATAAATACCAATATATCGATAAATCAGATTTTTTCTATGAAATTGCCTCATTTGGTACGGAACCCTAACTATGCAAAGTCCAACGCGCACTTGGCCGGTTTTTTCAAGTCGCCTGGCGATGGATCTTATAGGACTTGTTTGTTGCTTATTGAAAGCAGGTACGAGCTGTTCTCCACTTCAATTTTTGAAACTGCCATTATATTCTACAGTAACTTGCAATTAGTTTTTAGTAAGTACCTAATAAATGTAAAAAGAAACTACTGCTTAGTTAGTTATTATGTAGTACTTATTATAGAAGATGCCGATTTCACAGGCGATGTTTTACAATACTCGCGCGAATAAAGCTCCCAGTTTTAGTAAGTTTATTTTTATTTTTATTTAGTACGGGAACTATTGTGGAGAAAATTCTAATTTTACAGATCGTTTTACTAGTAGGTACGAATGAGGCTAAATCAACAATAGGTAATTAATACGCACTTTGTTACCAACACAATGACGCTAATATCCGCACACCGATGCAAATAATTACGTAGCAGAGCAATCATAGAATTGCAATAATTGTTGTTATTGATGAACCGTTTAATCAGACACGAGATAGGTTCGTCCTGTCAACCCGAAGGGGTAATTTCCGTATCGTTTAAAATCTAGTCGCGATCGCATCTCAGCAACGATCAGAAACTTAAGTGATAACGGATGTCTCCTGGATAAAAAAAAGAAATAATTTTACTTAGTCTGTCAGTTACATTTTCAAAAAATATTGGATCAGGTATCCAATATTTTTTGAAAATGTAACTGACATAGTAATTTTTTTGTTTTTTTCTTTCTCAATTCAACAAAAAATTACAAAGATAGAGCGCATCGAAGTTCAGGACTGGGGTCTGTTACGTCACTTTGTAAGTAAAGGTGTAGCACGGAGCGACGTCACGCAAAATTTCAACACACTGAATCGACTGATCGTCTTTAGTTTTTGTTGACAAAAGAAGAATCAAGTTTCCAATAATTTTTGGTAATCTAATTGACGGACCAAATATATTTTTTTAGACAACTACCCATCGGAGGTAGTTTTAACACATTGAACGCTTTTTAAAATAGAAGAATTGCCCCTTGTATACTAAGAATTACAGTAACATTATAACCATTTATTATTGCATTGAATATTTGAATTATAAACAATGCCAGAAATAAACAGCATTACTAAAACGTGGCACGTGAGGAAGCTTCCTTACTAACTTAAAGTGTATACATTTATACAACCCCTATTGATCTACATTAATTACAGTCAATTAGCGTGAACAAAGGGAATACCAGACTACATAATTACAGCGCCTGCCTTAGCAGGTGGAATGGCTGTACGGTCTCCACTTCAGGACATACTCGGTTACGCATAATTAGACCAAAACAATGTTACTATTGTAATAATACACATCACATCAGTGTAGCGGTTACTCAAATTAACAATAAACAGATAATATAATCGCGTCTGCTATTCGAAGATAAATTAATAATTAACTATATACACGGTACTTTTTGACTTTTATTCTAAAATGTAACTGTTCTAAAACTTAAACAAAGGTATGTCTCACTGCCCTGTTTTGAACATATTTAGTTTTTAGAGCCGATAATAATCAGTGATTAACGTTGGTTCGTTTAGTTTTTTACCTAACTATCTTAAAATCGGTATCCATATTGTATATTGAAATAACAACAGTTATTCCAAGCAAAAATGTTACTAGAACTGACTTAATCATTGATAAAACTTTATTAAACTTAAAACATCGACATCTTTGAATGTATTGAAATTAAGGACACAAAAGTTCTAACATCTGTTGGCGTATAGTATGTAAATATCTCAAAGACTGTTAAATCATGATGGCTTACCACCAGAAGTAATATTTTTGAAGCACCTTGTACATGAGATACTAATTACACGTACAGAGGGTTTAGCGATGTAATCACTGGCTATCAATGTAGTCTATTGAAGTCCACCCCAGATTAATCAGAGAGTTGTCGAGCTCTTACATGGTAAGGCTTTAGCTTTAGAGAAAGAGGTACAGTCTACAACCTTTGATACGACACATCGAACTTTATTTGAAAGAGCCACGGAGGTTTTGAAAAGATTTTAAATGCCATATTCAGTTGGTTTGAGAAAATTCACTGTGCTATTCAGGTATGGCTGAGGTTTACCGTATTCATGCCACACAAAGAGCCATGTTTGATTTTATCAACCAAAACATCGTGCATCGTCTGGGTCAGAAGGAACGTGGTCAAAGCTCTAAAGTTTTAAGAATTCTCATCAAAGGTTCCAAAGATCATATTTGCTTTGAATACATTCAGATGATCAATATAACATGTCGTTTGCGATTGTCTTTAATAATAAGTTTACTAAAAACATTGTTTTTCTAGCGAAAATGTTACGAATGATTCCAATCCAATTTAAAACACCGATATTGGCTCAGCATTCCACAACTAACTATCCACCAGCAACCCGTAAAATAGGCGAGGGATGGCAGGTAGACACAACAATATTCACGAGAATAGATTTGATATGTGAATACACATAATTAAAAGCGTTCTAATATCCGAAAAAGCCTTTGTCGGCGCGGACACAAATTGAAAAGTATTGCACCGAACTTTCCAATATAATGCCTATCCATGTAGTTTCCGGCGTGTGCATTAAACCCCCCGTCCACATCCACATCGAAATAATTCTCTCACTGTTGTTTGACGTGTGCAAATATTTATTGAATGTGGTTCGCATTTCCCTCTGAATTAAATTTTACATGACTGATACCTTTTTGTACGTTATTAACACATCAAGCATTAAAAATTCTCTGCATATGTACTACAGATTTTACATTCTCTGTAGCCTGGTTAATTAATGATATTATGTTAATTTTAAATATAAATTGATTTTGATTGGTTGATGATATTTTTGAAACCCATTTTTGTCGAAGTGCCGAAGTTTTGAGCTAATACAATTTTGATGTACGATCGACACGAAGAAGTAGAACAACCTAAAATTCATTAGGGCTCTTAGTACTGTTAGGGAACTGTATTATATATTTTAAACTAATTATAGTAGCCGAAAGGCAACGATTTATTCAAAAGCTATTTTTTTTACTGAAAACAAAACATTTAATAGTACGTTTACTTTTCTGATTGCAGATTTTTCTGCTAAACAAAATTGATGCCGTTTTGCTTAGTTTCTCTGCGAATCAGGTATATATTCATTCGATCGAAAACAACATTTCTTGAACGCAAGAACTTAAGTGAGAAATCCAATACGGATTTGCCCGATCTGTCTTCCCAGAGACGGTGGGATGTGCCGCTCTGCAGTATTATACGTAATAACCTGATTACCACGACATCGAGTACTGCTGAGCGTGTGCGTCTGCTGGCTGTGGCGGAATGGGAGTCGGGCTTGTGGCTTCAGGCACTCCCGTCATTCACCATAGGCACTATGATGGATGACGCATCGTTTCGGCTCGCAACTTCTACGTTCAGGCGCACCTTGTTTGCTTCACATCGGTGCTATTGCGGTGAAGCTGTCGACAGCCTCGGGCACCATGTTCTGTCCTGCTGCAGGAGTGCAAGCCGTATAGCTCGGCACGCCAGCATCAACGATATTAGTCGTCGAGCTCTTGTCATCGCCGGCGTACCGCCGTATTAGAACTAAGTGGCTTGGTACGTGACGATGGGAAGAGACCAGATGGCATGACGTTGGTGCCGTGGCAGGTGGGTAGGCCTTTAGTGTGGGACGCAACCTGTGTCGACACCCTTGTGCCATCTCATGTTCCAAGTATGGCGGACTGTGCCGGCGATGCCGCAGCAGCTGCTGAGGCCCTCAAGCGGCGCAAATACTGTAACCATAATGGGAATTACAGGTTTTGAGCCGTTTGGGTCGAAAAGTTTGGGTCATGTGGTCCGAGTGCGCGTCTCTTTTTTAGGGACATTTCTCGCCGACTGATCGACACTTTACGTGACCAGAGGGCTGGATCGTTCTTTACCCAAAGAATTAGCATTGCATTCAACGGATGACAGCGATGTGGAGGAGTAGGTACTTCGACGCGTACGTAGTTAGGTTAAGATTTTTGGTTTTAGTGTAGATTTAGTTAGTTAAGTATTTTTTTATAACCTTCAAATAAATGAGTCAGATTTATATGTAAAAAAAAATTGAGCAATTTAAAAGAAATTGGTAACATTTATGGTTGATTTGGTTTAGTCATTTGAAATTTTGACTAAACCAAATCAACCATAAATGTTACCAATTTCTTTTATCGTGTTTTCAGGAGCGTTCATAAAGTAAGTACCTACTTGTATCGCATTGCAAAGTTGTTGCAAAATTGTGAATTGAGAGCTTACATACTACCTGCCGGTAGTATCTATTTTTAACCGACGAAAAAGAAAGGAGGTTCTCAAATCGACCGTATATATTATTTTTTAAATTTATGTGTGCTCAGTCCTCACTTCGTTATTTATGAACCGATTTTGATGATCCTTTTTTGTTAGATAGGGAATACCTCAAGGGTGGTCCCATGTCAAGGAAGTCAGGATCTGATGATGGAATTCTGATAAAATTATGGGCACGAATAGTGTTTCTGTTTACTTTCCATAACTTAATCAGGTATCTGCATTTAGGAATCATCACATCATGAAGCTGAGCTGATGATGGAAACCATACCCTTCCTAAGCAATTAGAACTTAGATATAAAAACATGATGCAAGCCACCACAAATCATAAACTAGTTAAAAGTAGGTAAAATGGTATAAGAAGTTTTATTTATTTTTTGCTTTTTAGTTCTTTTTCGTCGGTTTAATTTTTTGTTACAAAGTTTTTTTTTTGAGAGATACAGAAATGTCTGCGTTTTCAAATATCTGCTTTCTGAAGCGAAAACTGCGAGGTTCACGTGAAAATCTTGTTGCTACTTAGTATTTATGTTTTGTTCGAGTTATACGAGATCTTGACTTCAGAACCAAATAGGAACGAAGAATCACAGTAGGAGGTACGTTCAGCTGTTCAGAAGAGCTTTCACAAACGCCTGGGAATAGTTATTTGACGTTCATTTATATTAAATCTCTACATTGTCAAGAAAATCGGCAAATTACGAAGTTACCGTGAAAATTTTAATGAAGAGGCTTTCATAACTCGTAGAAACGCGAAGCTCTCAAGCGTTTATTCTTAGACGAGTAAGTACAAATGCCACTCAAACGTAAATAGGTAATGGTTCTCTATTTAAGTATCATGCGCGAGACTGCTCGCTATACATTAATGATGACATCTTTACCAAAATACTCTTCATACAAAATTTAAAACGCGACACGTGACAATTAACAAATTATGGGGCTTCCTTGTACCGCAGACGCTAATTAGTTCTATTATTTTTTTTTACAATAAGTAGACGGTTTGATACAAAAAATTCAGAACGCACAATCTATAGCTGAACTGTTCGTCAGGTAAAAATAGTTCCGGTAGACACGTATATTATTTACTTTTTAAAGCTAAGTAAATTAGCCTTCACATAGACATTCAAATCAAAAACTGGTTCGCAATCCAAAACTGCAGATACGAATACATATTATTCGTATATCAGGAAAATGTAATAAGCGAGTCATAGTGATCAATTTGCCTTGGTATGTGAAACGTTGAAGTTCTCAGTGGACAATGGCGGCCAGTGCGTATTGCAAGCACGCACCAGCGTGCGCCATTAAAGCACATCGGATACATCGACTTAAAAGTGATTGTCGAATGCAGAACAGCACCATACTAGTAAAGTTCTTGGACCTGTTTAATGCATATTATCAGTTTCGAGGATTCAATTTGAATTTCGTCCAAGTCTCCCCTGTCACAAAGAGGATATAGACAAGTAAAAGTTTCAAATAAATGATGGCTGTCTGAATATCGTGACTTTTTCGAGGAACTTTTGTCTACGAGAAGACTTGTGAGGCCTGTAGCGAGAGAAGCTGCTATTGTATACAATTTTCTGTCTATCAAACCATCTTAAAACGACCTCAAGATGCAATATAATTTAAATTAATTAAAGGTGCGCCCCCTGTAATATACTTTAGAGTTATGTTATGAGTTACTTGCAGCAATACGTGTCTATTAATAATCCAAGTCAAAGGATGTTCGCTGTGTTTGACAATATTCGCTTATGACAAATTAACAAGTTCCATCTATTTACCTGAAGAAACCATAAATTAAGTTCGTCAGTCGCTTCGTTTGAAATGTAATTTTGGTAGTATCTTGAATTTCAATATTAACTACATACATTAATTTATCAAAGTTAGAAATTAAAAGGCCAGGGAAGCGTTAATGGTCATACGTCCCCGCCGGTCCCGACTTACTACATTAGAAATACCAGGTGGTGAAAAAATCTGGAAATGCAAAGCCTATTTAATGTATATCTCTGATTTTGACGTACGCACCAGAGTACCAAGTAAAGTGCTCCCGAGTTTCGGGTGAACATCCATAGCATGAAAACATTGATATTTATATAACTGATAGTTTGCTGAATGTTGTTGTGTTGTCTCCCAAGGCATTCATCGCTAAATATTTCCAAGTAGGAATGAGAGCTGTTCGGTACCACTTTGAGCTAATAATAAAACTTTGCGTGCATTGAATGAGTGGCAATTGATACAAACAACGGAACGATATGATTGATACTTCCCTTTTGAGCGTCGGTAAACGACTCACAACAAGTTGCTCACATTATGGACCTCATGCGTCGCACTTTCGCAATTTCGAACTTCCACTTGGTGATGATTGAGTATTATCATCGAGTTACAATAAAAAATATAAGGAGTAGGAATCCACACAAGGGGACTTGATACATTACGCATCTTGCATCCTGATTCTGATTACAAAGGGAATAAGTTGTTGCAAAGCTTCATAATTTTGAAATAATATGGGAAACAAACAAGATAAGTTTAACAGTTATTAGTATAAGGAAAAAAATACAACCGACTTTCAGACAGAAAGACAAAAAATCACAAAATAACTTTAATTTCGGAAGCAGGTGTTTTTGTTTCTTCGTTTTTTGACGACTTGAGACCGAACTTGAAGTTATTTTGCAATTCTTAGTGTTTCTATTATACCAGTGTGAACTGTACACATGTTTGCTGACTTCTCTTGAAGATTTCCACTGTCTATTTTCGAAGTTCTTCACGAAAATTAAACGGAACCACCTTGAGCAAATACTCTTTCAAACAAAACAAATATAAATGTTCAATTGACAAAATTGAATGTTGAATGGTGATTGAATGTTCATTGTTCGAGTTCCTTTGGAGAAAGACTTAAATTTCCTATGAAAGCTTATACTAGGAAAGCTTTTCTTATTGCGTATAATATAAACATGTACTATCAGTATCTGGAATGATCTACTAAGGGTGTGCGGAGGCAGAGCGATCCTTACTGAATAGCTATTTCTACGAAAGCTATGAAAAGCCAGCTATTCTCGGAGGCTTTCTTTAGTGTATTTGTCTAGTTTATCCATTTGATGTTTGGTGAAAAGACACACTCAGCGGCAATAAATGTGGCCCAATACCTAAACGCGAACTTAAGAACAAAGTAAAGCTATACTATATTTTTTAATGAGCGTAGTTGCCAAATTCATCGCTTCTTTATAGCTGGTTTAAGTGAATAATTTCACATTATGTTAGTTTTTAAATTGACTAGCATAAAAATTTATACCAAAGCTGTTTAACAACAATTTAACAGTTCCCCCGAAATGTACTTCTTTACTACTTTAATTTTTCTTTTTTATGACTTATTCTTGACGAGTAGGATATTTTGATTCCAGAAAAAAATCGAATACATTGCGGTAGGTATGTTTTCCACCCAGGTCGGCTTGTTAAGGTATGATTCCGAACTCGGCAGCACGCAGTAGTGCTGCCTGCCGCGCTGATTCCGAGCAAAGCGGCAGTGCTGCTTTAGTTGCTTTGAGTTGACAAGATGTCGATTGAGCACCAACTTTTATTTATATTGTTGCAAGAGGATGAAGATGACGATGATGAATTAAGTTACTCGTATTATGATATTAGTATGACTGCTATCATAAAAGGCCGGATATAAATCACCATGTTAATTAATTGTTCCTCTTCTTAATCAGAGAAATTCATCTTTTTGTTGCCAATTTTGTCTTGTCAACATTCACGTAGGTACTATCGCTGCGGCGGACGCTACGCTACTGGTCTGTCGCGGCAGCAGACGACACTACCGCGCAGCTGTGCTGCCGCTGCCATGCTGCCACGGCATTGCTGCGGAGCTCGGAATGTAGTCTCATATAAACCTATAGAGAATATATACTGCAACTATATGGGAACCAGTAGTGCTGCGACAGCACGGCTGCGTGCTGCCGAGGTCGGAATCATACCTTCAACCGTCGAAAGACGATCACAGTGTCAGGAGGTTGTAACTCTTAATTTTTTGTTTTTTTTTTTGGTTTGTTGGATATCTGCAACAGACAACCTTTGGATAGTTTATAAGTAGTAGGTATAGCAAGTGTCTGAGTGCTTTCCCACCAAATCTTCGAAATTTACTAGGCATGATAACTTTCGAGTCCAAATTAGATTATAGGAACTTATTTTGGAGGTAACAAACGTTAAAAGTTTTTTTCACAATTTTGCCCTACTAAAAATGCTAATTGTGAGAATATGCTTCGCTCTGTTTGAAAATAAAGTGTCATAAACTTCATGTAATGAATATTTCCTAAAACTGATCGTTATAACCTATTAAAAAAAAATACTTAGCACTTATAATTTATAATGCACTTGACATACAAATGACAGAAAAATAATCTTACTTTATAAGTTTTCTTTAACGGTGTAAGTGTCGAACTAAATTTTGTAAAAAGGTAATATTTTATAGTCCAGTGAGTACATGACTCGACTTAACTTAGGATAGGCTTTCTTGAGACAAGCTAAAACGTTTAATAGCTTTGAAATGAAAAAGGTGGTGAAATTGTTTGTTTATTTGTTAGCAAAAGTAAATCTTAGGAAAGGTAAATATTCACCCTGACTAACAAAAATTATTTCAAAGAATGCTACACAGCTAGCTAGCTGAGGTGTCGTAGGCGTAGGCCTTTACCCAGCAAAGCATACCAAAGTCGAGAGAAAACGTTTGGTCATGGTAGCTAAACCGAGGGACAACGTTTGCCCATGAGAGCAAAGCCGAGGGATAACGTTTGGCCATGACAGCAAAGCCGAGCGAAAACATTTGGCCATGGGAGCAAAGCCGAGAGAATACGTTGGCCATAGGAGCAAAGCCTAGAGATAACATTTGGCCATGAGAGCAAAGCCGAGAGATAACGTTTGGCAATAAGAGCAAAGCCGAGATAAAGTAAAACTGTAATAACCAATCTGTCTAATCTGTTAATCCTACTAATATTATAAATGCGAAAGTTTGTATGTTTGTTTGTTTGTATGTTTGGCTGAAGGTAACGCAAAAACGGCTGAAGGGATTTCAATGAAATTTTGCACACAGGTAGGTCATAGCCTGGATTAACACATAGGTTACTTTTTATCCCGGTAAATAACAAGACTTAGCGAAGGTTGAGGTGGAAGTAGAAATCCAAAGTCAGGCTGAACGAGCGGTATACGCTCACAAAGTACCACCACCGGAGACCAGAAACATGAGAAGTATTTCCAGGGCTGGAATCATGAGCGGTAAAGACCGAAGGGACCAGAATCATGAAGAGATATTTTCGCGGCTACAATCCTAACAGGTATTATAGCTTCACAAACCACCAGGAGACCAGAATCAAGAAGAAGTGTTTCCGGGGCTTGAATCCCGAGCGGTATAGAATCACAAGCTACCAGAAGATCAGAATTACAAAATATATTCCGAAGCAGGTATTATGAGAGGTAGAGATTCACAAATTACCAGGAGATCAGAAACATGAGAAGTATCTCAAGGACTGAAATTATGAAACCGCTGGCAGAAGCTGGTCATCTATAATATAAACAAAATGTCCTTTTCAAATATAGCGAAAGTTATTTAGAGGTGCTTTTCCCACCCACATGCATCCTGTCTCTGTTACATCCTCTCTTAGGAGAATAAATAGATAAAAATGTCCTTTTCAAATATAAGGAAAATTATTTAGAGGTGCTTTTCCCACCCACATGCATCCTGTCTCTGTAACATCCTCTTAGGAAAATAAATAGATAATATTTTGCAGAAATATAATGTTTATTAGTTAGAGGATGTCATTATTTCTATATTAGTAACTAGCGGATGTCACGCGATTTTACCCGCGTAGTTCCCATTCCCGTGGGAGTACGGGGATAAAATATAGGGGCTATGCTACTTGCTGATGATATAGCTCATCCATTGCTGAAAGAATTTTTCAAATCGGTCCAGTAGACCAGAATCACAAAATATATTCTGAAGCTGGTATTATGAGAGGTGAATTACCAGGAGAACAGAATCATGAAGAAATACAATTATGAGTAGTATAGATTAACAAACAACCAGGACATCATTATTTGAGGTAGAGATTCATAAATTACCAGGAGACCAGAATGATGAAGAAGTGATTTCGAGAAGAAGGGAATCTGAGAGGTATAGATTCTAAAACTACCAGGAGACCAGAGTCGTGAATCAGTATTTTTGGGGCTAGAATCTTAAGCGGTATAGATTCACAAAATACCAGAAACACAAAGAGTGTTCCGGGCTTGAAATCCTGAGCGGTATAGATGCTCAAACTACCAGGAGATCAGAAGTACAAAACATATTCCGAAACTGGTATTAGGAGAGGTAGAGATTTACAAGTTACCAGGAGACCAGAAACATGAGGAGAAGCATTTCGAGGACTGCAATCATGAGCGATAAAGACTAACAAACTACCAGGAGACCAGAAACACAACAGTATTCCGGGGCAGGAATTTAGTACAGAAAGATTCACAAATTACCAGTAGAACAGAATCGTGAAGAAATAAAACTTCCGAGCGGTATAGATTCACGCACTACCAGGAGATCAGAATCACAAAAAGTATTCAAAAGGGTGGGATCATAAGAGGTAGCATCTTGAATAAGTATTTTCGGGGCTGGAATCCTGAGCGGTATAGATTTCTAAACTACCAGGAAAACAGAATCATGCAGAAGAGAAATTTCAGACCTACACGCGGATGAAGTCGCAGGTAAACTACCAGGGTGGCAAAATCATGAAAAAGTTAATTTAACATAAACAATAAAATAATACAAACGCTTTCCCGCCCACAAAAAAAAATGGTAGCCCATAGAAAAGAGATGTTCGCCGTCCAACTTTGGTAAGCCCTGCTAATGAAGGAAATTCTAATTTATCATGATCCTAGCCCGTACTAACTTTTAATCTTTCACAAATGTTTGATTTTTCTCTGGACTCACTCCGGATATCTACGCAGATGGAGTCACAGTATTATTTAATTAAGTCCTGAAAAATATCAAAGATACTTTTGTGTTTATAGGGAAATGGTTTTCGAAATTCCTATTTCAGAATCGGGCTTAAAAACATAAAAAATGTAATTCATTAGACGGTATTTCATAGTCTGAAATAAAAATAACTTTTTTACAAAAAAATACAACCGATTCCCAAAACAAAAACACAAAAAAATGCAAAATAACTTTAATTTCGTCAGTCGGTGTTTCTAGTTTTGTTTCTTCGTTATTTGATAGTTGTTGTTCGCCATAACTAAATCTAAATAGTAAAATTATGCCCGAATACATAGCCCCAAAAACATGGAATTTATAATTAGGGTTAACTGTCCAAATCTCTGAATCCCTTCAGAGAGTATCAATCAGCGTGATGTTACGTTATGAAGTGGTGAAAATAATAAACAGACATGCGATAGCAGCAATTCCGGAAGGTTTGCTATTAATTATTGAATATATATCCATTGTCTCTCTCCAAAGCTTTTTAGGAAAAATAACCTATCAAACAAAAAAAAAAGAATTTTCCAAATCGGTCCAGGCGTCTTCAAGTAATCAGGAAACATACATAAAAAAAAATATAAAAGATTCCAACGAATTGAGAACCTCTTCCTTTTTTGAAGTCGGTTAAGAATAACTGAGATCGAGCATTTTACCAAGTTTCAAATGCCTAAAACATAAAATATTTTTGTGTATTTCTGAATATCACATATAATTCATATTGTAAGTCTATATTAATTTTAAAGGGATGTTAATTTGGTTATACCCTTTTTTTTCAATGTCGTTTCTAATCATAAAATGACTACCTACGTCCTCGTGAGGCCTCGCTACGCGACGCGGAAGGTATCTTGCGACCACTGCGCGGTGTCCACCAGGTCGCTGAACTTCACTTATTTTAATGGATATGTAATCTATTGACTCGGCAACAAGATTCAAATTCCGCGGAAGCATATAAACTCGTAGACGCCGCGCGGCCGCCGCACATTGACCACGCGGTCGCCACGAAGACTAGACCATGTATGAATGCCACCCCAGCGTCAATAAATAGAGCCTATTTTGCTGTAACAACGAGGTCTTGGAGCGACCAAATTCACGCTCCCTGACAGATAAATAGTTTCAAGAAAATGGCGCAGGTTGTATGTTTTAGTATTAAAATGAAACGAGTTTACAAATTCCCAAGTCTATGTTTGAGGAATGCACTCTTGATGCAGCACCAAATCAGTTGGAAAATTTATTTTACAATCCAAACTGAATATTTAGTCAGGAAGTCTTTAAGTCAAGAGTGAATAGGTTACTTCTAGGCAAGCGTGCTCCATCTTCGACCACATCATCGCTTACCATCAGGTGAGATGGTGGTCAAACGCGTGCCTATCAATAATAATAAATAAATAATTTATCAAAAAAATCAAGTCAGTGCTATGAGCCGTTGGGGCTTGTACGGAGATGAACCTAATTGCTTTTATTCTATTGCTATCCAACGGGGGCTTAATAACTAATATTGGGTTTTAAGGGGGGAAGTGCCAGGATAACCCCGCGAAATTCAAATTTACTTACGTTTTTTGCAATTTGCAGGTCAGTATCAGGTTGTATGTTGATCAAAATATGATTCGCGGCCGTAGCAAGTACGTATTTACAGAACTGTAATCAATACAACCTTCTAAGTTTATATTGATGTATGTAATGATTATAATTCTATAAATACATACTTGCTACGGCCCCGAATCAAATTTTGACCAACATACAACCTAACACTACCGACCTGCAAATTGTAAAAAACATTTTTTTTTTTTTTGAGGTTATTAATTCGGATGTTTGTATTTTTTTGGGCATAACTCCGTCATGTATTGACGGATTTGCAAAATTCTTTTTTTGTTCGAAAGGGGTTTGTTCCAAAATGGTCCCATTTAAATTTCATGTCCACAGATCTGATGATCGGTTTCGGAGACAGACAACGGAACTCTTCCAAAAATTGACAGCAAATCAACCGCGATTGCTGCGGTCGTATGTCTATGAATTGTTAACACAATTTAATGGAGAACCACAACTAAAAAGTGAAAAATAAAACCGTTTTTACAAAAAAATGGAACCGTTAAAGTTTTTTTTCGAAATAATATTCATTTGTTTCTTCTAGTTTTGAATTTTCTGTAATACTTTCACTTTAGTATGAAATCTAAGAAAACTCGTGTTATTTTGGAACATAAGTTCTACCGTGGAGACAATGCGTCTCAAACAGTAAAAATATTAATGACGTATACGGACCTAGAACTGCTTACGAATAAGCTGTGTGTTGTGGTTTCAATCGCTATCGTTTAGGTAATTTTACTTCTTAAATAACCACCCTTCTTCTCCGTGCGGTTACGAGACAAAAATTTCCATAACGAAAGCTATTAAACCAAAAACGCACATTTCGTTCCGATAGAAGAAAGTGGTAGGTATACGTGCATGACATTGCGTGCCTTTTCAAAAGCACTGTTTCCACGTTGGAACTCGGTATTTTAAAAAAAACCTTTTTTTTTTTAGATTTCTTTGTTATAAATATGACGATATAACACAGAAAACAAAACAGAAAAAAAAAACAAATAACTCATTAAAAAAAAGGAATACCATGCCTTTATTATCCAAGTTTATTTGTACTTACATTGGTGCCGATTCTGTTGTGCACAAACAAAACTTAATTTAGGCTATTACTATCTTTTTCTCTCTAATAAAACAAGAAAGAGACGGACGTAAATTAGAGCTGTCAAACTTAGATGAACTAATATTTCCATACAAATTAAGAGTACACGTAAAAACATGTCGACTACAAACACGGTAAAGCGCAAGGCGTAAACCAGTTTGACATCTCTAACATAGCTCATAGCTATAGCCGTCCTTTTCTTTCACTGCCTTTTAGTAAAAGATAGCGATTCTCTAATTTTAGTTTAGTTATTGAACAAGAGAATCGGCTCCATTGAATTTCCAAGTCAAACCGAAGTTATCAAAGTTCAAAATTTGCAGTATCAAAAAACAGACCCTGACCCGACCGCGTAATATTATAGATAAAATAACAAGTATAAAATACATTTTATCATTTTCTAATCTTTTAATTAAATTGATTAGCACCACGGTACCTTCTAATAAAACTTTGGGGTTGATTTGGTTTTCATTTTACGATAGGTTAGTGCTACAACGCTGTAACGCTGTAACTGCCAGTCCGTAAAAAATTGCCCCTTCTATACTAATTGTAGTCAAAATTGGTTAAACGATTAATTTCTGCAACATTGACAATAAGTCACTTTAGTAAACCGTATTTCTAACTCTGGTAACGTGCTGAATACGAGGATTATTTTTGTAGGTATTTACGAAATTATCCATCTGCAAGAAAGCCTGCTGATTTCAAGAAACCAGATCAAACTTGGTACTGTCGAATCTAATATTAATTGACCATTTTATTAAACATTCCATCTTACAATAGCAAACGACAAACCAACCCGCATTGGGCCCGCGTGGTGGATCACGGCCCAAACTTTCTAACAAAGAGGAGGCCTGTGCCCCAGCAGTGGAGACATTAAAAGGCTGATGAAGATGATGATGATACTACCTACATTAAATTCAGACATCGTCGCCGATATTGGTCAAGGAAACGCAGGCTTAAGACTTAACCGAGAAGACAAACCTCGGGGCAGTGTGAAACGCCAGTGGAGAAAATGGAAGTGGCCGACATAGGTTAAAAAACAATAAAATACAACGGGGCTTTTGGAAAAGTTACCGAGCGCACGTCTTAATCGAGCCAAAGGGAACGAACGAACGCCATACGTAAACATACTGCTGCATTGGAAGGTAGGTGTGACGTGCAGTCGAAAACGTCCAAAACAATGTTCATTACAGATATCCAGTGCAAATGGACATCACGTCATGTTACAATCACAAATTTGTCCTAATTTGCAACGTGCTTGGACATTATTAGTGAAATTGGGCCAGTTTAGTATGCCACTGGTATGTAGGCGCTTTTTCGAATTAATTTGCATTTCAAGGACACTATAGATACCTTTGTATACTAGGTGTAGAGTACTTTCTTTATATCAAGATAAATTATGTTTCTATACAGTCAGATACTTGACAAAAATAAATTCAGATTAACTCAACCACAGATAATACCTATACCTAATTCTAGCAGGCCACTTATTTCCGCATTCGGGCCCGTCCTGCACACCCCATTAGATGGTGTTAGCAGTGACGACTTGCAAGTTGATGGAATTAACTTAAGGCACAGTTATAGGACTTTTAATGGTTTTTAATTGAACATCACGTCTAAACGACTAGTCTTATTTATTTGAAAAAAATATATGTTACTGTAGACTATTTCCGTCATAATTCGATCTCAGAATATTTGGAATTATATTTTTATAACATTGTGTAATTAATTTGTAAAGTTGTTTCTAACGCGGATAAAAAATTGAGAATCACGTAAAAACTATAAAGCGTATTTTTATGAAACCTTCAGCATTTTAAAGATCATTTAATTATTTATAATTTCGTCTCAGTGTCGTAGTTTAATACTTGTTGTTTTATGTGTAATAAATTAATAATGCGTCTAATTTCGGACAGCGCACATACGACGTGTTACGTGAGCTCAGCGCAGAACAAGCAAGCTAACTACTCAAGGTCATTGGCAGCTAATAGCGCCTTAAAGTCCCACCACACACAGTTTCATAGTATTTATTGCACTTCATAACAGTTACATTGTATCAAAATGTACTATACAAATTTTTAATGAGGCGAATGGAAAAAAAAAACTCTAAAACTCTCCTATAGGACAAAAAAATATAGATGATAAAGTGTTTATTCCAATAATCTTCTAAATTTAAATTAGGAATTTGTATCACATAATTACGAATCGTTTTGACGTCTAAACGGTATGTAAAAAAGTAGAACGTATTGTTGTGAAAGTTGTCAATGTATACGAATCACTTTTTACTACTTTTTTATAAAATTATTTAGTAAAAACTATTTAACTTAGTAAAATTTGGCAAAGAATTGCTTTTGATATCGGCTATTTAGAACTAATGTTCATAAAATTAAAACAGCAAACAATAAACATCCGTTCAAAATCAATCCATTTCCTGAAAAAAAAAATGTATTACAAAAATTTGGCAATAAAAAATGTTGTAAAACAACCAATCTCGACTTATAATAAGTTTTCTTTGAGATGAGACCCGTAAGTTAACTATAGTTAAGCAAAAAGTTAACGTCTTAAGAAGTTACGTAAATGATCTCGAATGTTCTTTTTGAACCCATAACACTATGAATCTAAATCTGGGTATGCCACAAGGTTTTGTCTTTGACCCGTTAAAGAAGCGGACGTTTTTATGATGAACACACTTTCAAACGATTCATTTACTTCCGTCACTACAAGTAAATAGTAAATAGATAGATGTATTTATCACGATAATCTATAGAATATTTTAAACAAACGTCAAATGGGAGGTGCTCTGTACTGTTTACACAGAATTATCTCGCCCACATAACTAATTGTTCTCTGTATGGAAATGAACACATTGTCTTTTAGCGCGCCATTGTTTCGGCCCTATAAAAATCCGATACCCGAAAATCTAGTGTTCGAACTGCAGTTCTTCGGTTACCTGTATTATGTAATGGTGCAGGAACAATAGCCGTGTAGAAGCGTCCGTGAAACGTTTTGATTACGAATATTACGATCCTTTGAAACTTTTAAAAACCAATTTTATAAAAATAAGAAAACAGTTAAAGAGAAACTGTTATTGTATAGGTTCAAAACAGCTTACTTAAACCCGGCGTTCGTATGCATCTATTGTACATGAAAAATAGATGTTTCAAATAGCGAGAGAATCTGTTTTATATTTCACACCACCTGCTCGACAATGTCCAATTACACATCATGCAATCTGAAACATTACCTCCCAAGGGAGGTAAAGTTGTATGAAACTCCCTAGGGAGTAAAGTGATTTGAGTTTGGAACGTCTAATTCGTGGAAAAATCTAAGTAAAAAAATCTTAAGAGGTTTGTTCGAAAATCGAACTGGCCATCTTAAGCAGAACTCGAAAAAAAAAAAAGTAGGGCGCGATTTCAAATAATGTGAAACAAAAGACGGTGTTTGGTGCTGTGATTTTCAGTAAGCCCTGGCTTTTTATTGTCTCGCAGAAGGTGTGAAAAGTAAAGTATGCTCCTCTGGAATAAAGCCTGTCTTCGTCTTGGGCAACTTGAACCCCTCGCTTTACTCATGACTCTGCATGCAAAGTAGTAGGCAAAACTACCAAAAACGGCCGTTTTTGACACTTTTGCCTACTACTTTGGATATGAAACATTTTGAGTATTGTTTTAACAACGTAAAAATACCTGATCATATTTGTAGCAAACGCAACATAGGATTCTTTAATCTTTATTGTCTATGCTAAGATACGATTTTTTTATTCAATGAGGGCGCCACTTATGGGGAGGTAGGCCCTTAAGAGATAACACGTTATTTTTGAATCTATGGATTTTAAAATTACTACCTCTATCTATTTTCTAATTTCGACTTCGCTCCTCAAGTTAGCGAAGATAGACAGACAATCTAAGTCTTATTGTGTTTCTACTGCGATAGTTTGATCTACTATAAATATAAATCCTCAATTCAAGATTAATTGAAGAGCTGGTTTCCATCAATCCAAAATACCTCTGCCGCCGGGTTTTCTGAGGTCTTGAGGTATCTTCAGTTAGATGTCACCACGTTAGATGAATAGTGCTCAATCCGCATGAAAGACAAGGTAGTGAGAATTTGTGATGTCAGGGACATCTCACTACTCATGTCTTTCACACAGCAGAGAGCAACCATTGCGGGTCTGCGGTACCGCTGTGCTGAGCGCTGGGAGCTAGGCTAGTACCGCGGCAGACTGTAACTCTGCATTTCCATCGATTTATTTTTAATTAGGCAATGAATGTAGTGACGTCGTCATAGGTAACGTATAATTAAAGAAAATGCACAAAAAGAAAACGAAACAAGTCGAAGGGCTGAGAACGTATTTTGTTCAAGGAGGAGGCGAAGAAGATAGACGGACGACACACCACTGCAAACACCTTAAATGATGTAAAAAAATAACTCATCAGCATTACAGTCGCTGCGATGCAAAATGCAAAGTTACACTACGACCACGTAAAAAGAACACACAAGATAAAAGTAATGGTATGAAACACAGAGATATACCTAGAGACAGATTATGTGTTATTGTATTACCGTTACATCAGTATGTTACACGTTGGTTATCAATATTTTGTATGTCACCACCTATGCTTGATAATATGAATTACCAATCAATTAGGTACCTACTCGTGTAATAATGAAACCTACGTACCTATAACTTGTTTTATTCGTAAGGATGCACCACAGTCGTTTTTTGCTATTCAATAAATTCGATTTAATTAAAACAGTTCACTGAAATGAGATGAAACTGCAAGTGTTAGTGACTGAAATACAGAAACATCATCGGAAATTAAAACAGAATAGTAACAATTTGGGCGACGAGTAGAGATTTAATTCCAAACCAGAAATGAACTAACAGGAAATATAATTTCCCCGAAAACTGTTTTTGTTTCATCATAGTTGTTACCTATTTTTAACTTCATTATGTTGGGTAATTTAATTTTTGTTTTCGTCATCGTAAAGTTAAACCTATGATTTGAAATTTCTATGATCGAGATGTACACGTTAAAAGAAAAAACTAAACGTTATACTCTAATATCGTATATCATAACGTTCATAACGTTCCTAAACACACCTTCCCTGACAAAAAAATTATATAAAGTATTTATTTTTCAATTAACGTACATCTAATCATAATTGGTTATGAAATCAAAATTATTGACAAACTTTATCCACGGATAACTCTAACAAAATTAAAAAGTTTTTTTATAACACACCTTACCTAAAATTTTGTTAGGGAAGGTGTGTTATAAAAACTTTATGCTATAATTTTTGTTTTCTATGAAAGTACAGCTCGACCATAGAGGTTTTCAAATCATAGGTTTTCCTAGACTTTGACGAAATACGATTTTGAAATATGCAACTTAATAGTTATTTAAATTGTAAAACTGCTAACAACAATGTTTAAATAAATTAGATACAAAAAAACAGCATAT
Organism: Polia nebulosa; assembly: GCA_951329385.1. Lineage (NCBI taxonomy): Eukaryota > Metazoa > Arthropoda > Insecta > Lepidoptera > Noctuidae > Polia > Polia nebulosa. The sequence continues at coordinate 26,583,756 of OX589587.1, read as the reverse complement.
CGTCAAATCGATTTATGGATAATATGCACAATAGTTTCGGACTAACTCCGTTTCTACATTATCTGTGGCAGCGCATCCTTATGTTAATGGCGGCATATCATCACATCGCGGAGGAATGTTAGATTTTTGCGCCTTATTTACGATAATTTAAATTTAGTTATAGATGAGATTAGATAAAGTTGGTTGTGGAGGTCAGAAAGGCAGTCGCTCCACGTAAAGTACTGGCATTCAGCTGCATTCGGTTAGACTGGAAGCAGACCCAAAATAGTTGAGAAAAGGCTAGGCAGATTGCACATAATTAATTTGTGTGATATTCTTTTAAACTTCGCCCACTCTCATATCTTGATAACCATTGTTATGACAGAGTATCATAAAATGTATATAATAGTAGTAAAGTAAAGTATATAATAATCTGAAGCTACGGGGGAAATAGAGTCTATAGGTGTTTGTAAGTATATGGAAAATGAAGCCGCAACCCCGCTAATTGATTCCAATTAACGTATTGAGTGGCCATAAGTTAAAAAGGGTAGTGTTAATTTGTGAAATTATTGGAACAGTAACATCAGCATCAGTGCCCAATTTGGGGTTGCTCTCAAAGTAAATAATTTTATCATGTTGCAGTTATAGTAGGCACCAGATAAAAGTGGTTATTCCACGTTCTCGGTCACTTACATTTAATGACATTTTTAATTTGAAAAACGGCAATAATGATACAATGCTGTTCCGAATCAACATCTCTCGTGATCGTTAACATTGTTTAATAATTAAAAAAGATTCGTATTTAATTGTTCAGGTCTGACCTATCAAGAGTTATTAGAGAAAGGTCAATGTACTTTATTCCACATTTCTCTGGCGCCTACCATAGTAGCTGGTAGCCATGTCTAATTATATTGCTTGTCAGTGCAACGAAACTGAATGTTTATTGACAAATGATAACATAAACATAAAGATAACGTCTAACATTGAATGACGTGACATTTAAGTGATACTCGAACTACGTATGTTTACTACGTTGCATTTCAACGAATGCGACTTTTATGAATGAAATTTCCGCGCAATCAACAACTCTGTAGTTAGTACACACTTCTAAGAATTGCGGTAGTAAACATTTTTCAGCATGATAGTGACATAACGTTATATCGCTGCCGCTGCGAATTCGCTTGCAGCATAAATGCTAAATGGATGACATGAACAAAATAAAAAAAAATGTGTGACTGCAAAATGGAAATGGATAAGAGGCTTAAAAATTTAGATCAGAGGTATTGTATCAGAGAAAAAGATATTTTTCCAGATCTAAATTTGACCTACCTGTAAGAAATCACCAGCAGCGTTCTGGCTCGCTCCTTGCGCCTGTCGACCGCTCCAGGGCAGGCTGTCAAAGGTATCATAAAATGCATTCTAATGATTCATTTCAAAACTAACTTCTACGATAGCTTACTCGTACATATGCACGCTCACACTATGAGAAGATTGGTCAATGACATGGAAAATGAACGATCAAATTCAGAAAAATTGATTCTACTCAAGAAAATGTGATTCTAAACAAAATTTTGGGTCCCTGACATTGTTATTATATAACAGACAAGTCGGTTTTGTTCAGTGACATAGAAAACATTTATAAATAGGTAAGTTTTTTAGACGGTGCATTTTTCACATTATCTAAGTCTTTGATTCTTATCTGTCTTTGTACTTGGCAGACGTATTAAGGCTTACCCATACTTGCCGTCGCGAACACAACATAAACCGATCAAACAATTCTTTAAAAAACTCGTTTACTGTTTAAGGATGGAGGAAAAGCCAAGCAATAGAAAATTTTGTAACAGCAAAAACGTCCAAAAACTGTACGGCTTGTACCTCTATGTATTACTAAATCCCGAGACGGTTTTTTTAAGTCGTAGCGTTTTTTAGAGTTTCGGGTTTCCTTTGATTTTCAGGACAGCTTAAAAGGATGTCTCAAGGAAAAAAAACCACAAATATTAGGCGGCATAATTACTATTTTTTATTTTTAAAATCCACTGTAGCTTGCTCCTTTGACAGCCTTAAGTATCTCATACATACATATTGTAACCATGAATATTTTAATGTTAGTAAAAAATGCAATTAAGTTACCCCTGGTATTTGAAAGACTTTTATCTAAGATTTTTATCAAAATGTCTGTTATGTATGATATAATAAATGATAGACCAAAGTAACAATAACTGTCGTTAACAACATGCTGTTATTTTTTTAGATGTTCACATTCTACTATTTCACAAAAGATTCAAACGATTGGTCTCCCGGGAACCGGTAAATAGTATCGTATAGTAGATAATATAGATAAGCAACATAATAGCGCGTAGTAAGAGCGTCGCAAACAATCTCACTTCACAATCTTCCCATGACCGTTCACGTGCAACGTCATAAACATCATTCATAACACTTCGCGATGAAACCTATAAAAACTTCGCTTTCGCACAGTACGGAGTCGCTGTGAACACAATAATCGCAGTGCAATAGCATAATTATCCTTAAATAAATCTTACACTAAAGTAATATTAATAAATCAAAGAGATGAAAGATTTTTGACAATTACCTTTTATGTTTAGTACGTCGCCATTTTGTTTTCTCTGCAGCCCGGTTCACGGCATTACTCCATCAACTTGGTGTTTCCCTCGATATAAAATCTGTAACAACAGAGAGAAGTTGTTTGATCCCAATTCTAGAATGATACCAGTAACAAACTAGTTAACATCGATAACAATTAAATATAATTGCACAGCAGCAGCGCAGCATAATTACAATAAATACACGATAATTAACGTTTTCACAGAGATATTTATAGAATACATGAGCAGCGTAAAAACATTCGCTTTGAGCAACTAACTACAAATTAAACAACTAACTACTTTAACACTCATAGTAATAGTAATGTATCCATTAAAACTTACCGAATCAAGATGGTGCTTCATCGACCAAGTCATGAATGTCGCCATTCCAATATGTGTATGTGGTACCTGTACAGACAAAGAAAAACATATTTACAAAATATTCACTACACTACGTTGGAGTATCAAATGCAGGTTAACTGTGTGACAAAATCACAGCAAAGAATATTAAAGAACGTGTTTCGTTGAAAATACTGTAACGCCTTGAAGGTTTGTTCCCGAAGGGTGTTTGTTATGTTCGGGCCGGCGCCCGCGCCGGCACGGTGCACTGTGCTGACACTGACGCGTGTGCACAAAGAAACAAGACAAACATGTCGTGGAACACCAACAGCTCTTTTTGCTTTGCTCCTGGTTGCAAACTGTGCTGACACGACCTGGTCAAGCCACGGATTTGTAGAGCTAAATAAGGGTTGGCAACATTTTTATACGCAGTATTCTGCAAACAAATACACTGCTTTTATTTTACTTAAATTATATGTAGTTCAAGTTCGACTGAAAGCCAACATACATAATGTAGTTGGAAAAGGGCTTGGCAGATGATGAAAACCGGAAAATGTAATCATTAATCGCAAGATATAATGAGAAATAGTAATAGTAGTTTATGATACTGTCACATAACATAGCTTATTAAAATATGAGTGTGAGAAAAACGGCCGTTTCTGACACTTTTGCCTACTACTTTGGATACGAAACATGAGACCTGTTTTATCAACGTAAAAATACTTTATCCTCTTTGTAACAAATGTGACGTTGGATTCTTTAATATTTATTTTCTATGCTAGGCTACGATTTTTTATTCAATGAGGGCGCCACTTGGCCGGTAGTATGGCCTTAAAACAAAACAATATACCTAATGTTGCTCACGCGAATCAATAACACTACGCGGATAGGTTCAAACCGTTTGCAGCGACTTCCGTTCCCCGTTACTCTCCCTTGATTTATAAATCGGTCTATTTATTGACGGTAAATAATATAATACGTAAGACGTTAGATGCATCCAACATCTTACGTGTTGCATGTTTGATTTGGTAAAGGCGCAGTGTTACAAATAAATAATGTGTCGGTACTTACTGTGAGAAAAGCGGTCTCTAGTTTCAATGGGTCTTGATAACAACAGATTATCTTTTAAGGAGCCATTTGAAACAGAATTTAATTTGTAAAGTGATTGAATGAAAAAATAAATAGAAATTAAGTGATCGCATTAAGTTATCGCTGCACACCCTTGCCGGGCAGTGTGTTCAACTCAAAGTCAATCTCGACCCTCGGGCAGGATCGCCTCGCACCCTCGGGCGGAATACGAGACACGAGTCAGTCACACGACTCACTCGACAAAGCACCCTTTTAATTTTTTTGTGAGCATGGGACCTGTTGATACGACCCTATATAATAGTACCTACGGCATTTTAAATGTCTAGACTTTTTAATAAGGGTTATGTTTAAGACCTGTTTTATATCCGGTTTACTTCCTAGGTAATGACTTGACTTGGTTGAAAAGAAATTTAAAAGAATATCTGATTTAATTTCCGAATTCGTTGATAGTGGCTTCGGAGATCGTGAAAAAAGCCTAAAACTTGAAGATATTATATAAACCAAATTTGACTACCCGGTAGTATCTGCCTAGGAAGTTTTGCATTAAGTTGCATCCCAGATGTTCAAGTGACATCGCGTACATCTTATGTTGAGCATACCTGCTACCTATCCATTAGGTACAGTTTTATACTCATTCTAATTTCTCGAAGGTTAAGACGGAGTTGGCGAAAATTGAAAGAGCTTGCGTTATTTACGAATCGATCATACGGCGCATGCGTGCTAACTTTCTTGCCGTACCGGGGACGCTCCACTAGTCTTACTAAAATTTTGATTGTTCCAATAATTTTGCACGGTGAAACTTCATTCTCGAAATTTTCGCTATACGTCATTTTTCCTCTACTTGTTATTTACTATGACATAAGAGATAGTAGTATTTTCTTCTATAATGTAGGCCACTATCTATCAAGTAAATTAAGGTAGAAAGTCTTCTCACCTAATTTCAAGTTAGCTCTATGAACAAGCGCCCTAGTTCTTAATTTACTAAGTTAATTCCACCGTGTTAGGATCAAAACAAAAATCCATTAAATGGAGTATTGGATCCAGCCGTTAGATCTTTCATATCAATTGTATTAGGCCTCACTCAATGACACCTCATACGTTCAGGTAGTGGTTGGATGAGTCTGTCTCATTCATCCATGTTCCTGAACGTATTAGGTTTGCTGAGGATGCTTGCATTTACTAGATACAATTTCTGACTAAGTTTGTTGTTATATTAACCCGTCAGGGCCCTGCGTCGACGAGGGGCGACAGCTATCAACACTGTCGCCCCGCACCGCCGGAGCACCGCCGGATCAGCACTGCCGGAGTAAAATCGTTCCTTATTAGTAATAATAGTTTTAAAGCGCGCGAAACTGCCGCCGCTTATGGCGAGGCGGGGCCCGGCCAGGCGGGGGATTACTGTCGCCTCTCGTAAACGCAGGGTCCTGAAGTGTTAAGCGATACCTATAATCGGTGTTAAAAACGGTAGGCTCGATGACTACCGTTTTTGACAAATAAATCGGTGATTTAACTGAAACACTATCAAACACGCTGACATGATACTTTACCTGCCATGTTAGCGTGTTGTGAATCAGACTTCTCAGTTACTTTACTGTTAACGACTAATTATATTCATTGATAAAATCACTCAAATAATTAGAGAAGGTCTACCACCACAATAAAATGAATGGTAGGTACCTACACATCGAGCCGAACTCATAAAGAAAAACAACTGGCATGTAAACCGCCCGAAATTGGCAGTCGTTAACAGTAAAGCATCAGCTGAGAAGCGATGCATACGTTTGTTCTCGAGACGAGTCGACACCGCGATACCTGCCTGACCTCGGATAAGCTAACGGCCCAGCGCATTCGCCGAGCCGGGTTCAACGCCACCAACGTCACGCATTTTTCGCCAACTTTTACAACCAACGCCGCCATTCAAGCTCGCAGCTGGCTCCGCATTGTTATTGCAACGCTATTAAAAGGGGTCGGTTATCAACTGCACAGGGCATCGCCGCTGATATTGACGCCGATATAATATAAACAGCGCTTTATTCGCCCTTGCGTTTTTATTGAATTCGATCCAGAATCTAGATGAATTCGTAATGCCAGGCGGTGGGGGGCGCCTGGCGCGATCGGGACGTCTCCTAGTCCTAACTCAATAAAGCAGTTGGATTGGCACGGGAATACATTACCGTCGTTTACTACCATTATTGGATTCATTAAAAATATAAATTAAATCTATTTGTTTACTGCTCGCCAGACTGTATTTAATAAAATATATCGATTTGTTTACTGATCGCCAGACTGTATTTAATAAAATCACGTCGAAAGCGATATTTCAATTATTTAAATTCAAAATCAAAATCTGATTTGTACATTTTCAGAATCTATCACTTCCAATAAAATTAAAGAATTTACACTATTTTAGGTACTAACAGAGAGAATTATATTTTCAAGTATATACTTAAAAATATAATTCTAGATCATTTCTATCCATCGCTCCCAACTCGGGGGAATCAACTTTTTGTGTATTTTATAATATGTATACATTGGGATTTAAAAAAAAACCCTAAAAAATATGAGACGCAATGGAATTTGAATTTTGACTTAATGTTGGTTGTTCCAAAATATGAAAATTATCTCAAATTCTAAATTCAAATATACGTAGGTAATCGGCAAAAAATACTAATCGTTGTAATGAAAGAAGAATAATAGAAACAAAATGATCGTCTACTGAACTTTCTTATAAAAATCTTGAATGTAATATTGTATTAAATAAATTATTTTCCCTGTGAAAATATCAACATAAAATATTGCAAAAGCATCAGCTTTTAGCTGCGAGAAGGCTTGGGCTAATTGGATAGATTATTATAGGAAAGCCGCGCGACATCGGAGACGGAGAGGGTGGGGGCTGGATTAAGGAAAAATCTTATTTTGTAACGCCAGCCACGCCTTTTTTTATTCCAATACCACGTAAGAAAGAGACGCTTTCAATTATAGATAACGGGACAGGTATTAAATAGTATATTTAAACTGACGTGAATTCAACACGTAATTTGAAGCGAATTATGCTCTATTCAGGTACTGGGTGGTGGATGTCAGATAGGCAGTTCCTTCATGAAAGATACTGGTATTCAGCTGCATCTGGTTAGACTGGAAGCTGACTTTAGCTGACCCCAACATATTTGGAGTCGTTAAAAGCAGAATGAAAGGTTTTTCAAGCTAATTTATATTATATGCAGAAAGAATAGCTTAAAAGCTTTTTATATTCGAAAGCCCAGTCTGATAGGCAGATGAGTCTCGTATCAAAAATATCGCAAGTGTATACTGAATCACCGTGCACCTAGTGTCCGCATACTATTTGTACCGATATGATAAAAGAAGCCGTAGGCGCCATTCTTGGCTTGGCTCCAAACCCCACATTTAACGACATTAAACCTGACTTGTCTACACGCCAGACGACCGGACAACAAATTAAACAGTCACAAAAATTTATCCTAATATACTTTAATATTTTTCAGGCCTGAAAGCGATTTGGCCTACTTTTAACGAGAAATACATAAGTAGGTACCATAGTTAGTGTTAGTTTGATCGTTAAAAATGCATGGAAGTTCTTATGTGTAACTTCAACAACAGATACATGTACGAACTTATAAAGCATTTAATTTTTGATAAAGATTCGAGGCTCGCACTAACCTACGCCGCGTAGAGGCCGTAACCCGCATTGGGCCCGCATGGTGGATTACGGCCCACACCCTCTCACAGAGAGGAGGCGTGTTTTTTTTTGCATTGGGAACTATAGGCTGATTATGCATAGGTGTGCTATGCATTATTTTACCAGTGAAGTAGTGTTATCGGTATAGCAACTTTTTCAAATTCATTCAAGGATCTATCTATCTTCAAAATTCAACTTATGTCGGACAACTCTAATCTTTGTTTATTATTAAGACTTAACAAATAAATATAAACTTTTTTATCTATTACGAACGCAATAAAACATAATTATATAAAGTACTGAGTTAGTTGTGGAAAATATTAAAATATATTAAATATTATTAGACATGGGAACAACTGAATGCTTCATTCTAACCTACACTCCATTCACAATGGCATTAGACAGAAGTTAAAAAAGATTTAATGCATACTTTATAACTAAAGTACCTACAGTAAACATGTTACAGTTACAATAGACGTCGAATTTATTATAATCTATTTATATAGCAGCTGTCGTATGACAGTTAGTCAGATAAATCTATTTATCTTATGTGGCTAAATTATTTCATTCCAATTTAAAATTACCGTGGCTAAGATAAAAACCTAAAAGAAGCAGTAGTGAACATACCCAGAACGTTTTTCGATTCACTATAATTCTTCCAAATTTAAAATGTTACCTAATAGGGACCGGTAAAATTGGGAAAACCCAGCTGTCACAAGAAGGGTCTTGTGACAGCTGGGTTTTCCCAATTTTACCGGTATAAGTCGTCTGTTAAATTGACATAAATTATGTTCTGTGATTGTCATTCAATGTGAATACTTGTGAATGCGACGCCATGTTAATTGTTATTGCCGAATGTCTAGTTACTATTTTAAAATTAAAATGTAAGAATTAAGTAACAAAATTGTGTTAACCTAACTTAGACATAAAATGTATTGCATCCGTACTTTTACGTGCCTCTTTTTAGGTTTCCGTACACGAAGGGTCTAAACGGAGCCCTATTGCTATCACTCACGTGTACGTCTGTCTGTCTGTCCGTCGTCTGTCACACAGGTTTTACAGCCATACGGTTGGAGCTACAGTCTTCAAATTTTCACAGTATAAGCATCTTGTTGACCCAAAGCCATACAAATAGTCAAAAATACATTTGGAACGGAACCCTAAATGTGCGAAGTCCGACATGCACTTGGCCTGGCTTTTTCTAATGATACTGAGAAAGGAGTATCCTAGCGAAACGAAAGTCCAAAAGAGGATTTTTATTTATTATTTTACTGTTATCTATTAATAGAGATGGCCAAAACTGAGTGCTATATTCTATCTAACCTACATAAATATAGTGACTGAAATCCGAAAGAAAAAGCCGTTCAAATCTATGATCATTTGTTTCATAAATTTTAACGGCAAAGCGCTATTTTTAGTGACTTTGACCTAGTGATACACCTAAAACAGGAAAAATAAACGACGAATGATACACCTAAAACAGGAAAAACAAACAGTACAACATTTGATAAGAATAACGACGAAAGGTACTTATTGTTCTGCTGAAAAATATTTGAATGAATAACTATCCGAACAGTAGCAATTGATGAATGATGATTCGGGAGCTAGCCGACCAAACGCTCTACTAATTTGATTGATATTACGCTCACCACTAGTGAGTGATCATGACCTTGTTGATTTTGATAATAATTATTATGAACCGAATGTTGACTCAGTCGACCTCAGGCGATTTATATTTACAATAATGAGCGCTTGATTGTTATATCAATAAAAATATTAACGTGCGTTTCATATTATAGATTATGTTTGCATTAACACGCGTTCATAATAATATTATAGCCAACTGCAACCTAATCTAGGTGCTTTTCAACTCGTAGAAATTTATAATACATATGGCGCACTTTAGAAATCTCTAAGGAAGTTACTCATCTTACGTTCAGCTCCTATGTCACGTGCTTCCTAATATTCAAAACCAGATAATAACCGCCTTATGGAATATACAAAATTACAAAAATAGTCAAGACTCAAATAGCAGATGTTGCTTACTAACGGGAATATCATCGCATAACATATTTTTAGAAACTATAAACGAAGGCTAAATAGATTTGGTATTTTTAACTTCCTTCATACAAAATTCTAACGGTTTGCCTTGAAATAATGTGGTGCAGAAAACTGAGAAAAAATGGAGAACTCTAGTGTCAATTAAAACTCCCGCCCTAATTGTGCATGCTTGTCGTCAGTTCATATTTCCGGCTTAAAGTCCAGAACAGGCATTTCAAATTAAACTAGCCACAATGGTTAATGCATAAACAATTGGATAACTGTCCGCAAATAGACTATATTTTTAGAAATACATTTTCAGTTAAATGTTATTCCACTTATGCCCTCTTTCTTTAACATCAGAGAGGAAATACAAAAATAGTATTGCTGGTAATTGAGTTCGTTCTATCTAATGAAAACGTTATTTTTGGAATAGAACATCCTTTTATATAAATATTAATACGTGAAGCAAAATCTTTACATCCCTTTTTACGAAAATAACGCGGACGTAGGAGTAAGAAAGACACAGTTATAGTATATATGGAGGAGTGCAGAAACCTACTATTTTTATATATTAGGCATTAGAAATAAATTATAAAATTAATAAGAAAAACCGGCCAAGTGCGAGTCGGACTCGCGCATGAAGGGTTCCGTACCATCGTACAAGATTATACGCGTCTACTTGTTGCCATTATTAAGATCGAGCAAAAAAAGCAAAAAAAAAACACGTTTGTAGTAGGGAAGCCCCTCATTAATTTTTAATATATTTTTATTATTTGTTGTTATAGCAGCAACAGAAATACACATTCTGTGAAAATTTCAATTGTCTACTTATCCTACCTATTATTAAGATCGAGCAAAAAAAAAGCTAAAAAAATAAAATTTCTAGTAGGGGGAGCCCCTTTAATTTATTATTATTTTTATTATGTATGTTATAGCGGCAACAGAAATACACATTCTGTGAAACACAAACAAATTTCAACTGTGTAGCTATTACGGATCGTGAGATACAGCCGGCTGACAGACGGACGGACAGCGGAGGCATAGTAATAGGGTCCCGTTGGTTGTTCTAAATATGACTGAGCCTAACTGTAGTCGCATATGATGTGTAACATTTGACATCTCACGTTGATAATAAGCAACATTAACATCTTATCCTAAAAATTAAAATTAAAACGTTTAGTTCCGATTTTGACCGCGCGCAAACTAATGGTGCGCGCGCTCTACCATCTCAAGGCCAACTCTACCACCCCGCGCGCTCATTGGTCAAATCAAATCCCCGGCTGCCTGTTACACACTTCGGTCCCATTTCACGAAATCACTCCCACAGATTGCAGGAAAGCGAGAGGAAAAAACATTACACACAATACCATGCGTTGTTCCGTTTCACAGTTACGAGTATGTCCATAGATACCTAATGTCTGATGTCATGTCATGTTTAGCAAAACCTTAAAAACGTTCAAACTTAAAATTTAAATGCGGTCGGATTTCAACCTATATGCGACCACTAGTATATTTCAAGACTTATTTTTAAATGCACAACAAAAAACTTATCACCCGTCAATTTATTTACGTCAATTAAATATTTTTTCATCAAAATAATTATTGTAATGCAAACAAACCATCAATCTTTAACAAAACTAGTACTAAAAATAATCCGAAAATATGCATCAATATTATATTTTTTTCTCTAATGCGCGACAAAAAAGTTGTCCAATGTACGAAAATATTAATGTGCAATCAGTACCTATATTTCATAACAAATATAGGTACTGATTGCACATCAAATACTTTATCGCGAAAGTTCTTTAGCGCGATGTACGTTACAGCAAAAGTTTACCAATGTGACGTACGTAGTTAACAAAGAGCCAGCGAAGCGAGCTCGGAAACTTAGGGCACCTCGACACGGACAGGTTAGGTTTGAAGGGGATGACAAAGCGAAACGCGAAGCACGAGCAAAGCGAGCGAACGCAGCCCCCGTCATCCCCTTCTTGTTAGGTTCCTTTAAACCCTTCAGACAGAAATACCTTACGACTGTCGTTAGCACATTCCCGGCAGTTACAAAGTTTATTGTGCGCTGGATATTATTAGATATGGGTTCACAAAAAAGCTCCGCTTTTTAATTAATAGCAATGCGTCACGAACTCAAATTCTTGCTAAAATAATAATGTTTCGAGGTAACTATTTTGCTGTGCAAATGCAATCAATATTTTTGATTAAAATTGTGCTTTTTTGCAGTTAAATACTAGCCGTAGTAGTATTTAATATGCCTAGGGGTAGCGGATAAATTCGTAACAGAGTTACCGCTCCCCTGGGCACTCAGGCAGGGAAGGAACAGGGGTGGGTTTTAGTCAGCAAGAGTCTGACACACGCTCCCGCTCCACCCAGAGCGGGAGATGTCATTGGATGATGTCCCAACCCACAAAAAAAAATGTATCTATTTAATAATGCCAGACAGATAGAGTCGGACCAAAGCACCATTTTTATTTTCGAGACCCATTTTAATGAACTTATTGACCTGTTGAAAAATTGACAGCTTTACGTTACTTTGTTATAAAAATAACTTCCTGTCATATGCGCTTGCCCACACATTTCCCGTTTTAAAATGTAACCTTATTAAAAATCAATGGGACGTTATTAAAATATCGAGTTTTCCTAAATTTTAGAAATTTTTCAGTTTATTCGAACAGACATAAATCTTTTTATTCTAGGTTTAACCATAAATGCAATATTTGTTCACAATTGTGACAGTTAAAAGTAAGTCGTATACAAAATATTTGAACAACAGTAAAACAAATATTTATTTGATGATACTTGAAAACATTAATTTACAAAATCTGTTAATTTGTAGCTACGGAAAATACTTTCGAAATATCCTGTTGTAAAATCCGTTACTCCAAAGAGCGATAAATAATTGTTCGCCACAAAATAATGATAGAAATAAGCGCATTACGTCATACGCGATAACCAATAACAATATGTTTGTTGTGACAGTGATAAGAGCGTACCGCGGACGTCACCCCCTCGTCTATGCAACATATTTGTTTTGTACATATGTACGTGTATTGTGTTGTACCTACATACGTGTACCACTATCAAAGCATATACACTTACTGAAACTCGATCAACAGTTTAAGCTAAATGTTTCACAGCTACCGGCTATTAGCCCACAATTTATACTATCGGAGGGGTGGAGGGATGATTGGATAAGGTTTTGCTTCCACGTTCGGCTCACCATGGAGGGAGAGCGCGAACCATTTTAAACGCGTTGCAATTAATAAATTATCAAGCTAACTTTTTTTGAGAGTGATATTTTCGGCGCTCATATTTCAAATCAAGTAAGTACTGTCAAACAATATATGAGCGAGCATACTCACCATCTTTCCTGTATGGTTAGATTTTTTAAGGTTAGTCATTTTAACATTATTTCAAGTGGTGTTTTCATCCAATTAATCCTGATATTGTTATTTAGCAATACATTATTTTTCACAGCACAGTTGACTTAAGAAGATATTTAAGTACCGGTGTTAGGCACCCGCGTTTACTTTACACAGCGAGGAACAAAACCCACTACGGAGTCAACATACACTACACAGGTGCTCGGAGCATGTGCGTCCAGCGAGTGCTGGAAGTGTTCGATTTTACCGGTCATCGTGTCTGTCCCGTTATAACAGCGTAAAATGTAACGTACCGAGCTGTAAAGAACAAAATCCGTTTCATACAAAAAGTGACTTATTCTATTCGTTCTTATTCGTTCGCGTTGTAGTAACTGACTTGGCAGATGTCCAAGATCCACTAAACCAACGCGCGAAGCAGCCTCGCCCATAATTTCGACTGTGGAATTATTTGTGAATTTAGTTGCGACGCCATTGAACGAGCTGCAGCTGTATTAATTAATAATATTTACGAACAAAATATTTTTAGATTATATTGGGCTAGTAAGTTTATCATTACATCAATAAATACGTTAGGTGATCTATTCAATCAGCCTCCCATTTATAAATATGTTTGAAATACCACAGTTGTGATGAGGAAGATTATAATAAATAACAATATTACCTAGAGCAAATAAATGTTAAGGCTAATCAATTTACTGTGGATATTTTAATTAAAATCTCGTCGTTACTATGACTAAAGAGCACATACGTGATGAATTTAGGAAAAACAAGAACAAGTTAACGCCTTTATTTCATCATACTGATCCACGGCATCAAAACTAGCGTCTGGATAATCACAAATTAGACAAGTATTTTGAGACAGATTCGTTGCTTACCTGGATAATCAAATCCATATTTCGGACGTTGCTCTATCGACTGGTTACTTCACCGCATTTCTTCTACTACTGATGTCATCCAGCTATGTTACCTGTGCACAACCAAAAGAAAGAATTAATACCAGAGACCTCTGTATTTTACGACCCAATAGTAAATTTTTAGAAGTGTCACCCATTTTGAAAGCTTTTGTGTGTCGTTTTAAGAGGCATAACGAGTCGGAGTTCGACAGGGGCGCCATGTGTTCGGCGTGACAACCACCCTGCCCCGCTTGCGTCGCCACGGCCACAGATAACGCACGGCGGCAATCAAAACGCGTTAGCGTCCTTTACCTGTGGCTATGTCACCGTTTCCATGTCCCTGACTAAACGATGTTTGAATGTTTTAGAGGAAATCTAAATAATAACTTTTGATGTCTGACTGACTGCTTTTTGGATAAGTAGTACTTTGTAGATATCGAAATATTTTTGTTGTGTTCCAAAAAAATTTTTCTGTGACGTTTTCAAATATACAGGTAAAACTTTTACAAACTGTAATTCTAATCAATACCTATTATTTTTACAAGGAAAACTACCTTTTGAAAAGTTAAGTAATACAATAAACACACAAAAACGAGCTGCTTAAGTTCTTCATCGTAAAAATATTACGTTTGGTGTGTTAACAAAGAGTGTGGAATGTGTTGCACAATTTCCAGTCCGCTTATGCTTCGGCGTGGGGTAACTTTTTGAGTAAAGGCACGACTACCTGCCCCACGTTAAAACAGGAAGGTCTCACCCTATTTCACCCCCCTGTGACGCCGCACACCCAACTTCGACAAATGTATTCCTTTAGGTCGAAGCTCTTTGAGCGTTCTAATCGCTTCCCCTCGTTCGGCTATTTTTATAAAACAACTAGTTCACCCGGCGCACTTCGTACCGCTTCATAATCAATAAATGAATCCGTTCTCATATCATCATCATAAAATATCATCAAAAAAGCCGTTTCACTCAAAATGTATTTTCTTCATATTATTTTTTTCATATTAATGTTTTAACTTTGATGCTACAACGCGCGTTCTATAAAAGAATAAAACTTATAGCAACGTATTGAAACTAAACTACCAATATTATTCAAATCTTTGGTTTACTATGTGCAGTCAGAGTAAAGGTGGAGGAGTGTCGCGATGAGGGAATCAAATGTATTTAAAAATGACTCGACCTACACTAGTGTGTCAGTCAGTAGCCACACCGCCCAACCGGGGACGAGGCTGGAGGTGTCAAACCGCTACTTCAGGCAATTAATTAATTAACAAAGCGGATGTTACCGACCTCGACACATTCGTTTCAATTGACAAAATTAGTTCATTAAACCACACTGCCACGTATATATAACTGGCCAAATTCATTTAGTAATGAATCATAGACTGCTGACATGTTTCTGACGCGTAGTACCGAAGACCGAAGAGTTAAAATCGACGGCCAGACAACGAACATGGCGTATTCACGGTCACGTTAGCTATGCTAATGATAAAAGCGTGCAGCGTCGCTCTACTTGATGCAACGGCACGTCGCGTGACCGATATTGTCTTTTTTCGAGACACCACATTTCTGAACTGGAGCAAAAATCCTAATGTTCGACTAAAATGCACATCCATCAAAGTCAAAGGTACACTAAAAACTGTTAAATGAACAAATTTAAATATAATCCTGAAACCAAATTTCAAGCTGCACCTTTTTACATATTTTTGTTTAATATTCTGAATGTCGAATCGGTCCTTCGCATCCTAAGCGGCTGCAAATTAGAAACTACAGTGATCCACCGGATGACCAATTACGCATTCAAAGTTATTCATTCAAATTCAATCATATAATTCCAAGTCACGTAACTTTACATTTCAAGCGTTCCAGTCAGTGTCAATAGCGTCAAGTAAGTCCGTTCCTGTACAACAAACATAATCATAGACACGGCCAGTTTAAAAAAAAATACATAGAGGTCTCCTTATTTATGAAAATCTATTTCTTCTGAAACTTATTTAAATCTTTAGAAGTTAAACACACACACAAAAAAATATATTAGGTAGCTATCATGTAATAGATTCAAATTAAATTCTATAAGTATTTGTGTTATCGAGCACAAGTTTGGGTTTGTTCCATATTTATGTCTTTATTTAAATAAACATTCAAAGATCGTACAAGCATTATTCTCTTTTTTTTTTGTCTACCGAGACATGGTGTTCCTTGTGGAATAGACCTGGCCGTAGAGGCTGTCGTCTGGATAACAACACGAATAAAAAATCCTTATTAAGGATCCATGAACGTTTCAGATCGTTGCGCGCGTATATTAAAAACATTTAAAAAAATATATTATTTATTACATTTACGTTTATGTGTCTCAAATAAACATCGCACGTAAACGTAATGTCCTATCAAGTCTAGTAGTGGCTTCCGCAAAAGCGCAAAAATAACTATAATAAACTTAAATCACGATGAATTTCAAGACAGTATACCTAAGTGGTTCGTGACAAAATGTTTTCCAGCGCCACGGGCAGTATATACTCGTATAAAAATTAAACGTTAGCCAATTTTCATTTTAGGTATAAATCGCATTTCCTATCGTGACTTAGTCATAAATTACTTCGCTACGCTATACTGTAAATTTCGCCATTTTTCTTGCACTTTGACGCTAGTCTTTTTTTTCTATCTGATCTCTATTTTTGGCGTTAACGAAGAAACGTAAAAGCATTTTTAGTGAGATTCCCATTTTCAAACGATCTCAGACCGAGATTACATTGGCAGTTAATCGTCAAAACAGTGACGTCACATCCTGCGTTGCTTGCAATTCTATCAACCCAACGGCCCGGGCGACACTCCGATATAATTGCGACCGTTTTAAACTTAACTGACACGTTAACGCTTACTAAGCGTGTCGCTTTTATAATAACACTACATTTGTTACAATTTTTATCTAAAAATATGAGAGCAAAGTCGAAGTAGTTTCGAAAGTGAAACTGCGCACCAGACAAAAGACTGCAATGGTGAATAGTTGGCCAAGTGAGAGTCATAATACCTACTAGCACACTGTGAGATCTACGCTTATTTAAATACAAACCTTCAACGATATTTTATAATAAAGAATAAGTCACCTCCAAATACAATATTATAAAAGCAAATCGGGCAACCGCCCTCGCCAATGCGACAACGTAATGTCCTTTAAAATATACGTCCATTTTTTTTACTTGCATGATATTTTTATATCATGTTTAAAAGAATTTAAGTCACCGAGCTGTCTTGCTTTTGTCGGCACTGTGAGATAAATGTCGATAGGCAAATTGGTCAAGTGGCCATGTCTGTCAAAGGCCCGAACACCACAAGACGAACGATCCATTTACCTTTGACCGTTGGAACAGACGCATCCTCGATTGTAAGTCGCGTTACGAGCTACGGGAAGCGCAGCTTGGCAGTTGGCACCTAGATGGGCCGCCTAATTTAACTAAATAGGTGATATTTCAAAGGCGGAATGCTGGCAGAAGTCGGATACCAAAACTTTAGAGGCCTACGTCCAGCGTTGGCTCAGTTTGAAGAGTAGCGTCTCGTTGTACCGGTTAGATTAAATATGAACAATCGGAATGGCCTCATAGAGCAGTTTTTAGAAAAATCTGTTATTAGGATTCAACCGTGGCAGATAGGTAAATACAGGGCGAACTGAAAGGTGTGGGGCCCTGAGCGCTCGGCACTAGCTATGCAACGCCGATTGAATAAAATCGACAGGCTACTGAATTTCATTGTATGCTTTTTTCGTTAATTGAGAGATCAGGCACTAGAAATGTATAGCTTGATGTCGATGTAACATATAGTGTGCCACGTTGAAAACACTAGAGTAGACTAGTTGAGTTGATATTGTGAGTCGATGAAGCGTGGACGTGGATAATAGCTTTCCAAATGACACACGCCGCGCGCAATGTGAGCGCGCAAAGTGCTGTACACACGAACGACAGTCGAGCAACCATCGACTGCACTCTAGTATTGTAAAATGTTTCAGGTGTCAAGTGAGCCAAATAAATTCTTTACGTCTTTCGATTCTGAATAGCCTAGGAGAAATATGTCTATACCACTATAATTCGATTCGTGTTACGTCAACTTAATATACCTTCAGCAGTTCAGATGACCACAAAGTGTCGCAAAGACAATAAGCCGTTATTTTTACATTGCCATTTGAGGTTTTGCATCAGTCGTAAATGAAATGATGAATGGTAATAATGTGAATCCAGTATTAGGTTACGATGTGTATGAGATGAGCTTTCTTCGCATACCGCGCGTTGCGTGTCCCGCTTGATGCGGCTGCAGTGGCTCCGTTGCACTCCACTTCGCACGAGGCCTGCGTTCGAACAACTAATGAGTGGGAAAACACAATATTCTGCACATCTTACCGCTGCAAACTACATTTTAAAGAATTACACCACAACGCTATTTTAGGGAAGTGTCTATGTCTATAGGACAGGAGTAAGTCTGAACTGCCAACTTTAACGAGTTAAGTGGTTAAATCAAGTCGCGATTAATTGCAGAAAGAGATTGTAACTAGTCTCAACTGACTGCGTCTCTGGTTCTACCCACCGGTACTAGTTTCACATAAATTTTATATCACATTGCGTATCTTTCCCAAATGGAACGAACGAAAGAGACAAATACACCGTCTTCTCTGTTCCCCAGGATGCGCGCGCACCCTGCCCCGCAACTTGTTGAAGATCTTGCACGGAACTTACTACCGCCTCTATACATTTTTGTTTCGCTCCACATGGCTGACATGACGAAAGAAGGACCACACTATTGACATAGTCCACGAGGATTAAACAGAACTACAGAAAATTCATAACGATCTAAGTCAGTATTACAGAGATGATGAAAAGAGAGATGGTGTCACTATACACCCATGAATCTCTGGTTATCCATGGGTGTATTCAAATCAATCAGATTCTTCGAATCATATTCTTCAAAAGCGGTTGTACAAATTATCTTTTGACATGCACGAGTAGAGGTTTTTTCGAAAGGATATTATCATAAACCCGTAATGAGTAACACGTGGATCTAACGATGCTAGCCGTTGGATCGAGAGGCCCGCCGAGGCGGGCTGGTCATTGGCACGAGGCCACGGGGGCTTCGGCCGCAGCAACTCGTGGCAATAACTGACCTAACACTAGGCGCACCTTTGTAAACTGCGAGCGAGGGTAGCGTTGCACCTGGCGACTGTTCCGACGCTCTTTTTTACGCTCTAGCTATCTATCGTTGGTAGTTTATTTTAATCGTTGCGTGCACGCAGATGACGCGAGCGCAGGGGTCGCACACCCGCTTCCTGCCGCGGGCGAATATGCACCCTATGACGAAATGCGCAGGGTGCAAATAGCATCATGTCGATCCTCAAGCCTAAGTTGTAAACAAACCAGGCGAGGGCAATGGCTGCCTGCCACTCCCCGCGCTCTGCCGTGCCGGCGACGCCATTCAACCGGGAAGTTCAAGATTTATTTTTAGCGTTCCACGAAACTTCCAATGCTGATAAAATAACGGAGCCTGACGGTGATTATAATGTATTATTGTTTGTTCATCTTTTCGAAAGGAATGTTTTCCGCATAAACTAAATAAACTAGGTTGGTTCTATCCCTAATTGGAATGCCTTTTAATTATTATTATTATTTAGGTATCCTCTTCAAACTGTTTCTGGTTTTAGGAAAACAGTTTTGGCATTATGAACCAAAAGAGTTCAGTACTACGATAAAAAATAAAAATATAATTATTCAGATACTTAAAATTATTTCAAGATAGAAGTGAAAGAGACAAAATAACTGTGATCGAATGCGGAGTGGGCACTACAAAAACAAGGAGTCGAGTCGGGGTAAAAGCTTATCAACTGGGGAATAAGAAAAAAATATAATATCACTCGCCAACGTAAAGAGAACAAACGAATCAACTTGACTTGTCCACAGGAAATAAAACGACCGGTCTGATATATTTATAACCGGTTTCGTGAAAGTAAAATATATTCTATTCAATTCAAATGAGGTCCCCTAATGCCGTCGAGGGGTGACGTTGTCAAGAGTCCAGGTGCAGGCATGGGGTCAATAGCTGCCGTAGGGTAGCGCAAAAGTAACCGATAGAGAGGTCGTGGTACGCATTGATCGCTTCGCCACTACTACATACTACGCCTATCCATCGGCATTGACATTGGAGTTTCCGCGGGCCGCTGATCGCGCTGGGGCCAAGAGCGCGATGCCGCTTCCGAAAATTGTTGTCTTCGACGGCGTCGTCAGCGGCGGCGGCTGCGGCGGAGTCAATGACCCGAGGGCGCGGAGCGCGGGAGGGTGCGCGCGCACGCAGCCGCGCCCCGCCTTTATTTATTACGCTACGCGCGGCGCGCTCGGCGCCGACAACGCGCGGTGGGGCGGAGGCCGCATTCCGGGCGGCCGGCGCCGCGGCCCGTTGTGCGCTGCGAAAATAACGCGCACACTACCGACTTAGCGGCGAACCGACGTCAGTAATCCAGTCACACTTTAAAATAAACTGTCTCAAACTTACTCAGATTTAGGAAGAGACGCGAGCACGTGCGCCACCCGCGTGTACCACTACTGTCTCTCAGCTCACAGGCACCAAAGTCACTATCAATAACGACAAAAGTCATAATGAAGTCGAAACCGAGCTTCCCGAACACGCAGTCGCATCTCATGTCTCTACATAAGTCAACACATAAGTTCACATGGCGCGCGCGAACTAGTTCCAGAGCGGCGGAAAGCGCGTTAGCTTCGATGGCGATATGACGCATTAGTGAGCGCGCGGCGCGGCTATACAGAGTGCGCAAGCAGACGGGGTAGAGTAAAGGGCGCGGGGGCCGCGGGAGCGCCCCCCGCGGCGGCTCCGTGCTGCCCTCTGCGTCGGGCTCATCGACCGCTCGCCCTAGCCGCCACACGATGTGCTGCCACGCCACTCTCACTGTACCGCAACACGACACGACGCGAGGCGCTCAGGCCCACGACCAGAGTGCTGCGTGACACACTACCGATCCACCAACATTGCTCACGTTCACAAACTCGTAGTCCGTCACGACGCTTCGCTGTCAGAAGCACAGCCCGCATCTAGCTAGGACAGCCACATGGCTAAATATGTTATCTCTAGCAAATGAAGGGCTCTACCCACGCCTAGTCGTAGGTACAGTTTAGACTATAGCGTTGTTTACAGTTGTTCGTTGGGAATACTTACCCACTATTGGCAAACCGACCCAAATGTTGGTTTCATTCTCTAAAATGCCCTAAACAATACTTCAGACCGCAATGATAGGCATGAGGTGTCAAGGCAGGTTTATTCGGAGTTGGTCTGTTCGTTGGTAGCGCCCGAGAGCAACCGGGACACGGCGGCAGCGCGCGACGTGACAACTACCACGCGTTACGGTACCGACACTTGTTTATAGATAGATGAGGCACCTGACTTATCAGACCACTGATCTCTCAACAGTTGTTCATGCCAAACTTCCAAATGGCAATGAAAACTACATGATTATGTACATAGACAATACTAAAAGTATTAATTACGTGCTTTACTTTTACGTCCAATTCTCAATTATTGTTATTAATACTATGAATATCATTAACAGATATAATATCAACATTTAATCGTCTCCGGCAACTGCACCTCCCAAACCATTAAAACTATCTACCTCGTCCACGTAAATACAAATTGCTTCTTACTCTAAAAACGTTAGCTTTTTCTGCAGTACTCAATGAACAAGTTTTTTTTACTAGCTGACGCTTGAGTAAGTACGCCTCCGAATAAGAGCTCGTGCGATTGTGGGCTCTCTAACGAGTAGTCATTTAGAGCGGGCCGCGCCGCCGCCGCCGCTGGTGCAATAGGATTTCATACGAAATCAAAAGTGCGCAAGGTGACTAGTGTTTTTCTACATCCAGATTAATGGATCACAAAGATTACCGTTATTTAAATTATTTTCAGGTGTTTTATTTGAACTCATTCTTGTAGTTCTTGTACGATGCTTTTTTAATGAAGGTTACTTTTTATATTTGAATTTAGAATTTGAAATAATTTTCAAATTCCATTGCAACCCATAGTCTTTTTGAGGCCACTTAAATATAAATGGTCACTTAATATCAACTAATAAAATATTACAGCTTAAAAAACTAAAAAAAAAACATGCTTTCTTTGGGAGTCTTCCATATTTAAACTTACTGTCGTCATTTCATTTTTCGTATTCTTCTCAGCAAACGCTTTCATTTGACACCCATATCATGGGAATGCATAAAAAATAACTAGTCCGCCATCTTTGGGAGTCCGCCATATTGGATTTAAAGCGACGTCACTTAGCTAACCAAAACTATGCATTGATGCCGATTCTGTTGTGCACAAACTAAACTTAATTTAGGCTATTGCTATCTTTTTCCCTCTACTAAAACAAGAAAAAGACGTAAGTTAGAGCTATCAAATTTAGTTGAACTAATTTCCATACAAATTAAGGGTTCACGTAAAAACATGTCGACTAAAAACACGGTGAATCGCATGGCGTAAACTAGTTTGACATCTCTAACTTAGTTCAAAGATATAGCCGTCCTTTTCTCGCACTGCCTTTTAGTAAAAGATAGCGATTCTCTAATTTCAGTTCTATCGGAATCCGGGCTGTGGGTCAAATTTAACTTCTAAGATATTTTTACATACTCGTAGTTACAGGTGAAGCTAATAAAATACGAGTACACAACGCTAAAGGCGATACTTGAGTTAATTAAATTGGACGTTACATCCAATTCAACTAACTCAAGTATCGCCTTGATATAATATAATATAGTAGAAAACGAGAATATTATGGTCGATCTGGTGAGTAAATCGTCACCGACCGACGATTATAGATATAGGTAGTCTTCGTCGGCTCTCGATAGGCGCCTTCAACGGTAAGGCACCTTCAATGCAATGCTACCGGAAGCATTGCATTGAAGGTTCTTTACCATCTAAGGGTGTGTCCAGATCTGGCGAATGCGCCGCTCGCGAGCTGCGCGCGTGTATTTAAGTTCACGCGCCGGCTACGTGCACCCCGTGCGCAGCTCGCACGCACTGTGAAAACCTTGCGTGAGTTGCGTTAAGAGGCGCACCAAACAATTGCAGTAACTGCACGCGTACATCTCACGAGCGCCGCATTCGTCAGATCTGGACACTCCCTAAGTGTCCCTATTCATACATAGCCTTATTCCGAATCACGTCAAGGGCGCTATTAGCGCATTAAGAATTCGATAATGTTAGCATTCACGGCACGGTCGGAACGGCTTTTAACGCACTTATAGCGATTTTGACGTGAATCAGATTGCGGCGTATATCTGCATCCGTCTTTGCAACGCAATCGATTAAGTTTGACATATGTACATCTACATATAGTTAGCAAGCCATGATATTCGTGATGAACGGAACGTATGAGAGAAAGCAAATCAAAATAAAGTTGACAAGACGTCTGCTACGGTTTTTGAAAATGGTGAATTTTGTGTGATGTAAAGATAGGATATAGACGAATGAGTTTAAGACGGTAAAATTGAACGCCAACGGTAAAAATGTATGTACGGTAGAGCCAACGGTACAGTGTACCAAGAAAGCAAGGTTGAAAATAAATTAGCATAAATTGTAACTTGGGCCATTTTATGGCTAAAGAAGTTTGATAACATGATCTTACACCCAAAACCACCACTTGTTAGTAATTCGTCTTCTACTCTTCTCTACACAATATTTTTGCCGTTTATTGGACTCTCTCAATCTTTAGCTTTTATATCAGTATGTCTACACTTGCTTCTCGGTCTTCTCTTTTTCCCTTTGCCTTTATCTTCCCTTCCATAGTTAGCTTCATCATCATCTGTCAAGTAGCTATAAGTGTTCTCTGCATCCAAATTGTTCACATAAACAGAGAGGCGCATAGCATACCAAGAAGAGCTAAGTTTTAATTAGTGCCTCGGTACAAAGTAATTGAAACCATATTTGGCCCACATAATAATATATACTGTATGAAAAGTTATAAAAGCAATCTAGTAGTATACGTCTTGACACTTAATACTAATCAAGAACATATGAAATTTAATTCATGCACATTTTTCAATTAAAGAAGTTGAAATCTTACTCATATTCTAAGCTAAACGCGGAAACATAATATAATTAACACGATCCAAAGACAACAATAGAATGGAATGAAATGTAAACGTAAGTGTTGTGTTATAAAATGCTCGGCTTTTAGTTTTTATATTAGTTGTTTTGAATTTGTATCAATTGAAGCTGTTGTTATTTAACTAAATACGGTAAAGAAGGTATTAATGAGAGATTTAAAGTTCTTTGACAAGAATCTTTGTATCTCTACGCAAGAAATAAAGCTCGGAAATTATGTAGGTATCATCACCTCTCAGCAACCGAACGGCCGCCCGCGGCCTAGACACAATAGATTTTATTTAACAATTTATATACACACAGAGACAAGCTATAAATAAACAACATAATAATTATGAGCACAAAGGTACTGCTTCTTTCTAAAGAAATTTCTGGCAGCAGACCTGCGAAAGGAGAAGTGAAAAAGAAATGTAGACAATAGTGTGTAAAAAACAGAAAAAAGAGCATGAGAAGTCTTAAACTAAGGAATTAAATAAACCTACACATATAATGTTAATATTAATATATATTCACATAAATATATACCTAATAATATATATATATACACTACATATACATACACACATCAACACTGTCTAGGGATATTTTGGATTTACTCAATTTACTCAAAATGTATTAAAAATAGCATACAACATGTATATATTTTTATAAAGCCCATTTATCAGACTACACTCCAGAATAAAAGAAAACAATGTTTTTTTGCGTAAACAAATTTTTATTCAAATAAAGAAAAAACATGAAATAATGGTAAAACTAACAACGAATGTGTTTCTCAAGAAAAATTTACAAATAAGGAAAAAATAATTTGTTTTTAACAGTTCTGTGAAAAATCAGTAGTCAGTAAAACCACCCATGACGTTAATAACGGTCCTGCAACGGTTTTTCATGCTTTGGATTTAGTTATCCAAGTCTTGCTGCGGTATATTGTCCCAGGTCCGGCTAAGATGCAAAAAAAGTTGCTCTTCCGTCGCAACGTTTGCAGGGAAATTCCTCAAAGCCCTTCTTTGGAGCATGTCCCACGCGTGTTCTATGGGGTTTAGATCAGGCGATTGAGTGGACCAGCCTAAGACCGATACGTCGTGCTCCTGCAACCAGCTCGTCACCACTCTCGCTGTGTGCGGACGGTGCATGAGCGTGAATTCTTGGCCCATTTGTAGTCGATGGGGGTAGATTATTGGTACTAGCACCTCGTTACGGTATTTTTCAGCCGTCATGGTGTTTCTGATCCAAACGAGGTCTATTCTTCCACCAACACGAATTCCCGCCCAAACCATAATTGTCCCGCCGTGGTATGAATGGACTTCCTGAGGATGTTGCAGACGGCTCTCACGACCAGGAACTCGCCAAACACGCACTCTACGTGTATCGGGATGGAAACCGAACCGGGACTCATCGGTAAACAGCACTACAGACCACTGGTTTTCTTCCCAGAGCAAATGTTCACGAGCCCACTCTAGTCGTCGTCCACGATTTCCTCGGCGTAGTGCTGGAGTACGAAGCGGTCTGCGAGCATGAAGGTTAGCATCATGCAGCCTTCTCCTCACAGTTTGGTCACTCACAAGCAACTGGTGCTCTGACTGGAGCCTCTGAACCAACTGCATGGCCGTAACATTTGGTTGTCTTCTCGCGGCAACTTGCAAAAATCGGTCTTGTCGTTGAGTGGTTATAGGTACGCTTCCCGCCTGGG
Organism: Polia nebulosa; assembly: GCA_951329385.1. Lineage (NCBI taxonomy): Eukaryota > Metazoa > Arthropoda > Insecta > Lepidoptera > Noctuidae > Polia > Polia nebulosa. The sequence goes on along the minus strand of OX589587.1, from coordinate 26,557,891 downwards.
TGTCTTCCAGCCACTTCACCAGTAGCACGATAACGTGACCATAACCTTGATATCACGTTTTGTCTTGTTCCAAACTCCTCAGCAATACTCCGTTGAGTAGCCCCAGCTTGGAGCATGCCTACTGCCCTTAACATTTCTTCTCTAGTTAAATGGCGCCGCTGCATGATGCACACAATAACATTAATTCGGAATTAACCGATAACTTGTTATAAAACTTAAATTGGACACAAAAAAATAGCCACAAACTACTGTACATTATGCCGCGTAAATCTTTTGTTTTTAATGTATTTTTTCAAATTCAAATTTAGAATCGTTCAAAAAGGCTTACAAAATAAACTTTCTTCAAAAGAATTTAAAAGTGGCCAGTATTTTTTGAGTGAACTTTATACAAAATATCCCTAGACGGTGTTGATGTGTGTACATATATAAATATTTATTACAGTAGAGAGGAATGGTAGTGCTCTTTTAGACGCTTTTTCTCCGTAACTGACAGATTAACAATATTGATTCGGGTGAGTGGAGATTATTCCGGTGAGGAACTGTTATGAGACGTTATTAATAGTTTAGCATTACAGAGTGTCTCACGGCGGTCTGAGAGGCGACAAAGAAAGCATACTCTGCCTACGCAGAGCAAACTAAAATAGCTGCGCGCGCGCCGCCTATGAGTCAGCGCAGACAATGGACCTGGTGTCCTCACCAGTAACAGCTTTCGCCAACATCAACACGTCACTGCAACTCATACAGAAATTGATTTTACTAAATCGTTTTATCTTTGAATAGCATTTAGTTCATACTAATCCCAGTACTAACAGTGTTGGATTAAATACTGGACTATGGATACTACTTCCAATTTGCAACAGATTCAGAAGCATTTTGTTTTGTACCAGAAGATTTGCAGTCTTCCGTTTTCATGTTCGAATTCTTGACTCCCGAAGTCTTCCCCAAAATTACATAGCTGCTCTCTTCTGCATTCTAGGCACCGGCTGGTCTGAGTTTTGGAGCTTCAGCACAATTTCAAAATTAATCACAATTTACAGTAACAAAGTACTGAAAAGTGGCACCAATCTAAGATCTGTAGATAAAATCGCACGTAGTAATAGAAGCTAGAGGATTAATGATGACATTAAAATACCAAGTATTTTATTTTTATATTAGTCTACGATTCAATCGGAATCGAAATACAGAGCTATTAAACGAAAACCGGTCGTTGACATCACAAACAACACATTTATATGGAAATTTCGAAGCAGGCTTATGTGTAGAGTTCGTTAGGAAATCTGTATGAAATTTTATGGTAGGTACAAAGAAATTCTACCGAACCATTTTACTAGGTGCGAAAAGAGTGTACGAGGACTTCACTAAAGTAATCAGTAATAATTGCCTTAATAAAGGAACAATTTATTTACCAATTTCAACCAATTAGTAAGTAGGTACGTGATACGTAGTGGCCGTGGTAAGGTAGGTATAACCTGTACAAGCAGGGCGTGGTCACAATTGAAATCGGACGACTTAAAGATGGCGTATCCAGCCGCCATTTCAGTTCGTCAAAGTGCGGTTACTCAAATATTTCTAGAGGCGAGTGCTTGGCAAACATGCCTAGTGGCACATACTAATGCGATGCTAATCATTACGCCGGACACATATTAATTTCAGTACGGCACTTTAACACGGCGATGCGACCGCGACACAAAGCCCACCAATCAGTAACGGTGTAGGTCCTCGACGAAAGGAAGGCAGTGTAGCAGCTCTACATGCCCCTCGGCGAAATTTTGCACTGCGGCATAAGACCGGAACATAATCGGAGAAATGACCTCTATCCACATGCATTTTTTGCAAGATACGTTCACTAAATGTTCATTTATAAGGGCGTATTAAGAATATACCGTTGTTTTACTAAAAATTCCATCTCAAATATATTTTTCTGATAATGATAGAATCGGTCTCTTAATTAAAATTTTGCAGCGCATACGTATAATTGGGCCCTATGATTGTAACACATTTAGGTGCTCAGAAATAACACATTTTACATTTGACGAATATAGAAACCACGAGACGACTCGAAAACAACAACATGGGCAAATATGCTGTTATTATTTACACTCTTGCGCTAATTTTTATCCAGTTAACGTATCACTAAAAAAATATGTATGAGTTTTCAAGAATGTGTGTTTTCGTACTGGGTGCTGGTCCAGGTTAGAAGAGTTGGTAACGACCCAAAGACGTCGCGTAGCTGGTGCGTAACCGTCACGTGATGCCACGTAGCAGTCAAGAGATGTCGCGTAGCCATTTCGTAGCAGTGGCGTAGACAACGTGCATTCTGGGGATGCAGTTATTACTTATATCCACACATTAACAATTAGAGGCTACTTTTAAGGAAAAATGTTGAAAATCTGGTAACTAATTAGACGTTCTGCTATATACCTTACACGTTTCGGGTACAGTGGACGTTTTGCTACTCAAGACGTTTTGATCGTGAGGTACTAAAACTTAAGTTTATCGCCATAACATAAACCAGATCAGTTACTTTTTCAGAATCATTAGTAAGTTACAGATAGCGCTGCCAGGCGTCGCCGGACACGGCCAGGCTTCTTGGTTGCGTGTGCGGCCAAATTAGACGGCCTGTCCGGCTTTTTAAATTTGACTATTTTCATTGCTGTTGCATAAGAATTTAAGAAGATTTTTTTGGTAAATGATAAAAAACTTTGTATTAAGTACTTTAAAAAATATATATCGTGTTATATAAGATTAAAAAATTAAGGATTTCCAGTTTTTATTCTCAAATGTCCGGCTAAACTGGCTGGTCTGTACGGCTTTTCGGTTTTAAGACATTTTTTTGTGACATGTGACGTCACACAACTGACTCGAAAGACATGTGATAAATATTAAATGAAGGTATCTCTTACAATATTTACAAGAGTGCACCTAAGTTAAATTGGTAAAATGTGTGTGAAAATATAAACATTTTTTTTAAATATTATTAACTAGCAACCCACCCCAGCTTCGCACGGGTATTAATTATACACCTAAACCTTTCCTTATGAATCACTCTGTCTATTGGTGACAAACCGCATGAAAATCCGTTCAGTAGTTTTTGGGTTTATCACGAACAGACAGATAGACAGACAGACGCGGCGGAGGACTTTATTTTATATGTAATATTTTCATTTGAAAGGAGATGAAAAATGGTGGGAAAAATGTAATAAGTTGAGATATGATCAAAAAATCTCTTTTTTCTTTTCTTTGAATATTAAATAAATTTAAAAAAAAAATATTTAAAAAAAACAAGCAATCTGAGACAATGAACTAAAAAGTTAAAAATAAATTCTAATACTCGTAAGTATTAGGCGTGTAGGTACTTACCTATATTCTTTAAAGCTTGAGGCACAGAAGTATAGGTAGTACTCGTAAGTACCTAACCTGTAACGGCTACCCGTTACTGGCTGCAAGCACTACTGCTTTAAGCTTTTAAGATTATAATTATACCTACACGCCAAATACTAGAATTTATTTTTAACAAATAAATTAAATTTATTTTATTTTTATTTTTTTTAGTTCATTGTCCCAGGTAAAAGAATGTATTTTTTTTTTTTACTTTTTTGAAGGTAAGTATTTTAGAGTAGACGTGATGTTTTAAAATATTCTACGGATATTATGATGTGATGTAAAGTGCTCCTCAAGACGAATGAATAGAGTACAAACTAGGTGGCGTTATATTGTTTTATTACAGGAATGTCGTGGCCACCTTTAAGCTTCATCATCAGACCCTGGATATTATCTAGGCGTAAAGTGCTCCTCAAGACGAATCAATCGAGCCCAAACTCGATGGGTTTATCTTGTTTAGTTCAGAAATTCATAAGGCCATCTTCCATCTCCATCATCAGACCAGCTCCATGGTACAATATCATTGTATTGTCACCGAAGCTACATAAGTACACCAAATTTGAGTCTAATCAGACATCGGGAAGAGGCTCTAATTTAGCTTGCAAGATTTGATTATAGACCGACATACAACGGGACAGGTGAAACAAAATAAAGGTCTGTAAAATCAGCTCAATTCTCAATCTGGAAGCGGAGAAATATGAGAAAGATAGTTTTCGTGAGATTATCGACTAATTGAGTAATCGATTACACAATTACAAAAATAAAAGTTTTGGACTAGGTAGGTAATTAAGTAATTAAATGCACAATATGTACTCATATGCAATTTAGTGCATTTAATTAGTCATATTATTAAATTAAATATCAAATAATTAATAAAAACCTGTCTAAATGATTATCGATTTCATATCGATTAAAATCAGTCTTAAATTTTTAGTCTATCTCTCACTGGCGTGAAAGCTGACTGACATTGACACTAGACATTTGCCTACTGCTCTTGCTCACTCGTTTTACGTTTTCCGATGCGTTTTGAATGCTTTCCCGATTGTTTTTCATTTTCGACGACCAATGTTTTTTTTTTTTTAATTTTACCGCTGGCTTGTGGATCGCTGTGTGAATTATGGAATAGCATCTAGTCACTGCAAAACAGGCTGCCGACCCTTACACGATGAAGCAATTCTGACAGTGATTCGGCAGTGGCTTGCCACCTCAGTCTGTAAGTAAATATAACCTCATCTAACCACCTACCATCCTGGTAGGTTTAAAATACATATAACTCCCGCCCCGGTATCGCACGGTTAGGAGAGCATATTATTAGAACTGTTAGTTAAAGATTGTAGCATAACCTTAATTTTACTAAACCTCTGATAACTCGGCTCTCGAGTCTATTAATTCACACAATTTTCATCTCGTTACATTCAGGGCCAAGATTGTTTTTAATCGTTTGTCTCCTTTTAGATTAAATTAATCTGAATTCATATCGCTTCCCGAATCGCTGTTCCCGAATCTGTATGATTTGAATCACTTTCTAATAAGCCCATCTCGTAAATTTATAATAGCTTACTAGCTTGTGCCAGCGGCTTTGCCCGTGTGGTATTAGTACTTCCCCCTATTATAAATTATAGCCTATGTGTTATTCTGATGTATATAGGAAATATTACTGTAAAGTTTCATCAAAATCCGATCAGTAATTTTTGCGTGAACAAGTAACAAACATACATCCTCACAAACTTTCACATCTCTATATATAAAACAAAGGCGGGTTAGTTACACCATTTATAACTCAAGAACGGCTGGGCTAATTTCAACGATCATTAATTTGTTGGATTTGTCTCCGCCTCGAATAAAAGTATAACTAAAACATCGAAAAATTTACGAGAAAAAAAAAACAATTTCTCATACATTGATATCTCGAGACCATTCTCGAGATATCAAGAATCCATATTTATTTATTGATTCAGGTGGTACGAAGTTCGCCGGACTAGCTAGTTTATAATATTAGTAGGATTGATTCATGATCTCATCCCTTGTTTTTATTTTTTATGGGGTGGGAAATCATCCAATTACTTCTCCCGCTCTGGGTGGAGCGGAAGGGCGTGTCAGACTTTTATTGACTAAAACCCACCCCTATTGAAGGAAGGTGGGAGAAGGAAGGAGGTGAAGGAGAAGTTTTGGGAGGATTTTGATACAACGGTAACGACCATCCCCGTGCATGAGGAATTGATAGTTGGAGGTGATTTTAATGGGCATGTAGGAAGAACGAGAAATTGTTATGAAAGAGTACACGGAGGATGGGGTTTTGGATGTCCCAATAACGAAGGCGAGAAGCTGTTGCATTCTGCTACTGCATTTGATCTGACAGTAGCCAACACTTGGTTCCAGAAGAGAGATGAACACCTAGTCACATACAAAAGTGGTAACCACAAGACCCAAATTGACTATTTTCTAGTCAGGCGCAACCATATTAGGCACATCAAAGACTGCAAAGTACTGCCAAGAGAAGACTTGGTCTCCCAGCACAGGCTCCTGGTTATGGTATTAGCGATAAAAACACAGTGTACAAAAAGCAAAGAGCGTCCTCCTCCTACAATAAAATGGTATATGCTAGAGAAGAATGATTGTGTGAAGGATAGAAATGGGAGACATGAATGATCGAAGTGTAAATTAAAGCTGGGACGAGATAGCTGGAAGTATTAGGGATGCAGCGAAGGATATCTTGGGAGAGACAAAAGGAAGGGGCACAATAGAGAGGGATACATGGTGGTGGTCTACAGAAATACATGTGTATGAAATACAAGTGTTGAAGGAAAAAAAGAAGAAATTCAAGGAATGGTTGAGTGTAGAACTGGAAAGCGATAGTTTGAAAGCTGAAAAATAGCGAGTGTGATGCGTTAAAGAAAAAAGCTAAGAAAGCCGTGGCAATAGCGAGAGCAAAAGCTCAGGACAAACTGTACGATACACTGGACAGTCCAGCTGGCCAAAAAGATATGTACCGGCTTGCTAGAGCCAGAGAGAGGAAGGCGAAGGATGTTAGTCGGATAAGATGTGTAAGGGATGAAGCTGGAATGCTTCTATCAGAGGAAGAAATGATTAAGGATAGATGGAAGGGCTATTTTGAAAGATTGATGAATGAGGAAAATATCTGGAGTGGTGATGTAGAGAATAAACCAATGAAGGAGGGGTTAGTGAGAATGGTCAGTGAGGATGAAGTGAGAATAGCAGTGAATGGAATGAAGAATGGTAAGGGAATTGGTCTAGACGGAATACCATGAAGAATGGTAAGGCAATTGGTCTAGACGGAATACCAATTGAAGTGTGGAAGTCATTATGGTTAGATGGATGGACTTGGTTAACTTTGTTCTTCAAGAAGTTGTTGCTGGAAGAAGCCATACCTGATGAATGGTGCAACAGTTCGTTGGTGCCCATCTTCAAGAACAAAGGTGATGTGCTGGAGTGCAACAACTATAGAGGAATAAAGCTAATGTCACATAGTATGAAAGCATGGGAAAAAGTTATTGAAAAGCGGCTGAGAGAAAAGAGTGAAATCTCACAAAACCAGTTCGGTTTTATGCCTGGTCGGGGTACAACGGATGCCATTTTCGCTATCCGCCAGCTGTGCGAAAAATACAGAGCTGTGCATAAAAACTTGCACATAGTGTTCATTGACCTCGAAAAGGCATATGACCGGGTGCCTCGAGAGGTTTTGTGGTGGGCCCTTAAGGAGAAAGGTGTGCCTGGGAAGTATGTGCAGTTGATCCGAGCGATGTACAGTAGCTGCAGTACCCAAGTCCGGTCTACAGTGGATACTACTGACAGTTGCCGTGTAGCTGTCGGTTTGCACCAGGGATCGGCTCTCAGCCCTTACCTCTTCCTGATGATAATATACGCTCTGACGTCGGACATCCAGGAAGAGGACTGGCTCCCTGTTGTATGCTGTTTGCTGATGACATTTTGTTGGTTGCAGAAAGCGGCTTAGAGGTCCAGAGCAGATTGGAGGCGTGGTGGCAAAGACTGGAGGGTGTGGGCCTGAAATTGAGCAGAACCAAAACGGAGTATCTGTTCTGCGATTTCAGCGGTCTCTCCAGTCCTATGCCTGTAGCTCTCAACGACATGGCGACAGGTCACTGGAACAACTTGCGACCGAGGGATGCCCCTTAAGTTAAAGGGGAAAATCTATAAGTCCGTGATTTGACCTGTCGTACTGTATGGGTCAGAATATTGGTTTTTTTTTTTGGTGGGGTGTGAAATCATCCAATGACTTCTCCCGCTCTGGGTGGAGCGGGAGGGCGTGTCAGACTCTTACTGACTAAAACCCACCCCTGTTCCTCCCTGCCTTGAATGCCCAGCGGCGAGATAACTCTTTCGAATTTATCCTCAACCCCCGGGCAGAAAGTTGGGCTGTGAAAAAGACGGATGAAAAAAGATTGCATGTGGCGGAGATGAGAATGTTGAGATGAATGTGTGGAGTAACAAGAATGGATAAAGTGAGAAATTAGTACATTAGAGGTAGTTTCAAAGTGACGCCAGTCACAGAAAAGTTGAAAGGGAACCGATTATCTTGGTATGGTCATGTAAAGAGGAGGGATGAAATACATGTAACTAAAAGAGTTATGAATATAAATGTGGATGGATGGAGAGGGAGAGGGAGGCCAAAGAAAGGATGGATGGATTGTGTGAGGAGTGATATGAAAGAAAAGGAAGTTAGTGATAGCGTGACGGCTGACTGGACAGAATGGAAGAAATAAACGTGTCGCGCCGACCCCAAGTAACATGGGATTAGGGCAGGAAGATGAATTCGAACAATCAACGTTATGCCGCCATGCCCCCTTGAAAAAGGAAATGCAGTATTGGTTAAATTCTGCTTTTCCTTTTTAAGGAACACATCCTTGGTGCTTTATCCACCTCGATACAATGATATTTCTATATATAAATATAATATATATTTAATATATTCATAATTATTATTGAGTTAAGAGGTACGGAAGGCAAGTTTTTCAGAAACCAATTTTCAAAATTCATAAAATTCCTTATTTCCATGATATAGATTTCTGTCTTTGCAGTTGGATTGAATTTGGTTAAAGCGCCGTCAACAGACAGTAACATTCCACCAGTAGGTATGTATGATGATCAATCTTATTTCTTTTAACAAAAAAAGACAATGCACCTATTTCAGTATTTGATTGTTAAATACGCTGGCACATTGATTCATTGACGTAAGTTTCATCTTGAAAAAATATTGTTATTTCTTCCGATCTATATTTTCTTTTTTTCGCTTCTGTTTCTTCTTCTCTTTTCTTCTTGGCGAAGAAAACTTCACATTACTTTCCAGGTTTTTTTCCGCATTGACAATGCGTCGTAGGCTTTGTTCTGATAATCCGGTAGCCTGGGTAACAGTTTTATGCTCAGCAGAATCAGGACATTTTTATCTTGCCATAAAATATCCGTACACTTTATAAACCGCTTGTTTAGTTTGAGACGTAATCGGAGGACTCATCTGCATATCCAAATAAGACGTGTTGACGACCGCGATGACGATGCCCAACTTAAGTCACACATCATTTGTCGTAACGAAAACATACCCCTCCTACACCGCTCCACTACCTAGTCTCATTTACAATAGTTTATGGCACAACAGAGAACGCTGTTATTAACGAACTATGCCAAACGATTATACAGAGTGTAAAAAGACACATCACAAAGCCGTCAACTACGCATACTGTACATCTAAAAAAGTAGCTTTGCGAAAAATTATTGCTAGGAAACGACTTTTATTTTTAAGTATGAAAAAAAAGCTATTTTTTATTGCGCGCAATGTGACGCGAACCCAGGCAAGCAAAGTTGAGCCCCGCCCCTTCGCTCTAATCCGCGTAGGTATTTGTCGGATACATTTGATATTCATTGTGTTTTTGTAACTTTAAATGTGTAATTTGTTAAGAAAAATCGAAAATGTAAGTGATGTTTGTTTGGAAAAAAGTTTAGTAATAACACTTAGAATAAATTTTCATAAAAAGTAAAAAAAAAATTGCGGCTTTGACCTTCAATATCTCCAGAACCAGTGGATTCCATGGTATGGTCTAGTGGAAAAATATATCTAAATAATTGGTAGAATATGTGGCTTTCGGCTTCGGAAACTGTCTTTTTACAGATATTAATGATCTTGTCTCCCATTTTTCAGTTACCACCGCCAGGCCAGCTGTATAAAAGTCTGCCTATTTATACAACAAATCGTTAGTAACACTTAGTGTACTGCTAATAACAACTTATTATATATAATATGTACGCAAATAAATAACTACAATAAGTTGATAATGAGATGGTACGAATGCGGCCAAGCAGTTACAGGAATGGCTTGTGAATATTCTTGCACCGAGCTCGGCCGGACTGGCCCAACGGCATTCTCGATCGCTACCACAGCCCGTACTAACCTATACTCCGTTGTGTGCTGAGAACTATATTCTAAGAGCTCCGACCGAAAACGAAACCTCTATAAAATCACTTTTTGCCCGTCTGTCACATACGTTTTTCTAACGTAATACTCCGTTGTGTGCTGAGAACTATATTCTAAGAGCTCCGACCGAAAACGAAACCTCTATAAAATCACTTTTTGCCCGTCTGTCACATACGTTTTTCTAACGTAGGCATTCAAATTTTGGCTATATGTTCTAACTCAATGACGCGCGACGCACAGATCGACAGTTAAATACCGAAAAGATTGGATTAATTTATATAAAAAAAGATATAATGAATGTATTGTGTTATGTATTATTTGAAAGAGGTTTAAAAATATTTTGTTCAGTGGTTTTGACGATATTATTGCTCAGGTCATCAATCAATAGGAAAGATGCCTAAAAAATCTAATTAGATTACCAATTGTCCGTCAGTTAGATTACCAAAAAATATTGGACACGTATTTTTTCTTTTGTCACGTAAATAAAACATGAGGACGATACAATGCGTTGAAATTTTTCGTGAGGTCACGGTGTGCGACACTTTTTATCACAAAGTGCCGTAACGAGTCGTGGGTCTAGAACTTTGATGCGTTAATATCTTGTGATATATTATTGTTTTAGTAAAGCAAAAAAATTCTAAAAATATAAAATATTTCAAAACAAGGCGGAGGTTCTCAATTCGACTGTATGTTTTTTTTTATGTGTTTGGTCGGCATTTTCGAACTCGTGAACCGATTTTGATGATTCTTTTTTATTTGAAAGCTGTTGCTTCTCATGTGGACCCATTTAAATTTGGTGATGATCTGATGAAGAACTTCGGAGATACACAATGGATTTCAATACATGATACGAGTACCAAAACTTCCAGAATTGCTGTAATCGCATGTCTGTTTATTGTTTACACCACTTCATAACATAACATAACATAACATAACTTTACTATTAATTTAGTTTCAGTTATGGGGTACAACAACTAAAAAAAGATAAATAAATATATTTAAACAAAAAAAATACAACCGACTTCGATAAATAACACAAAAAAATGCAAAATATATTTAATTTCGGAAATCGGTGTTTAAATTTTTTTTTTAACTTTTTGTAAAAAGTTTTTTACCATACCTAGTAAACTACCCTATCAGCTCATGCATTTTCTACCTATATACCTACCTACCTAGATTTTTCTAAGTAAACTAGCCTATTTATGCACTAACTTAAGGTCTGATCAAACCAATCTAAATTCGGAAGATAAGCAAGTGATACCAACTTTATAAAAAAAGTGGTAGTGATTATAATCATCACATACTCTTGTGCTTACCTAGTTGCCTCGCGTGTTTACTTCAACGAGAGATACGTAGGAGGGAGCAGGGCTTCTAGCTAGAAAGAGACAGACTACTCGACCGTGGGAACAGTACCTACTCAACACACGAAGTATGACTACATTTGAGCCTGAGGCGATTCAGGCAACAAGTTGCAGGAAAAAAGTTGCCCATGCAAGTGTTCAGTCATGACTTTCGAAAGCCTCATAAAATAACGGACCCTCTTGATTTACCCAGTATATCGTAGAAAGTATAAAAAGTACGGCAGTTAGTGGCAACAATAAATCTCACCGGTTATAATTGTGTTTTGCATTTAAATTCATGGCAAACAAGTGACTTATGCACGAAACAAGTTAACTGCAGCAACAACAAAGAGCAAGTATTATACAACTCACAAGCAAACCACCTTAAAAAAATAACACCATAATATCGTGTAAAACAATTTCGAAAGTTGAGTGTTATTTGGTATGATATGATTTAATAGGTCTTCGGCTTCGAATTCTAAAACTGTTTCGCAAACACACGAAGTTTAAAACGTTTTTCACTCTTTTTCCAAGTTTGTATTATTTCACTACTTCGAGAGGCACAAATTCATTGAAAATGTGATTTTAGCAATCCTTGATCCCGGAAAAGTTAAACAGGAACAAAAACATGCGACATAGACAATAAAATCATCCCGCACCTCCTATAATGAATTCAGAAACAAAAATATTGAAAAGCAACTGTTTTCAATCAAAAAATAGCTCCAGCTTTTTTTATAAGCCTCTCAGCATTCAGCGGAAATTGTAGGGAAAGTTCGTTATGGCACAGACGAAGACGGGCAAAAAACATTTTTACTTCCAAAATAAAGTTACTGAGGTATCTGCAAAACAGATTAACTTTAATTTTCCTATCAATCAAGTATAGTTTTGTTTACTTTATTTAGTGCGGTAGTCGTAAAATACTTACTCTAGTCAAATACTGATGAAGAGGAGAATGATACTTCAGAAAATAATGGGTTCACGACTGCGAACCTATTTATAGCTTATACTGTCCCACTGATGGACAAAAGCCTCTCGCAAGTCCTTCCAGGAACTGTTCTTCTGAGTTTCCTCAAACCAGCCCTCGCGGTACGCGTCGAGGTTGTCTCGTCAATATGAATGTATCGATTTTAAATAGATAGCAATTTATACTCGTACTTTTATTAATAGACTACCTCAGCCATTCAACCTCAACGTGTGCTGGTGATGACGATTTCTTACCCGGGTAATAGGGTATGTAATAGTAATAGGGTATGTAATAGTAATCTTAAACTCGTATTCCTACTAGGTAATATTATAAATGCGACAGTTTGGAGGGATGGATGGATGTTTGCTACTCAATCACGCCAGAACGGCTAAATGGATCTAGATGAAGTTTGACACAGTGATAGTCGGGAATAGCACATAGGCTGATGATTTATAGTAGAAAAGTACTAAACCACGCGGGCGAAACCGCTGGCAGAAGCTAGTGTCCTAAAGTAGGGGCGAAAACAGAACAAAATGTTAACCTGAAAATTACACTTTTCACATGTCTTTACAATGTGGTCACCACAATAGACGAAAATACTGGTAATATGCATAGGAGTAATTTGAAATTATTGAAGAAATCCTAGCATTATTAGAAATTAATAAAATATTTTTCAGACAAACAAAATAGAAGTTATGATGGACCGACTATGGGTTTCATCGACTAGCTATTTAAGCATAATATCAGCCTTGTAACGTTCCCACTGCTGGGATATAGGCCGAGGTCTCTGTGAAGGGAATGGGCCTTAATCAGCCACGCGGGCACAGTGCGGGTTAGTGGATGTCACGTCTTCGAATTTTTGATTCAAGGTCATGCAGATTTCCTTACGATGTTTTTCTTCACTGAAATGATTAAAATATTGGCAATATTCGATAGATTTTTTTTCTAAGAAGACATTGAAACATTGGATATACGAAGTTCATTGTCCTCTTCACAATAGCAAAGTCGTCAACCTGAACATGTTATCCAAGACAAAGGGGCCTTATCAGAAGTTATACTTGTATTATTCACTTATTGCGTCTCATCTATCGACCCACCCCGCCCAGGAGCTCTTGCCGCCCGCCCTAATGTACCTGTGTATGTCACCTGAAAAAAGCTGCTTGATTGTTTGTGACATTTTGTATTTGTTCGAGAATAAGCAAATGTTGATATTAACTCTCATAAGTTTACCGGCTTATCATTTGCATTTAATTTTAATTTTAGAAAAGAATTCCTTTTTCATTTCAGTAGCTCTAGTTTTAATGTTACGTTTCTATAAAAATGTGTGTTTTAAAAAAAATGTTATGATCGAATTCTGAAACATACAAAAAAAGATGTAGGTTCCTACATCATGAAAAGGTCACTATAGATAATGAAGTACCTAACGCTGTCAATAAAACGTATGCGTTATATATTAATTAAGAATAGTTTGGATTGAAGAAAATAGCTGATAAGGAATTCAAGCATGTTTGACCCAATAACAAAAAAACAAACGACTAAAATGAAATATACTTTGAAGAAAATTAAATAATTCAGAAGTTACGTCATTGCCAACGATTGTTTATAGGTCTTGCCCAATATGCAGCAACCACTCAAAGGTACTCGTATTTAAATTAAATTATACTTTGTGTATACTATCTTGAGCTATTACTTTCACCAGATCATACCAATCATAAAAGGAATGACTCTAAACCATACACTTTTTGTTATTCATTCAGTAATGAAGCAGAAATGATCACTATACAACAGCCTACTGTTGTATAGTGATCATCCTTTGGTTCAATAGTACCTATACTATTGAACCAAAGGAGATAAATAAAAATGTTCTACCTCGAACTATCATAGCTAAGAATCAGCAATATCATTGAGACATTCACAAAGTTTTTTGCGACGGTCGTCTTCCAGCAATTTAATTGTAGCATTGTAAGGATTCATCGTAGCAGGTCAATCTTCTCAGTCAATTGATATGGTCACTGGTGTCACCTCACTCGCCTTCGATTCAAACGATCACATCTTTATATTTTTTCATTTGTTAGTGAACTTAAAAAATAATGGTTACCATTATATCTTTATAAAACCAAATTTTCCTCAACAATAGGCTACCTTTAAATAGCTTGAGGAATATTTAATATTCAAAATTGACAGAATAGCATGCGAAGTCCACAAAATAACAGTGCAGCTTTTCCTTCAACCTAAGTAATCCGAACACATCCGAACACTTAAGTCACTGTATTAAAATACAAATAAAATTCAATTAGCGGTAGCCAAATCGTTGTTTTTGCAATGACATCAAAATTAATGCACGAAGTTCTGACTAAGTTCAAAAATATTTTCTCTTAACACAACTATATTTACCCCGTTTAAGTGAAAAATATGTTTTTTATCAATAAGTATAAAAAATGTTTCATAACATCGCATAACTTTACCTACAGAGAGAAATATTTATGTCATACCTGAAGTATATTCTTCAGTATTTCATCGCACAGTGAAAACTGCATAACGAAACTTTTTCCATCTTGATATTCACAAGGGAAGAAAGTTCTAGTTCTTGTAATAAATTTAAATTATTTTCTAACGAACTATTTCCTTTATAAATAATTATTAATATTGAAATAGTTGTGGAGTTGTGGTATACAATAGTGAAATAGCTTATGACATTCTTGAAATATGTTAAGGCTCATGGCTAACCACTGGCGCGCAGATTAGTCGGTCTGCATTGCTTGTTTACTGTAGATATAATATTATGTAGATGCTAAGATCAGAAATAAAAAATAAATAAAATGAAATAAAAAATAGGGATACCAAAGAACAGAAGAAAAACGATGTGACAATGATATTCTTTTTAACTTTGCTTGGTTCGAATATAAGAAAAGAAAATATACGAGTATATATGTATGTAGATAGGTATATTTAATATTTCGGTGATTGAAGCCAGTTGAGCCGTCTTCATAGTAGTGTGTTGAATTGCTGAATTTTTGCAGCGTCTAATGGGCCAAATAATACGAAAATACCTTTAAAGATACCAAGTACAACTTAACTGCTATGACATTTCTAGTTACATAAATCAACACCAGTATCTAATTGCAAATCCGAAACTTTAGGCCTTTCAGTAAACCAACCCTCCTCCCACAAAGACATCACAACATACAGTAAAATGTACCATGTAATAATGAAAAATCGTACACGTTCTACAAATGGCTCAAATTTATTTCATGAAGGTACTATATTTCGCACCTGAAAGCTTTGAAACATTGTTTCCACATGCGCTAGTTTTCAACTCCACTATTTGCGGATTATGGCACTGCGCCAACTCAATTCTGCGTATATTTAAACAATCAATACATTTTGATAGCTTATAATATTAAATTAATTCTTCCGCCAGATTTAGTTGGGATCTAAATAACGTGAATGAAATATTGAGTTCATTGACAGATTATCCTTTATCTTTTATATTTTCAAATCTTTGTAATAAACATTGAATGCCTGTTCCCAAGCTGCTTACTACACCGTCCAAAATGTAACCATCAACTGGAACAGAACGACCTTGCAGTATAAGTAAGGTATAGTTAACAGTTTATCACTACATGCATATTATCTGCTTCGCTGACGGTCCATTTAGTGACATGCGCTTAACGCCTATTTTGCTATCAACAACCACGTTACACCGATTTACTCAGTCGCTACTCAACTACTCAAGTTATTTGTGTGAATGAACACGTATGGTAAATGATATTTGTAAAATACTGAACTTGGGTTTCTGCTCCTTATGAAATTCAGCTTGTGAGCTGAATATCGATCAAATTGCCGAAGATTGATTGATTGAATGAATGGTAAGCTGTTTTGAGCGTGTTTACGGAGCGATTGGCACCGCTTAGATGCTGCGCTTACGCCGCGTACCTGATGTGAAATAGGTATAGCGCACAGAAAGCCGCTCCATACAAAACACTTAGGTAACAATAATATAAAAAAGAAACAAGTACTACAAATTCATTGAACCATTGGATGTTAAGGAAATAAACATGCTGAGCTTATGTGGTTGTATTTATAGTAAGAATAACTAAAACCTATAGTACTTACCTATAAATATACGAAATATTCTATTCACAATTTATGGAGAGTTCATTATTTCGCGCCAGAAGCATGTTCCTACTAAAATCACAGATTGTTATAAAAGGGTAATTAGCGACTGAGTGAGTTTTGCTGCCTAAAATAACTAAAATAGTCCAACATTACTTGACTTCACAGGATTTCGTTGCCTTTTGGGGTTCCGTACTTAAAGGGTAACCAACGGAAACTCTATTACCAAGCCTCCGCTGTATGCCTGTCAGAAGGCTGTATCTCATAAACCGCAATAGGTAGGCAATTGAATTTTCACAAAGTTTGTGCCAAAAAAATTGAATTAAATTAAAGGAAGCCCCGATACAAGAAACGTGATTTCTTCGGCGTTTTTTTGTGTTATTTCTGTTTTTGCTTTATCGTAAAAACGGAAGTACCTTAAAGCAACAAACTTTGCACGTATATAGTGCTAACACTAAAGTATAACAATAAATAATAAATACCGGGCCACCAATGGTTCATAAAGCCACAATTTTCGGCACTCGCTAAACCTATATATACCTGCTACTTACGGGTACCTGCCGTTGACCTAGAATCATGAAATTTCGCAGGAAGCAAGGTCCACTAAGATGGCGGGCTTTTTTCGGTTCAATCTCAGAAGATCCATAGGCCAGATCCATGATGGATCTAGTGACGATTGTTTTTCTCATTGGATCCTGATTTCAAAATGTGGATCTACTGAGATTTTTTTATTCAAAAGACCCATGAGCCAGATCCATGATGGATCTTATTCAACCTACATGATGAGTTGAAATAGACCAGAAACATGAGGAGATGTATTTCGAGGACTGAAATCATGAGCGATAAAGACTCACAAACTACCAGGAGATCAGAAACAAAAAGTATTACGGGGCAGGAATCGTAAGAGGTACAGAAAGATTCACAAATTACCAGGAGAACAGAATCGAAGTAAAATTTCCGAGCGGTATGGATTCACGCTCTACCAGGAGATCAGAATCACAAAAAGTATTTCGAGGCTGAGATCATGAGAGGTAACATCATGAATAAGTATTTTCGGGGCTGGAATCCTGAGCGGTATACATTCTTAAACTACCAGGAAAACAGAATTATGAAGAAGAGCAATTTCAGGCCACAGGTAAACTACCAGGGTGTCAAAATCATGAAAAAGTTAATTTAATATAAATGTCTACACGAACGAAGCCATAGCCAAGAAGCTAAGCACTAATTTAGGATATGTTCGGGACCCAATAAATGAAACAGTCCCGGTAAACTATTATATTTAACACGGTAAGAATAACAAGACGCTTAGGATTCTAACCCCAAATATACTGATTCATGACTATGGTCTCCTGGTAGTTTGTTCGTCTTTATCGCTCATGATTTCAGTCCTCGAAATACTTTTCATGTTTCTGGTCTCCTGGTAATTTGTGAATCTGTATCTCTCGTAATACCAGCCTCAGAATATATTTTGTGATTCTGATCTCTTGGTAGGTTGTGAATCTATACCGCTTAGGATTCTAACGTTTTAGTGATATTTATTTGTTTTTGTAGCATTAATTTTTTTTTCACATGAAAAATTCTCATTAGATCCATTTTACTTATTTTTTTATCTAAATAGATCTAATGAGAAAAACAATCGTCACTAGATCCATCATGGATGTGGCCTCTGGATCTTCTGAGATTAAACCATTTTTTCGAATGAAGTTCAGTGGCTGTTTTAATTATTCGCAAATTGATTTCTAGTGGATATTGTGATGTAAAATTGGTGTAATTTTGTGTCTCAAGTGTCTACGCAACTGGACAAGATGTGGAATCATTGAAACAGGCGCTATCTCGGTCAAATAGGGCTGAGAATTTTGTCGTAGTATTGACTACCTCAGCGAAGCTTGCCGAGAAGGCCGACTCGACTCATTTGCTCCCAAATACTGCAAAAAGATTAGAATGTGTTACATCTGCATTCTAATGGGGAAAAAAAAAGTGACAGTATTCTTTATCTAAAACACTTTCTTAACTTGACACTGGCTAAATGCACAAACCGAGCGAACCCAAAACTAAAATAAATAAATAATAAGGTCCACCAATGGTACAACTCTTCGTATGCGAGTCCGACTCGCACTTGATCGGTTTATGTTGACACCTTTGCAAACAAGTCTTCACTATGATCTCACTGTCATTTTTGGCACCGTGGTAGCTGTCCTATCCTACTGGTGGAGGACTGCCCGGGGGTGGAGGATAAATTCGAAAGAGTTACCTCGCCCCCGGGCGCGTAGGGCAGGGAGGAACAGGGGTGGGTTTTAGTCAGTAAGAGTCTGACACGCCCTTCCGCTCCACCCTAGAGCGGAAGGAGTCATAAGATGATTTCCCACCCCCCAAAAAAAAAAATCCTACTTCCTACGAATATTATAAATGCAAGAGTTTAGATGAATGGATGTTTGTTACTCAATCACGCCAGAACGGCTCAACCGATCTGGATGAAATTTGGCACAGAGACAGAATATAGTCTGGAATAGCACATAGGCTACAATTTATGGGGGAAATTTGATGACGGGCGATGTCGCTGGCAAAAGCTAGTTCCACATAAATCTAGCCATATCAATGTTTGTAGTTATAAATGCTTGCAGCATCGTTTTGATAGCTCTGATCCCAGTTTCGGTTTTTACGACTCTACTAAAGACCGAGATTTCTTCACTATTTACCTATATTGTCTGGCCCACACTAGCAAAAGACAGAGTTGTGTGAGAAAGGGAGAGGGAGGCCTTTGTCCAGCAGTAGGACAAAATAGGCTAAAACGATAGACGTTTGTTAAGTTTTAATGTACTGTCCCCTTATTTCAAAAGATTGAAATATTGATAAATTCCCTAATTCTATAATATTGATAAAGAAAGTCGCGTCGAAGTCCGTTTTATGTAGCCTTTCGATTCGAGCCGAATTCGAGCCTTTTCGGCTAGAAAAGGTTAATCACTTCATTTATTATTGTTGTTTGTCTTGTTACTTTGGCATGCCTAAATTGCGAATCCAACAACAATTAACTCAATAACCTATTTACGACAGACGTTTGAGGTAATGTTTAAAGTGAGATGATGGAGTGGCCCCTAGTGTCCGTAACACAGGTTAATTCCTAACACGGAACTTGGTTCTGCTCCGCTATCCACAGTGGCATTTCTGTTCGTCACTCATGTTGTATTATTTAAGTTAACCTGTACTCATAGTTTTTTTAAATAAAGATTTTTTTTATTTTTTTTATAAATATATTTTTTTCTTTCTACAGGGGGGATTGGTAAATGAATGCATACCTTGAAAGGGGATGTTCGAGAGCTTGTTTGCAATGATTTTGACCACTACAACTTACAAAGCAAATTGGGTTATATTTTGTACCTAATCAAACTTTTTAAGATTTTTGGAATTTTTCTACCTACGGTACTATAGACGAAAGTTAGTGCTTTAGCCGCCCTAGCTTCGCCCCCAAGTTACCGGGGTCAAGATCGTTGCAAATTAGCAACTTCCTATTTGAAGGAACATACTCAATCACCAATCATTCTGTATTAGCTTCGTACAGGAACCAAATGGCTCGTGTCAATAACATGCACTGTGTGTACGGCAGAGGGTTTGCGAGAGCCTGCCCGTTCTGGTGGTCTGTGTGCGCTTAAATTTAAAAACAACTACGAGCATCTTTTTAACCGACTTCATAAAGGAGGAGGTTATCAATTCGGATATTTGTATTTTTTTTATGTAGGTATATTCGGGCATAACTCCGTCATATATAGACGGACCCTCTCATAGACAGGAGGCCTGTGCCCCAGCAGTGGGGACATTAAAAGGCTGAGATGATGATGATGAACATATATTTTTTTCAAAGAAATAAGACTAGTCGTTTAGACGTGATGTTCAATTAAAAACCATTAAAAGTCGTATAACTGTGCCTTAAAGGTAACAGTGTTGCTCAGGCGGTGACCACCAGTCACCGCCTGAGCAACACTGTTACCTTTACGGCACAGTTATACTGGCACAGTGGTTAACCGCTCTGCACTTAACCATATTTTTAATCTGAAGATCTAAATAAAGTTTTAGCTTTGCGCTGTTTCATTCAGTTGAGTTTGAGTTATCGTGGTGAAAGGATTAGTCAGCTACTCTGCGTTACCGAGTGCTAGCTGTCCAGGGTACGCCGGGCGTTTGGAATCGAAGTTCGATATTCGCCGGTCGGAGAGGCTCTTTCATGGGGTGCATTTTGTTTCATTCAATTAGCGATAGCGATGGTCGAAATGCCAAAATGTAAGGGATTGCACATTTTCGCCTTTTCGACAACCACTATTAGGCCAGGGCCGAAACCTTTGAAAATGGTAAAAAGTGAAAAAAAAAAATTAGAACAGGATGACACCCATTGCAAAAGAAAGAAAGAAAATAAAAATAAAAAAAAGGAAAAATAATTTACGGGCGGTTTGAGGTAGGGAAGGGTAAGGGGGTGAACTTTTAAGGGTGAAAATCGGTTTATCGCGATTTCCGGAAGAACTACAACTCCTATCGAAAAAATTTAAATGGCAAAGTTGTAGGTAATTAAAAGATCTACAACTTTTGTTTTTACACTTTTTTCACATAACTTAAAAATATCTGCGAAAAATCATAATAACCGACTTTTGGGTTTTTTTTTTATTTTTATCTCCTACAAAATGAAATAGTTATTCACGAAATTTGGTGAAAAGTTACCTTCTTATGTTGTTATTTATAATTTTTTGAAATCGAGTTTTTTTTTTGCATTTTCTGAGAAAATTTTCCATACTATAATGTATATTTTAATGGTCTCAATATCATCGGCCCTGGCCTATATCGCCAAGCTACCGGTGATAGAATGCCACTTGTCTAGAGCCTCATGGCTAATTTTAAAGCTTCCCAGTTCATTACACTAACAATATTATTAACCTACATTTCTCGAATATTAAAAATAATCCGTCAAGAATGACACAGGTCTCCTATCCGTGAAAAAGGCTGTAATCCACCACGCGGGCCCAGTGCGAGCTGGTGGATAATCTGGAATTAATTAATCATAAAGTGATAGTCATATATACCTATACTTCCCGTATTAAACCCGTGCCGCAAAAATGACAATTTAATTTCACGGATACCGCGGTGGCAGTAAAATTTAATCGTTTCCGTTAAAGTTGATCACAAGAGAGTACTTACTCATTTAAAAAAATAAATTGAACTGAATTGCTAGTACTAAAAAAAGTATTAATCAATCATGGGACGGCTGTTTATGTATTAATAAAAAATAAATGTGTTTTCTAGTCGGTATGTAAAGATTCTAATTGTCAATGGCTGCTACATCGTACTTTATAGATTTTTTTGAAGAATTCTGGGGAAGCATTTGAATAACTAGTACAATGTCTATTAGTTTACGAGAATTACCTAATTTTACTCGTAACTACGAATTCGCACTGAGGAAATCCTCACATCGACGTTTGGACAGTTTTAGGCCGCATGTGACAAAAGTTCTGCAAGATATGTCCGACGGCCGGTCTGATAGTAACCGGC
The DNA here is from genome assembly GCA_951329385.1 of Polia nebulosa. Lineage (NCBI taxonomy): Eukaryota > Metazoa > Arthropoda > Insecta > Lepidoptera > Noctuidae > Polia > Polia nebulosa. The sequence goes on along the minus strand of OX589587.1, from coordinate 26,536,119 downwards.
AAGTGTAAACAAGCATTATACACACTGTCTTGTCAAGCTGTTTAACACGGAACACGCTGTATGAGACGTTCTTCACAGTAATATTGTTTAATATGGAAATGCGATCTTGCTAGGCTACGCACGTTTCATGCTGCATTAAACTAAAAAGTTTATTTTAGAGTTTTAACTATCTGTATCAGCGGGATTTTTTAGTTACACACTAAGAAGTACAGATTCTAAAATTAAAAATGCACTTATTTTACTTTTAGTCTTTAAATTGAGTGTTCCGTTTTGTAGGCACAAAAAAGAAAAGAAAAAGAAACTGCAGTACAATCTCAACGGCTCACAAGCGTTATCTTGAACATGTGTGCAGTAAGTTTGACAAAAAGTTTATAAAAAGCACGACGATCGCAAGGCAGTTGACCTTGCTGGGTGTTTACATCGGCGCGCATCGGTCGCGGGCGCGTCAGGGCCGCGCGTTGCACCGCGGCGGGGACACAAACAACCTACATACCCATACCCACACCGATGCTAATGTGGATCTATCTACATAGTGGTTCGAGTATGCAGGACGCCGCCCGGCCGTGTCCGGTTAGGCGCGTCGCGTTCCGATCCATGGATGGCACTGAACTCCTAGCATACCCATTGTCAGTCTCGAGACTTATTTTGTACAACTTAAATGTTACACCGAAATTTGACTACAGGTAACTTTTTCAAGTCGGTCAGCACGACGCCATGTATTAAAAAACTTTTTTTACAAAAAAACAATCGTCTTCCAAAAAAGAAAATACACTAAATCGGAAGTCGGTGTTTGTATTTTATTTCTTCGTTATTTGACACCGACTTCCGAAGTTAGTTATTTTTTAATTTTTAGTGTATTCTCGTTTTTGGAAGTCGGTTGTTTTTTTTTTGTAAAAAAGTTTTTTATTTTTCACTTTTCAGATGTTATAACCCTGAACTAAAACCCCCAATAACATGAAACGTGGAATTTAATCATACTCGTAATTGGAGAAAACCAAAACTATGTATACGTATTTTTCGTTATTGTTCAGTTTTTCAAAAAGCGCTGAAGCCATTTCAATAAAATTTATATGGCACCATCTCGGGAGTATATTCTTTCGGATAAAAAAAGAATTTTGAAAATCGGTCCTCAACTGACGGAGAAATCGGCGGACATACATAAACAAAAAACACATACAGTCCAACGTCCTCCTTTTTCAAATTGCAGAAGTTTTCTTTTCTGGCCAATATACGTCTACTTTATGAAAGCGAGTTTTTCAGCCATAGAAAGATGAATAATTTTCAGTAACAGAGAGAAATCGCAATATTAAATGGTGTGGCATTTCGACGTGTACATTTTATTTGAAGTTCAACACATCTGCATAAAATACGCGGAGTAACGTTCGGGATGCCTGTAATTCTTCATAAGGCCGAAATTACGTTGCGTAATTTTCGGCAGGTGTGGGTCGCGCTACGCATAATTCATTTGTTATTAGCATCGATTACTAATTCTTTATTAGTGATCGATGGTTATTAGGCAGTTAGGTAGCTAGTACAAAACGATAGGTAAATAATGCATGGATGCCTGTGAAAACATTACACTTCAACGATTATTATTACTTTAAAGAAAAAAAAACTTAAATAAATTTATTATAATTAGTATTAGAAAGACAGGCGCTTTTATCTGAACCGTTTTTCGTTTCTCCTTTATTAAAACGGTTAATTTAAAATGCAATTTAAGTTATGCTTTTCTCAATTTTAGTTTTGATAACAATCTAAAAGTTAGATATTATTAGGAACAATGTCATAGTTTCTTTTACATATCAATAGAAAACAATTTTAATCGATCACAAGGTGCTTCTAAGTGCACAAACGAGTATAAGTTACACCAGCTGCACGCCAGTAAGAATAAACTGTGAAAAACGGGTTCCTTAGCTTCTAGGCGAAGTACTAACATTCTGTCATTATTTACGGCATGATGCAGGGTGTCTCCACTCTCCAGTGAGCCATTTTATGTAAAACGATGGCAGCCATTACTCGCCGTCATCGAGGCATACGCTGCCACGCTGAAACATCGACGTCGTCCAATTTCCGCGAAGTTCAGGCGATACGTTAGTTTCCCGTTCATATGCAATACCTCATAGCCTCGGCTTCATACCTAGCTTTATAGCCTAGCTTGGCTAGGGGCTAGAGTATCAATACAAATATCAATACCTATATTGCCATTTGATACTCTTATCCCGTCATATATTTACAGACTATGTGCGTGTGAAGTTCTAGACGAGGAACACACTGTTGTGTATTATATTGTGACAATGATTATATTAAGTATAATAAATTAATGAATGATTTAGTGCAGTGCCTCAAATATGCATTTTATAAAAATGAAGCAAAGACAGTTGTAGCGGCACCTGTTTGAAATTTCATCTGTACTCTTACTTAAATGTATTACCGAGTTTGTTGTTTCACAATTTTCATTAAATGTATTTTATTAAAGATTTAACTTGACTAAGTTGTCTGAGACAGGACTATCTACATTAATAGGTAGTCCTGTCTCAGACAGCTTATCCCTTCAAAGAAACCAATTTTTAAAATTAAATTTGTATTTGACATAGGGAAGACGTAGATGCTCGTAGGAATATTCAAAATTGATGCCTTAATATCTCCACGACAGCGGTCAAAGGAAATGTTTAATGATGTGAAACTGAAAATGGAATGCAATCTTATTCATGGAAACTAACAGGCTGTTTTACATAGTTGCCAAATAGTGGGAAACGTAAGGCCACCAAGGGTTTCAGAAAAAGACGAACATGTCTTGAAATAATTAGTCTCATGTTAGCTGTTATGATTAGTTGAAGGTAATAACAATTCAATCATTGGACATGTGAATTGTAAAACTGAACGTTCAGAATACCTAAATAGCTGGAAATGTTAGAATAGATTTATTTAAAACACACCCACAGACAAAAGGAAACCCCTGATAAAAAATAATACGTTCAGTGGAAATGTAAAATTATACAGATAAAATTTAATTAAAGCTTCATGGGCGATTTTTTTATTGAAAATTTCCAAATTTAGACAGGTTTTTGTATTTCACAAATAAACTCCAAATTTTTTAAGTCAGTAATCAGCGCTTGTTACTATAAATCTGTATGGAGGTGGGCATGATGGCAAAGTAGTTTCAATAAAAAACTTATTCCAATCTAATTTGATGGTTGTAAACTGCCAACACGCAGTGGCAAGCTTGTTGTGAATGCGGTGATAAATGAAAAGGCTTTTGGCTTGCAATTGAAGTATTTTAAGGTAGTAATTATTTTTTAATGTTTTTAGCCAATGATTGTAGTTGTGTCAAATCGGTAGTGACGTGGTGCAGAGTAGGTATAAGTGGATAGCTACAAGAGTAGGGGAAGACTAAAGAAACGATTGATAGACAGTACCGAAGATAATATTCTAGAAAGGCGGAGATGACGACTAATAAAGAAGTATGGAAGAATAAGACACGTTGCGCCGACCCCAAATACATTGGGATATGGGCAAGAGAATGCTGATGGCCTGTTTCCCAACAGAATCGCAAATATACCTACATGGAGTGGCTGGAGAGGCGCCACGGCGTCCTTACCTTCCGCCTGACGCAGATCCTGACCGGACACGGCTGTTTCGGGAGGTTCCCGTGTCGGACAAGGCAGGAAGAAATGCCCGGGTGCCACCACTGTGCGGATCGCCCAGAGAACACGGTGGAGCATACCGGGTCCTCGTGGAGGCGATCGGCGGCAGCGACCTCTCGCACCCAGCCCTGGTTCAGGTCATGGTAAGGAGCGAGAGGGAATGGGAAGCAGTCTCCTCCTTCTGCGAAAGAGTAATGCTCGCGAAGGAGGAGACGGAACGGGTGAGGGAGACTCAAATGAGTCGCCCTTACACCCCCAGTAGCAGCCGCCGCAGGAAACGCCCTGGGCGTCGGAGGTCGCGGGACGGTCTTCGGACACCGTAAACGCGGGCCTACGCACGGCGAGTAATGGGAAGCTGGCCGTCCGACCATCACCAGGCCCGGGTCGACGGCACGCAGTGTTCCACGCGCGCCTCAAAGAAATGTCAGCAACTATTGATGGGGCCCGTCATGGCCGATGTATGCATGCTAAGGGGTAGCGGATAAATTCGAAACAGAGTTACCACGCCCCGGGGCACTCAGGCAAGGAAGGAACAGGGGTGGGTTTTAGTCAGTAAGAGTCTGACACGCCCTCCCGCTTCACCCAGAGCGGGAGAAGTCATTGGATGATTGCCCAAACCCACAAAAAAATAAAGTAGACCTGTAATGTACTATAATAATATTATAGTAGGTAAATTATGTAGATATACTTTTTTTTTGCTACATCTTATTTTATCGGTGAAGTACATTAAAATGAACCTCAATAAATGTCGTTACTGCTGAACATTCATAAAGTAAACGGTGTGCAATAAAGACAATTAGTAAACTTCCTTAATTAATTAGTCCGGCAAATGAAGACTAAAAGAAAAGTTTCATGTTGTTTCTGCGCTTTGAATACGGAACGGTTATTTGAATTGGAAGGCAATTTCCTGGTTGATTATGATAAAATATCCTTTTTATTAAATAAATTAAAAAAATATATGATAAAATACCCTACGAATAACATTTATTCTGCTTTTTTTTTCAAATTGCATCGCTGCTGTTTGTTTGTGTTTTTACTATGAAACGTTCACTTTTGTCAACTGGATGTAGCACACTTGCGTAGAAGAACCCTATTCACACTTGACTTAAATACCTCCAGGTCATAGCTACCAGAACCATCCATGCGCACAAAGTGTGCTGAAGACATTTTGTGCGCATAGATGAGTTGTCCACCACATCGATGTAACGGTGGCTATCTCCCTACGTTTTGTTGTCCAATGATAGAGCGAGTATGGTGGAATTAAACTTTTCAATTTAAACGCATATTCTCTAAAGTGTAAACGAGAGAAAACCGATAACCTCTGGAGCTTTGACTCGACCAGCGCATCTTTGCAGGCCTTTGGCTTATATCTCAAGCGAGTCGAGCGCATCAAGCTGGGATATGGCAGATCCGTTCCAGGGATGAGAGCTCTTGAGAAACGGCAAGCACTTCCCCGTGCTTCTTGATGGCCTTATTCAAAATGTGAATGGCAAACGCTCGAAAATCTGCAGTTGACTGGTTTCGGCGAACACCATATTGCCGGTCACCAATGGTGTCGTTGACCTCAAGTCACGCCAGGAGCTTTCTGTTAAGGACTTGTACCATACTATTCTAGAGGATGGAGGATGGATTATAGCATGCTCCGAAATTTAAGTGATCAGCCCGAATGCTCCTTTTGGGCACGGTTTGCATGTTTATTTATTTATTATAACTTTATGCAACACAAAGGTACACAGGCGGACTTAATGGCTTAAGCAGTCTGTTCTAGTCAACAAAGGTTGGTGGAGAGATAAAATGGCAGGTGCGTAAAAAAAGAGAAAAATGGGTTTGAAAGTTATGTTACTCTACTTCGAAGCTTAGATAAACACTGTATGGATCGTTCCTAGTAGTTAAGAACATGAAAGGTCCTTAATAGAGGAGTAAGTATTGCCAGATTTGAAGGCGGCAAAGACAGCACACAATTTATGACGTCAAAAGAAATTTGTGTCGTTGCAAACGATTTCATCAGAATTAGAAAATTTTCAGATGGACGGGCTTCTCTGTAACCATAATTACTAAAGAGTATAACCGAAACGTTAGTGCCACTAGTAAAAAATATAATTTTAACATCAAACAAGGCAATCGAAAAGAAAATTATTTATAGGGGACGCATTCTCGATCATAGGTATTTTGAACTAATCAAGTTTCGGACCGGTCGTTGTGGCGACGCTAAAATTACCGTTTGTTGCCCGTGACCAGAATCGACATCCAGGATTAACTCCATGATAGCCGTATCACAATTAAATGTGTACTTACATAAAATTTCGTGTCCGTGCTGTTGATCATTGAAGAGTTCCTTTATCTGGAGCTAACCCTCTTACTGACTAAAACCCACAGCTGTTTCTTCCCTGCCTGAGTGCCCAGGGGTGCGGTAAGTCAGTTTCAGAATTTATCCGCTACCCCTAGGCATGCAGGCACCGGCCACGATGGGCCCCGTCAGTGGTGGCTGACACTCATCTCTTTGAGGCGCGCGTGGAACACTACACGCCGTCGACTTTCGGGCCTGGTGCTGATCGGACGGCGAGCTACCCACTGCTTACCGTCCGCAGGCCCGGGTATCTGGAGCTAATCCTAGACGTCGATTCTGGTCATGCTTACCATAAAAATGCATTATCATCGGAACTGAATCATCACGTAAAAATTCAACTCCGTAGGATAAGAGGAAGAAGTGGTTCTAATTCAGCTTACAATATGTGACCCGAACATACATACATACAAACATTGCAAGTTAATAAAAAGCTTGTAAAAAAATGTAACGTAATGTTAAAAAATATTTACTAAAATTATTGTAAACTTTCTTTTAGCATTAGTTGTTGATGGTATACGATTATGATGATGGTATACAATGGTATATGGTATACGATTGCACAGCTTGTTTACTACTTTCAATTATATTTTCGCGACTTTGCAACTTCAACAGCTTTTCGAACCCTTCGAATAGACGTCTCTTTTCTTACATCAACGTAAACCATCCCCTAAGAAAGATTAGCTCATCCCAAATCAAAATATTAGTCAGTCACCAAAGTGACAAAATAGCTAACAGCCTCCCAAGGGTGCGCAAAGCTCAGATTCAACGGTCAGCTTACGCGGCGCGACGCTGCGCGCACGTTTTAAAATAGCGATACATTATCAAACATTATTTTCTACGCAAAACGGTAATCATTTAAGGCCGAAACATCGCCTAAAGCGCGGCCTCTTTGGGAGTGCATAGAAAAGAAAGAGATGCGCTACGACAAATGCTCGCAATTTATTGCAAAATATGAAGTATTTTATCGATTTACGGCGGATTTACTAATAAATTTATAAAAAATAATCCATCACTGGATGCAGTTTAGCATTTAAAATTATATGGTATGTTTTTTAATAAGATTATAATTGGTAATGAAGGGAAAAACTGCTTAAACTGCAAGGTATGTTAGAAGATTTTTTTTTGATGCATTAAAGCATGTTAAATTATATTTTGAGTTCCATCCCTGTATGCAAATAAGACTTGAAAATATTATATCTTTTTTTTTCTTCAAAATTATTTACGGTTTAGAAGATACACTGCTTTAAAAAAACACCTTAATGACCGTTTTAGGAAATCGTTTAATTCGAATGCACCCCCCTGCAGCGTTGCGGGCGCAACGCGATTCAGCAATGCTTCAGGTAGTCGCGGTGTGCATCAGCCTGCTCAGCGATACTACGTCAGGATGCGTTTCGTAGCGTCGCGCTACGCAGTTCGAAAGAACTGGCTTCTCCAAGCATCTCGGTGCGAGCTGACCCTAAGTATCATGGAAACTTTATACCACAACTATCCAGGATCACAGTTGAATCATAACTAGCATGCTCTGCTCACAATAATCACAAGGATTTCATCATTAAATGTTACTAGTTTATACCCTAGCTCATGTAACTCAGCGACGGTGTGTAGCTTTCTAAAAAAACCTATGAAAAAACAAGTTCCTACGTCCTAAGAACACATATTATTTAGATAGAATTTATAAAAATACCTTAAAGCTGAATATATAAGTCAAATTTAGTTGGAACTTATGTAAAATACGTAAAGTATGTTAAAAATTTAATAATATTAATAAGTTATTGTGACTGAGTGATTCGATAGAATTAACGAAAATCATACATTTACGTCAACAATGTCGATAAAGTTTGATGGATACGCATGCTACGTAGTAGCGTTGTCTGTGGATTTGTAAATGAGCTTTTGGGATCGAAAGCAAGCAAACAACGCAGTAGAGAAAGCTCGGCGAGACGTAAGTCCCTGCGCCTTACTTGGGACATCAAACAACGCATCGAGGAGGCTACCATCCTGGAGGAGAGAGAAGATGCGGCTTTGCTTCAGAATAAAAGAGATAGCAGAACGATCGCGGAATGCGGCGCACTTAATTTTTGTAACGGACTACGGGTCGAAAAGCGCGCGTCGCAGCCGTGAGGAGCATGGTAGTACGGGGCTTCGGGCCGCGTGGGGCAGGTGGGGGGATCGGCTGTAGTACGACGGCCCGCGCTTCTCGTAAAGGAAGCGACCCTGGCGCGGTCATTGCTCGCCGCGACCGCATTCCTCTCCCCCGCCCCCGCGTCCCCCGGCGCCTGCGCATCAATGAACCGCGCGCGCGCAACTGCCGCGTCCACTCGCCCTGTCTCATTCCCGCCACTGTCTGCTTTGTCCGCTGCTTACTCCCCTTCTTTATATCTTATCTCGTTCAAATGACAACCGTTGTTGTGTGCACAACATTTTACAACAACAATAAAAATGTAAACCTGGCATGAAAAGATGCTTTATGAAAAGAATTACTTAATTCGTACTTACAAAATAACTTTCATTTTCAACCAATTGCTGGCAGTTTTACTAGCTACAAGTAGGAAATGAGGAAGGAATACCTACTAACTCATATCACACGTGGTATCGCGTTCCGAATATTGAACCGTTACCGGCAGTTATGATTTTAATATTTGCACATTGTAACCTGTAGTGCGATATGCACATTGTCAAAAATTATAAAATGTTTTGCTTAGGTACGTAAATCGGCCCAGTAATCACGATGATCGTATCTATCGATCAATGTAAGTACCTATCATGATGATAATTATATAATAATAATAATAATAATGTGTTTTTTTTTATATATTTTTTAAATGTTTTTATATTTGAATATTTAAAAATGTAAATAGTATGTACATAAAAATCAATAAATTGAATAATAATGTTTTATATATTCGCCATAAAATCCTCCTTAGTTTAATGATGGTGTTTTTAATAGATTTTCCAAACTCAACAATAAATGTCACTGTCAATAACTGAAAGAATAAGAGATACTTCGCCTTTGACTTACGTCTAAATATATAGTACTAGCAGCGCCCCGCGGTTTCACCCGCGTAGACCGGGATAAAAAGTAAGCCTATGTGTTAACCCTGGTTAATAGCTATCTACATACCAAATTTCATCGAAATCGGGCCTTTTGAGTGTGAATAAGTAACAAACATACAAACACACACACTCACAAACTTTTGCTTTTATAATATTACTAGCTGTGCCCGCGGTTTCACCCGCGTTTATGAATCTTTCGTATTTTTTTTTTTTTCATGTAAAGTATCCAATGTTACTTCTACCTCCAAGAATATGTGTACAAAGTTTCATGATGATCGGTTAAGTAGTTTTCGCGCGAAAGCGTAACAAACAAACTTACATTCGCATTTATAATATTAGTACGAAGTATGATAAATGTGATTGTGTTTGAGTTACGTCACGTTGACAACGCGTTCACGTTGTTTAATTTATGCATTCCGCCGCGTAGCCGATGTGCTACGCCACGTAAACCGCTACGGTACGGTACCTTGCAGCTGTTGTACTACGCATAACCGCGGCGCTATTGCAAGTCATACGCTGTTGTACAGACGGTCGTGTAACTGTGCCAATAAGCGTAACAGCTACGCTACGGCGCGTCTTACGTTGCTGAAGGTAGCGTAGCCTTTACATTACGATACGTAGCAACTAATGTATCATTTGTGCTACGCCGCCTAGTCGCTGTGCAACGGTGCGTAGCCACTTAGCTACGGCGTGTAGCGGCTGTGGTACTAAGCGTAGCCGCTGCGCTACGACACGACATACGCTGCGTAGCCGGTGAGATAAGAGTGCGTTGAAGCTGTGTTACTCCGTGTAACCGCTGCACTACGGCACGAAATAGGCTGCTGACGGTCGTATACTCCTTGCGTCACTATACTTAGCAACTGTGCTACACCGCGTAGCTGCAGTGCTACGCCGCGTAGTCGCTGTGCTATGCCGCGTAGCCGCTGTGCTACGGAACGTACTATGGGTGCTACGCCCCGTCGTACGATGCGCTACGACGCGACATACGCTGTCGTACGCCGTAAGGCATGTAGCCATTTTTTTTTTTTTAGTTGGTCGGAAATCATCAAATGACTTCTCCCGCTCTTTGAGCGGGAGGGCAGCGTATCAGACTCTTATTGACTAAAACCCACCCTTGTTCCTTCAGTTGCCCCAGTGCGAAGAGCCGCGGAAACTCTTTCGAATTTATCCGCGACCCCAGGCAGGCATCGGCCATAACGGACTCCATCAGTTGCTGCTGACATCTCTTTGAGGCGCACGTGGAACACTACACGCCATCGAGTCGGGCCTGGTCGTTATCGGACGGCGAGCTACCCATTACTAGCCGTCCGCAGGCCCGCGCCTACGATGACCGGGAATCTACTTGCGACTCCAGACGAGCAGGGCGACTACTGCGGCGGCTGCTAGGGGTGTGAGGGCGTCTCCATCTCACGCGTTCCACCTCCTCCTTCGCGAGCATGACTGCTGCTTCGCAGAAGGAGGTGACAGCTTTCCATTCGCTCTCGCTTCGTACCATGGCCTGGACCAGGGCCGGACGCGCTCCGCCCAAGCGGGGCAGACCTCCACCGGGCTCTCCGGGTTATCACACAGTGGTGACACCCACGCGTTTCCTCCCGCTTTATCCTGAACAAGGTCATGTAGCCCCTGTGCTACCACAACTTTGGTACGCCGCGTAGCCGTTTCATTAACAAAATAGATTTCGATGTGATAGTACTTTTGTTGACTTTGCTGCTAAATATTTTAACTATATTTACAGGATTACTTTTAATTCATTAACTAAGATTGGGAGGGCGTGAAAGAACTCATGAGTAAACGTCTTAATTCTTGCATTTAAATGTTCCTAACAGTCTCATTGATTTGAGTAATATACCTACAATATTGCTAATGCCACTCATTCCGGCAACACTGATGATAACTACACAATACAAACACGACGTTAAGGATATGACGATCGCTAGGCGTATACGTGACGTCTCCACGAGGCTAACGCTAACGTGCGCAGACGCCGGATGTAACAAAGCATGCACAACGTTCGACAAACGCCTGCGCTCGCAGGACCAATCTCTGATCTTCAGGACTTGTAAATACCCTTGTTAGTCATTTCATTATTATCGCTATTTTGAGGTATTAAGAATATATGATACGTTATATGGACAGTACAGGCTAGTAATAATAAAATCAATCAATCTGCCTAGCCTTTTTCCCAACTATCTTGGGGTCGGCTTCCAGTCTAACCGGATGCAGCTGAATACCAGTATTTTACATGGAGCGACTGCTTATCTGACCTCCGCAACCCAGTTACAGGCTAGTAATAATAATATACAACTAATTATACATAACTACATTATATTCAACGGATTATTGCAAACACCGTGATTTAATAGCCAATCCCAAGGGATTTTAAACAATCGTATTTAAAAACGTTCAATTTTAAACAACATGTTCTATCCTGGGAAAAAAGAATTAAATAATTTTAATTTATAGGTTTTAATATTATATTTTAAATTCAGGCTAGCATTATTTCATATTTTTCACCAAACAGTTCTTAACAAGGAACGTTTATTAATTTAAACGTTTTGTAAATACTGGTACATAATAGGATAGGCTTAATACCACAAGCCATTCTCTACCAGAACCTTCGAGTTTAACGGTCAACTTTGTACAACGACAACATTATAGGAAAACTTCAGTAGTACAAGTTCGTGTATGATCATTTAGTAAAGCCAGAAACTTGACACATTTGACTAGCGACTCGCCCTGGCTTCGGGGGTGTAAATTACATATATACATAAAACTGCCTCGTTTATCACTCTTTCTATTACTAAAAACCGGATCCAAATTCGTTGCGTGGTTTAGGATTTAGCGGTTAGACAGACGCGGAAAGCGACTTAGTTTTAAAATAAGTTATAGAGAAATTTTTCACAAAATTTAACAATAAATGCTACATCAAATAGCCAACGAAGAATAAAACAGCATTAAGAGTTGTCTGTTGAGTCAATATCCAGTAATTTAAAGTCTTAAAACAGTTATGGAGAAATTACAAGAACAGCGTTTTGAACTTTTATACGTTTACGGGAGCCATCGAAAGCGTCCAGTGTAGGTTGTCCAACGGCTTTGCGCGTCGTCGCTTGGCGCGCGGTCAATGCTCGGCAAACTGCCGGACTTACAGGTTGGACATGGGGCAATGGAATCCGCGGGGGACAAAAAAGAAACCGCCTGCCGCGCGCTTCTCGACTACTAAACAACGGCATATGGCGAACTATGAGCTTGCCCAATATCGACACTACTACCATTTATATGTCACTCAACACGATTCGCTGTAACTGTGGAGGTCCTTAGAGGTGACTTAATCTCATCTTGTCCAGTAGGTAGATATTCATATCAATCGTTACTTAATCTATGACAATATACCTACTCTAAGCACGCAATATTTGAACGAATGTTTGATACATACAGTCAATTATAATAAATATATAATATCATGGCATATAATTCATAAAAAATCATGCTGTGTATTAGTTTAGGTTTCTGCCTTCTTTTAAACGTTATTTGAATTTGATGCATGATTCGGTTAAAATTAATCACAAAGAGATAGATATGAACTTTTGAATAGGTAGATTTTAAGTATCTAGTTTTGAAGAAATCCTTCTTTACTTTCATTGTTGTTTACCGTTTACATAGTTTTTACAAAAAGCTTTATATAAATAGGTTACGAGTATTTTAATCATCTCGGCAGGACCAATCAAACGTGGAACCAAAATAATAATTCCAAAATAAAAAATAAAATTTTTGTAAACAAAATAATAATTCCAAAATAAAAAATAAAAGAAACTTTCACGCACTAATTCAACAACATGCGCCGTTCGCCCTTCTGAGAAGGCCTTTCTTGAGGCCCGTTTCTCGGAAGAGTGGCCGCTTTTTACGCGCCAAATTCGTACAATGAGGTGCGGACGGCGGACGCTACTCGTACCGCGGCCGCGCACTCCGCCGGCGAGCCTTGCGACCTGCGCGCCTTCAGCAATCTGGAATTGTTACATCCCGCTATGGTGGCATTGAACCCATCGAATTCGAATTCCATGGAGCATTTAAATAATACCATAACTTTAATACTTTGTAGGTACTTGTACATTTCAAATCAAATAAACGCTTCAACTGCACAGGTTTCACTCATAAAATTAAGCTTCTTATTGAGATTAATTAAATACTTTCACATGTATCTTTTTTACACTACTACTTTTATATGTATCTTTTTTGGCCTCCGTAGGTTAATTGGTCTTAAAGGTTAAGCTGTGGGTGGACAAACATCAGATAAATATATCATATTCTGAAAAATAATCGATTTTGTTTGAAGGTATCTTCTTTGACGCCTTAGAACGACGAATGTTCGACTGGTACGAAACATGTTGGTAACGTTAAGTTTATAAAATGTTCCGCTCCCTATATTGAAGATGAGTGCTAGCTGTCAATAGTTAAAGGCTGCACCCCACCAAATCGCTCAACTATGGTTCCGGATCGGTGTCATTGACCGGCCATCATCGGAAATAGATACTCCTCCCTGAGTTCCGGCGGGGTCCTGCGTCCATAAACATAAGTGACTTTAAAAGTACTAATCATGTAAGTAGTCTATTTATTACGCAATTTATTAATCGTACTACCTTTGTTTTCGAAACTGAGACATTACTGCCGACATGACAAAAGCTAACCTGCAGCGCAGCGGACCAGACAAACTTTTCTGAAGAACTTTAATGCGCTGTTATACGACTTCTAATGGTTTTTAATTGAACATCACGTCTAAACGACTACTGTTATTTCTTTGAAAAGAATATATGTACCATACTCTAGAAAACTTCCTTCGTAATTTGATATGTGAATTATTGAAATTAAATTTTTATAACATAGTGTAATTCATTTGTAAAGTTATGTCTAACGCGGATAAAAAATTGAGAATCACGCAAAAACTATAAAGCGTATTTTTATGAAACCTTGACCATATTAAAGATCATTATTTATAATTTAATATGCGTCTTTTAGCTTAATACCTTTTGTTTTAATTGTAATAAATTAATAACACGTCTAATTTCGGACAGCGCTCCTTGATGGCCGAGTCCTATTACTGGGTGGACGTACGACGCATGACGTGAGCTCAGCACAACACGCAAGCTAACCACTCAAGGTCATTGGCAGTTAATAGCGCCTTTTTATTTTATTTTATATTTTTCGTGTTCTTCTCAGCAAACCCTTCCATTTGACACCCATATCATGGGAATGCATACAAAATAACTAGTCCGCCATCTTTAGGAGTCTGCCATATTGGATTTAGAATGACGTCACTTAGCTTACATTACATTGCCATCTAAACTAAACAAGTATGCAATATTTCAGCTTCATCGGAAACCGGGAAGTGAGTCAAATTTAATTTCTAAAATTTGTTTACATAGTTACAAGTGAAGCTAATATTTAATAAGTGTGTTAATTAATTAAAAATGAGCCCTAAAATGACTAACTCAATCAGCAACAGCCTCTTCACTTGTTTTGATCATGAGGTGGGATTCCGTTAACTGTGTTCTAACGCAATTGACTCGTTTAAACTTCAATGCAACCCAACCACAACAGATTGAAACACACTTCAATTAAGCTCCCATTGTGCGTTTTGAATAAAATATGTAACTACGCAGGAGTAAGCTCGTACTACTATTAATTTGTTTTCAAACAATAATATCTCAGGCAAAGCTTTGAGTATGAATGTGGATAGCTAAAAGCATAAGGGGAGGACCAAAGAAACAGCGGATGGACTGTGTGAAAGATGGTGTCTAATAAGGGGGAAACTGGTGTGATGACGACATGTAGAGAAGTATGGAAGGCATGTTGCGCCGACCACAAATAATTTGGTATTAGGGCCAGAGCATCTTTATCTTTCAAGTTAATGCTTCGATGGTGGTTTTAACACCCTGGACAGTCTAGCTGCCTAATCCTCTCACCACAATAGTAAACTCAAGGAAGAAGGAAGAGAAGAACGATGATGACATTGGTACTCTACCAAAATATGTTTCGTATGTCAATGTGTAGCTATTTCTCTTCAAAGACAGTCTACGCCTATCTCTATAGCGCTGCAGCGGAAAACCTCGCCAAAGTTCGTGACCTCTACGTCTCATGGGTCACTCAGCTTACGATTTCTCGGTCACATATTATCATAGATATGTAAAATTACTATATCATAAGAGATTTCCATGAAATCTGTTTGTAATATTCGATTGTTAGAAGACCTTCATGTGACATTTCTATATTCTACGAGTAGGTCAATGCAGCGATTCATTCATCAAAACCTTTTAAAGAGGTTTGGATGAATGAATCACTGCTATGCATAATTATATGTAGGTACTTCATGAGGGACAAAATAGTTTACATTTACTAGTTCTGTCAAATTCTTTTTAAAACAAGGACTCCTTTCTGCGTAAAAAAACCGCAAAGAGCGGGTCGGGCTTGCGTCTATGTTATTTTATATAAATATAGAAAAAGGCGCATTTAGGGTTCCTTTATGGTACGGAACCCTCAAAATCGACGGAACCAAGAGTGCAGTGTCGCAGCGTTGACGTCGCATGTAAGGCGAGTTTACATGTCCGAGACTACCGCCGGTCCCCCAGCGCCACTCGCCTTCCGAATTTAGTATTCAATTAATACTCATTAGTACCCGAACAAATAAATAGTACCTACCCTAGTAGTTTTCGAGAAAATCGACTCCGTAAGTGGCCCCGTCTGCAGGACCACCTCGAACGACGAAAAAGGGGGCGCCATATTACAGCTATTTTTAGTATACAAATAATTACGACCCTGATGTGCGATTAGTTTCGTAAAAATAAATATAAAAACATTTGCGCTATCCAAGTTTGAGGAGGTTGTCGCCGGCCCCAAACCCTAAACAGAAAATTATTACCCTGCATTATGAAAATTAGGACCCAAAATTCAAAATGAGTACTACCAGTACCAGTAGTTTACAACTGTAGTCATAGATATCCGGTGACGTCTCGCAGAAAACGACGTAGATGTTGCGTAAATATTTTCGCGCATTTTACTCGGCGTTTACATGCGTAAAATGCACGAAAATGTTTACATGCGTAAAATACAAGTAGATCTGTAGCTACGAGTATATCACAGAGACTATAAGTACCTTTTTGGTTTCCTAGAATGATTAAATTTAAAAAAAAAAAACCGCTAAAGTAAATGTGTATTTCTTTTCGTTTTATGACTACAAAAGCTATATCATCAAGAAAGACTTTTCCCACTTGTTTCAAAATTCACTACTTTCGTGTAGGTATTTTTCAAACCTCATTGTTGATCAGCAGTTTATTATAAAATTCAGTTCAATATTAATAACCCGGGTACAACCAAGAGCTTTGGTTTAAGTAATTACTACATGTAAGGTGTTAAATGTCGGTGCGACGTATATACGCCCCACGACAACGCGTCGTTCACACTAGCTAGATATCGTCGCTACATCGCCTACGCAGGACCAACACGCAATATTAAGAGATGTATTATACGGACCACCCTTTCAAAATTAATGTTACATTGCAAAGTTTTAATAAACACTTGTTTTCAGGGTACCTATGTACAGGAATTTTGCGGATTGAAGTTGTATAAGAAAAAATCACTAAAGTGAACGAGGTAACCACTCCGTTGACTGTGATTTTTATACAAGATACGAGTAACACTGACATACGATGTTTTCGTTTCCTAGGAGAAATGGGAAGAGATTTAAAATACGATCCCTAAGCTTAAAATGTGTATTTTAACACAGATTTGAAACTGCTATGAAACCGCTAGTTTATAAGGGCTATACTACCCCTCACCCAAGAATATTATGCCAAACGTATACTACCTATACTAAAAGCTTCAAAGAAAACATTCGACTCTCGTTTCATCACGAACATTTTGGGGACCCAAAATTCATAGATATTTAATCGTAACCTGGGGCTATACACGAGTCAGCGTGCTCTCACAATCGTCGTCGGAGACAAGCGATGGCAAACAGCGGTGCAGCATACCATTGACTACAAGCATTCGATCCGAACGGTGTCGTGGTGATCCGCGAGTAGGTGGGTCGCCTGATCTCTCCGGCGGCATTGCAATGCACATCCGGGGCGGTCGATACCAGCGGCGACTTGCGCGGTGCCGCGGCGTCCCTCGACACCCCCGCTCCGCTTACGCGGCCCCCTCACGTCTTCGAGCCCCCTCCGCGACGATTCACATCGATTCGCACGCTTGATAATTATAAAGAGCTTGCTGTGGAAATGTATCATTTTACACCAGCGAGAAAACGGTCGAGTGTTGTTTTAAAGATTAAATTTTTATTCAACACAATTTTCAGCCATAAATATTTACGACAATGCCGCTGTTTTTTGTATTAAAATAAAAATTACAATTTTCATTTCTTCCTCTAAAACTCTCGTCTAGTATACATACACTCTTATAGGGGCCATGACGAGTGCAATCCACTTTAACGGTTAACCTCGTCCCTTAACGATTCCAATTCCGTGAAACTGCAAGGCTCGCGTATGCACGTATATATTCCTTCTTGTTTCGTACCTACGAGTAACATAACAAATAGACGTAAAAGCTACACGAGCGTGGGTCGGATGAGAATGAAATGTACAGTAAACACCCAACTAAAGAGTCAAATTCAATATAAATGTAACTCGACGTATTCCCGGCACGACGTGATAGTGTGACCTATTTAAAACAATTTAGTTGAGTGAGTTTAAAATATGGTCTTATATTAGGACTATATTTATTTTCTTCAGAAATACTTCAAGTAAAAAAGCATTGATCTTATAACATAATATTATTGACCAGCATAACAAACATAGTATGCTGAAATTAACTCATTATTCGTTCTTAGTTTTCTGACCTTTTTTTTAATAATATCTGAGATTTTCGCAAAAGAAAAGAAACGATTTTCCAAGTATCCTGCGACTTATTACACAACAAAAACTGTCTAACAGCCGTATTTCCTTATACACATTAATCATAATTGTGTGATAAGTTTTTGTAATTAATTCGATAGACCATTACATAACAAACATCTGTCACAGCCTTGCCCCGCTTTTGATAAGAGTTAAGTCCACATGTGGATGACAAAGTAAACAATCCTAAATAAACTGCAGTTCATAAAATTATTTGCGGAGAAACTAAGTTTTTAATATTTAAAGTAATCAACAATCGCGATTGAGCTGACTTGTCCTTGTCGGACTCTAGCAGTAATTAAATTATATTTCATGGAAATAAGACTATTTCGTGAAAATATCACGCTTTTAAGCACTTACTTATAATTTCTAAGCTATATTGATGTTTAAATTTTCTCTCTTTCAGTCACAATTTTATTATAATTAAATGATTACTTTTTTTTTTTCAAAAAGTCTTAAGCAAGGAATCACTTTTACTCATAATAAAGTCGACTGTAACCAGTACCTACTCTATTCGGTAACCACGTTATATGTACCTACCCATACACACGAAATACGAGTATTCTAGAAAAGCCTTTTCTCTGTAAGCCGTACTTTGTAACAAAATAAAGACTGGCTACACCGCTATTCGTGACTGATTGAGGGCGCGAAGCGTATTTTTCAATCACATAAGCGTGTAGGTGTGCACACAAATTATCAATTTTCCGCTAGCTGGAAACCTAAGCGTAATAACATTGTAAGGAGTGCGAGCGTACCCCGGACCTCGTTGCAAGGATATCGCCACCTGTTGTGTTGCGCGGCAAATTGGCATAATCAATATCGCTTTACGGCGTACGCTGTATGCTGTACCACTAAGGGTTCTACATGTGCACGAATTTGGTACACAGGTGGTCTGACCGATTGAGTGATGAAAGTAACGTTCGACGCGAGCAATTTCGTGAATGATTTACTAGGAACCAGTGTTGGCATTAAACGATTATTTTTTCAATCGATTACTTAATTTGATTACTTTTAAACGGATTAAACTTAATTTTAACTAAATTAATCATAATTAAAATAATAATCGTAATCGTGATTACTTAAATTAATCATTCATCGTTAATTTGATTAAACAAGCAAAAAATTTACGTAGCCTAAAGAAATAACGTTTTCGTTTGCAAACATGCTAAATTTATCAAGGTCTCACAAAATATCACACGAATTATTTGAAAAAAGAGTGAATACGAAATGTATTTTAAATATATAGGTACCTATTCTAATGACTATTCGGTACCTGTGATTTTTATAAATACTGAAATAAAAAAACCTGGTTTTCTATGTTTTCTATTTTCAAACTTGTTCCTTGTGATATAATCATACATTATTAATCGTGATTAATGATGAATAATTAAGATTAATAATCGTAATCAGCACAATTTTGATTATGATTAATACATTTTAATCGAAAAAGCCACGATTAATTTTTTAATCATAATTTTTAATCGTTTACCAGACTAACTTTTTGCTAACACTGCTAGGAACGGGTAGATTTACTACGAAAATATTTAACTACTGTCTTTAGTTGCAAGTATATTTTGTAAGCTTTCTGTAATAAAGTGATATATTGTCCTGATGTTGCAGCCAAACCAACACCTCACCTTTCAGCACCCATAATATCGTGTTTTGGCACATTTAATATTAGTGTTCATGATAAGCAGACATAGATGATTAACATTTTCTGATGACCTACCATTTTGAAAGAGGTTAACCTTTTCATCTCTCTGTCAGTTTTAATAAACATGTTGCAGGTCAAAACGGTCCGGTACGAAGATGATGTATCAATCACTAGGTCAGGTAGACGTTTGACCTAGATTTTACTTGAAAATATGATGCAGCCGTAGTTTGGCTAGACTCTGTCTATATTTACATTCGTAACGTTATTGCCATCACTTATGTACTAATATTAGTAATTTACAGTGTGCGGTATTCACGTAAAATGATGCTTTAATGTCAGCATGTTGTGTTTACGTAGCGTAACGAAGTAGAATGTGATTCCGCCTCTATAGCATCGTCTTACTCGCATTTCCACACGCCATTCACGGATCGGAACGATTATATCCGGATACGAGATCGTAGTAATGAGCACAAACAATACGTGATGCTGCGGATTTTATTGCTTTATTTCAAAGAAGAGCGTCGTTGATGCACCTTTAACTTACTTGTTTATTGAACTCTTTCCGAATATTATGTACACCTACAATCACGCGCAATCGACGATATTTTTTGTATTAAATTTATGTAAATATATGATATTTAAAAATAAGTTCCTAATGCTATGATAAAATTTCCGTTATCAAAGTCTGTGTTGTTTTGTTGTTACTTTGAAAAATGAACGAAATTATTAAAAAAGTTTTTCTTTATTCTTTAATTAATTAGGAACTTACGCAATGCGTATGACAGTCACATGACAAATTTATGTATATTTTACAAAACAAATTCACTAGAGGAACACCTAAAGGAAATAAAGGATAATAGAAGAAAATCCGTGTTAATTTTTGTCAATTTTTATTCAAAACTAAACTATGACCTTTTATCAAGAAATCAACTTTAACAAATAACATGAAAATCACATGGGTCTATCAAAATATATTAAAGCAAAAACAAAACCCTTGCCTTTCCTATTTACCCTGCACCTGCTGCGATAATTAAAACTGACGGTCAAATGCCGATTAATTACATTATTACAAAGATTAATAGAATATAATCTAAAACGTAGCCAAAAAAAATAAAGCCTATTTGAAAATACTTGTAAAATCTATAAATTATGTTCCTGTCCTAATTACTCCTTATTGATTCAAATGAGCAATGCAGCGTTCGTAATCACCCGAAAACATTTAAGCACCAAGATTTGAGAAAAAATCCATTAATATGATAGTATACGAAGGAGGGGTACGAACCCCATTCTGTCTAGCAAAACTGTTAATACAAACTCATTAAAAACCCGAAAGAATTAATTGTAAATTGTGGGAACCAATTTAATAACTCATCGAATAATTGTAAGAATTGGCTTAAAATCATGTAAAATTGTATTTACTCCTCTTCCTTAAATACCTATTTACTGATTTTGTTTTGTAACTTAAAATTTAATTGTTCCTTGTTATGGACATTTAACTTTGAACTTTTATTCATCCTACATACGAGTATATAGGTTTGGTATTACGTAAAAAGAGTTATTAATAAATTCTATGGATTCTTCAGTTTTTTAACCGACTTAGCAAAAAGGCGGTTCTATGTTCGACTGTATGTTTGTTTTTATTTTATTTTATTTTTTTTATGTCGTCCACCGATTTCTCTGTCAGTTGTTGACCGATTTTCAAAATTCTTGTTTTATCCGAAAGAGTATACTCCAGTGGTGTTCCCATATATTTTTTTATCGAAATTACTACAGCGCTTTTTTAAAAATTAACAAAAACAAAAAATGTTTATACGTAGATGACGTTTCGGTCTCTTCCAATTACGAGTATGTTCAAATTTCATGTTCCATGTTATTGGGGATATCAACTCGGACTTAACTTTAATATTTAGTTTTAGGTCTGGGGTTTATCAACTAAAATGTGTAAAAACAACTTTTTTACAAAAAAATTTGAAAATACGTTGCCTTGGTGTGTTTAAAATGTTAGAAGATGGGAAGGAAAGAGTGAATATTTAATGCTGACGGGGAAGGGAGGCAAAAGAAAAGGTTGATTGATTGAAATCCGTGACTCAGGGGGCCCTGCTAGGGTTGCGGGTGTGCTGCTAGGGTCATCGGAGTGTTTGAAAGAGTCACCACGGCCCCTGGCACAGGCAACTGAAGGAACATGGGTGAGTTTTTAGTCATTAAGAGTCTGACACGCCAGCTCCACCCAGAGCGGGAGAAGTTATTTGATAATTTCCCACCCAAATAAAACCGGCCAAGAGCAAGTCGGACTTGCACCGCAAAGGGTTCCGAGCAAATCATATTTCTTTCAGGTTTTTTTTAACGTGTCAGGTACCGTAGCGTTTAATATTTCATATTTTTATTGCGTTTTTAATAATAATAATTAATTATAATAATTATAATTTTTAATAATAATATTCTTTTTCGTCAAGCCTCACTGGCGCACAGCGTAGAGTTGCGAAAACTCTATACTTTTTATAGGTTTTCCTGTAATCTGTAAGTAAAAAACTACCAAATGATTTTTTTCAAAATTTTGGGCCCGTTGGAGACGGAGATAAAGGGGCGGGATGGTCATTTTTCATCTACGTTACGTTACACCTCCGTGTTTGGGTCACACATATTCATGTGTGTACCAAATTTCAAATTAATCGGTTTAATAGATTCGGAGCAAATCGACTGTGACAGACAAACAGACAGACGGACGAACAGACAGACGGACAAAGAGATACGCGAGTGATCCTATAAGGGTTTTGTTTTTCATTCGGACTTTCGGAACCCTAACAAAAAAGGGCCCACAGCAGAGCGTTCACGTCGTTGATCATGAGTACTTTCAATCGGCCACATACCCCGCCCCGGGCCTGCGGACGGCGAGCAGTGGGAAGCTCGCCGTCCGATCAGCACCAGGCCCGAGAGTCGATGGCGCGTAGTGTTCCACGCGCGCCTCATTGAGATGTTGTCAGCCACCACTGACGGGGCCCATCGTGGCCGGTGTCTGCATGCCTAGGGGTAGCGGATAAATTCTCAACATGAGTTACCGCACCCCTGGGCACTCAGGGCAGGGAATGAACAGGGGTGGGTTTTAGTCAGTAAGAGTATGACACGATCTCCCGCTCCACCCAGGGCGGGCGAAGTCATTGGATGATTTCCCAACCCAAAAAAAAAATACTGCCACTCTGCTCGGACGCAGCTCGGATTCGATTCGGACGCAGTGCGCGAGTTCATACAAGTAATACTATGGCTACGAGTATTTCGGTCCGTCAATAATCTTTCCATAATAGAGATTCACAGATGACGTGACGGAGAAAAATCGGATGACGGAAATCGGATTTAGTGCGTAAACTACTATAGAAATAGTTCTACGACTACTGTAACTCCGGACCGTATTTTCACGAATTCGGATCGGACGTAAACAGTGCGATACCGCTCTAGTCGCGGGCTCGAACTCACTGGTGGGCTTGGCTAAAAAGCACGCTGTCTCACCTGGCATCAAGTCCGACAGAGAAAATATCAGTGATGAGCAGTTAGACGCTAGTCTACATGTATGTCTAGTTTGCACGCACACAAACACCGCTGCACCGTTCCGAACTAAAACGACCGCGCAAATAATTACGAAAAGTCCTTTGGAAAATTGAGTTTTATGAAAAAAAAAACACTGCATAAATCAATTACAAATAAAGTTTATTGAACTCTTCTATAGTTGAGATTTGACGGTGCCGACTTTTGTTTTGGAGATTTTGCACTTCTTTTATTATTTGTTTACGCCCAAAATTGCGTTAAAATTAGCATAAAAACGAATCTTTGTAGACTTATAACTTTTTAATGGCTTTTTATTTTATTATTCTGTTTCCACACAGACAAAATTAATAATGAGACAAAACGATATTATGTTTAATTTTGGATGTATAATGTCAACTTGTCAAGCAGTGGAGTAATGCCCTCCCGAAATTTATATGGACAAAATATCGACTAGTGCAACCTTGTTTTTTTTTTTTTGTGGAAGTCGGTTGTATTTTTTTTTTAAGGACGGGCCGAATGTGGTCTGTACCGAATACGAACTTCGGACGAACATTCGGTAAAAATGAAAAGTTCGGCCGAAGTTCATATCGAACCGTGTTTTTTCGAGAGTGACATGTCGAATCTTGTTTTGCACCATAACCTGCCCTTGGCTTGGTAAATTTTAAATACAAGTGGGTAATAAGATTTCATTTAACACTTTTATAGTAAATAGTGATTTTATTTTTGGCGATAATTATTTCAATATTGAGATGTCCAAATTCTGATAATGTTAATAATACATGGTACGACTTTAGATGATGTGACGTGGAATTAAGGGATCAAATTTGGAGGGGGAAGGGGGGGGGAGGTATAGACCCTCCCCTTATGAAGAAAAAAGCACGGAAACGCCCCCTTTTTTTAATGAATTTTTTAAAATCGTGTTTTGAGGTTATATTTACGTAATTTTTTGTCAATTTAAAGGGAAGAAGGGGGAAGGGGGAAGTTGTAGAACCCACCCACTATTAAGAAAAAGTAGCGGCAACCCCGCCCCGCCTTTTTTGAATCTTTTTTATAATACATTTTCTGAACCAGACCATTTTTTTCTCTAAAATTTAGTCGTTTCTGGCAGTCGCCAGCCGCTGCCGTGGCAACGCTCGCTCGGCTCCTGCGTAGTGGGTCACAGTTCTAACATAACCTAACCCAACCACTTTTTTAAAAATAATTAACCTAATGTAACTTGTTTGGTTACGAGTAGTCTACTTAAAATAAAAGGTAGTCGTTTCTGTAGGGGGTCACAGTTCTAACCTAACTTAACCTAACCATTTTACTGAAGCAATCAAAGCCTACAAAATTAATCCACTAGCCACTAAAACCAATATTTATTTGCTAAAAGGAAAGTCTAAACCACCACATCTAGTGGAAAATTTACTGAGTTGGCAACACTGAGTTAATGTGACAACACTTGTAAAATGGCGTCGTTTCACGTTTGGTTTCACTTATCGGCAATAGTCGATAAATTATTCTAAGTGCTAATTTAAATAGCATTTATTTAAATCAGTGAAATATATGTAATTTAATGAAATATGACTAAAAACTATGTAAATCACTAGATATACATATTTATTTCATCATTATTATGGAGTAGAACATTTTAGTGCCTTGAACTTTTTCTAGTATATCTATAGTAGTCTTATGTTTCCGTAAAACGAAACGTACAATGACAAGACTTAACCTTAAAAGTGTCATAACATTGTTGAATTTTTATGTTTTTGTTTTTTTTTTCCGTGCGAAAAGAACTACACGTAGAAGCTTCTAATGATATTATCTTTCTGTAAAAAAAAATATGGACTCTAAATTCCACGTCACATCATCTAAAGCTTAGCCTAATACATCAAGTGACAACTAACAAAAAATAAATAAATGTGTATGATTTTATTTTGCTGGTTTAGTTTTATTATTTTAGACTAAAAGGTTGAGTTATTTTAATATTTTCATGTATCGAATGATCGGCATTTGAACCGAATTTCGGCCGAATGCCGAAGTTCGGTTGAACCCGTAAAGCGAATTTCGGCCCATCCCTATTTTTTTTGTAAAAACCTTTTTTATATTTCACTTTTTTATGGTTGTAACAATAACTAAAACCTGAAAAACTACTGGTCTGATCTTGATGAAATTGGACCACACGAGAAGCACCAGCTTTCAAATAAAAGTAAAGAATCATCAAAATCGGATTACCTAGAAAAAAACACTGACGTAAAACACATTAAAAAAAATAAAAGAAAATACAGTCGAATTGAGTAAGTACCTCCTCCTTCTTTTGAAGTCGGTTGAATATGTTGTCATTTGTTACGGACATTTTTACTATCACATTCACGATCCATAGATAGTACCAACATACGACTTATGATACCTTCACGGACATTTAACCAACCTTAAGGTATACCTAATCAATAAATCGTCGCACCAGCTAAATGCACAGCCATCAACATATTAGTGACTAGCACTTAGCCCGCGACTTCGTCCACGTAGATTTCGAAAATACAGCCCATCTACACTATTATTATAAATAGATAAAGTTAGTAAGTTTGTTTGTAGGAAGTAATCTCTGGAACGACTGAAGCGATTTTGAAAATTCTATCACCAGTAGCTATATTATTTCTGAGTGACATGGGTTATATTTGATTGTGATTAATGACGTTAGATGGTGCTACGTGCCTTTTAAATCATTTTGCTCTGGTGCGGAGCAGGGGCGGGTCTCTAGGAATAAATATAATTAATAGCCTCCACCATAGCATAGCACCATAGCATCCACAAATGTAGCTTTCTACTGGTGAAAGAATTTTCAAAATCGGTACAGTAGTTCCAGAGATTACTTCCTACAACCAAACTTACAAACATTACCTTTTTATAATATTAGTATAGATAATGAAACACGAGTCCACGGATGTGCCCATCGGTTTGCATGGTTCGCGGCTTCGTAGCGTATAATGTGTAGCACGCCCCTATGATACCCAGGCTCATTCTGAATAGCAGGCTTTACACAACGATGCTCATAAAATATGTTACCATCTGTTATTTTTTACTCACCGTTCTATTTTGGTAAAGAACGAATAAAAATCCCTAATTACTGTTATTTCTTAGCAAGCGTGCTCTAACGTCGACCACATTATAGCTTACCATCAGGGAGCTAGTGGTAAAAAAAAAAAAACAATAAACATGTACCTACGGTGAATACTGACACTAATTCCAAATTTGAAGCAGGGCACATCTTTTATGATGCGGGGTTGGACACTTTATCCACGAGTCCAGCGCGGTTTCGGTGGAAGTTCCGCATTTCTGTTTCTATATTCAAGTTTTAGAACATACTGGGTTTCCGTCACCGCTTTGAGAGATGTGGTAATAATTGCTCTCATAAGACATTTATGCTTACCCTTAAGCCCACATCATTTCGTCCTGTGCGTATATGCGTAAATACTC
Organism: Polia nebulosa; assembly: GCA_951329385.1. Taxonomy (NCBI): domain Eukaryota; kingdom Metazoa; phylum Arthropoda; class Insecta; order Lepidoptera; family Noctuidae; genus Polia; species Polia nebulosa. The sequence continues at coordinate 26,509,488 of OX589587.1, read as the reverse complement.
GTATTGATCCCGGGAGCGGCACCACTTACTGTGCCTGAACAAGTACGCACTTGACCGGTTTTTTTAACCGACTCCAAAAAAGAAGGTTCTATATTCGACCCGTATATATGTATGCTTGTTTGTCCGCGATTTTCTCGAAACTACTGATCCGATTTGGATGAGGTTTTCGTTATTCAAATGCATATTTTTCTAGGAAGGTTTTAGTATATAATACATTAGGATCTGATGAAAAATCTTTTTTACAAGTTGGTTCTAATTTTTGTAAAAAAGTTTATTTTTTTATTTTTCACTTTTTAGTGTGGTTCCCCATTAAATTGTGTTAAGGCGCAGTTATATGACTTTAATGGTTTTTAACATCACGTCTAAACGACCAGTCTTCTTTCTTTGAAAAAAATATATGTTACTCTAGACAATTTCCGTCGTAATTTGATCTGAGAATATTGGAAATTGTATTTTTATAACATAGTGTAATTAATTTGTAAAGTTATGTCTAACGCGGATAATAAAAATGAGAATCACGCAATAACTACAAAGCGTATTTTTATGAAACCTTCACCATTTTAAAGATCATTTAATTATTTATAATTTAGTCTAGTGTTTTAGTTTAATACCTGTAGTTTTATGTGTAATAAATTAATAATGCGTCTAATTTCGGACAGCGCTCCTTGATGGGCGAGTCCTATTACTGGGTGGACGTACGACGCCTAACCTAACCTAACCACTCAAGGTCATTGGCAGATAATAGCGTCTTAACAATACATAAACAAACGATCGCAGAAATCGCGAGTCATTTGCTGTTAGTTATTGAAGAGTTCCACTCAACAATCTCCGAAGATCTTCATCAGATCCTAATGTATTATTATATACTAAAACCTTCCTTGAAAATATGCATTTGAATAACGAAAACCTAATCCAAATCGAATCAGTAGTTTTCGAGAAATACGCGGACAAACAACCATACATAAATAGGTATATACGGGTCGAATACAGAACAACCTCCTTTTTTGAAGTCGGTTAAAAAATAGAACCGACCTCAGTATTAACACTGCCGCCAGGTAAGGCGATCGCGTGTATTTCCGATTGGTACCACCGACTTTGTTACCACTGGTAACCAATGGGTACAAAATTGAAAAAAAAAACCCCATCAGTTTTTTTTATTATTATTGATAGGCTCGCGTTTAACCACTATCTCACCTGACGGTAAGTGATGCTGTAGTCGACTATGGAGCACGCTTGCCTAAAAGTAACCTATTCACTCTTGACTTAAAGACCCACAGGTTGTAGTTATCAGGAAACACAACTCCAGCAGGGAATTCCACTCCTTAGCTGTGCGCACAATGAATGTGTTCCGAAAACGTTTTATACGTGGGTGGGATGTCCACCCTGTACCGGTGTACGCATCGCCGTACGTCTAGACGTCCGATGATGGAACGGGCTGAGCGGAATTAAAGTATGCAATTCCGACGCACACTCCCCATAGAAAACCGACAGGCTAGCAACTCGGCGTCGAAGCTCAAGACTTTAGAGCTTCGACTCAACGAGTGCATCATTGTCGATGATCCTCTTGGCTCGCTGTTCAATAGACTCAAGCGCATCAAGCTGGTATCTGACGAATCCGTCCTAGAGATGAGAGTGGTACCTACTCCACACACGATCGAACTTCCTTTACTGGATAAAGGTCGAGTATGGCAGCTGTTCTAGCGTGAAATATTGTCTCACCTTTGCTAGGATCCCCAAGTTTTTGGCAGCCACTTTAGCCTTTGTCTCGATGTAAGCACCAAAATTGAGGGTAGATGTTAACGTAACACCAAGAAGCTCAACTGCTGCCAGTGGTGACATATAACACATACTTACTACCTCAGTTGCCACAGGTTTTGTTACCACTGATAACAAATGAGAAAAAAGTACTCCGTTTGTTGCCAGTGAGGACATAATCACACTAATATGTTCTAAAATGACACCACCATCCACTATAGGACGACCAAGGAAAATAAAGTCGATTCAAATCAATATATTATAATATACAATTATTATAAATGAAGATTACAATAATGTGGGTAGAATGATAGCATCATCATCATTCTCCTGCCCTTATCCCAATTTATTTGGGGTCGGCGCAACATGTCTTTTTCTTCCATACTCCTCTATTAGTCGTCATCTCTGTAGTCACCCCCTTTTTACCCATATCCTCTTTCACACAGTCCAACCATCGTTTCTTTGCCCTTCCCCTACTCAGCATATTATATTAAATATAACATTGTAAAAATAAAGTGTACCTATACCTACTTAAAGTTTATTTTCGTTAGTAGGGTAGTCTCGTCATCATTGTTTACCAAAGTACTCGCTTCCGTGTGATTTATTTATGTGTTAGATATCTCGTCTATATATTTTTCAGTTGATTTGTTTATCTTTATTTTGAATTTTAATTTTCAATTCATGTTTAAAATTTGGTAATGATTTATTTCCATGACATCTAAAGGACTGCTTTTAGTACACAGTGGATATAGTGAATATTGTAGATAGATAGTACTTACATACAGTGGTGGTGTCCTGCTAGGCAAAAAACAGGGTATTTTTTTTTTCATGTCACCAGTGGTAAAAAAAACCTGTGGCGACAACTGAAAAAGTATATGATTTATTTCACCACTGGCAACAGATTGGGTTTTTTCCCCATTGGTCACGAGTGGTGACAAAGTCGATGGAAAAAATCGTGAATACTCGGGCGATCGTGGGTAGTTATTAACTCAACCAAAACCAATACTGAATTTTTGAACGGTTTGATTTTCTCAACCTACGTAATAGCTTATGTAATGTAAAAATAAAAATAAACTTCATAAATTAATTAATTGGGCTTTTCGTAAGAAGAAGATCTGGACAATCTCTAATTCTCGAAAGCAGGCCAGAGGCTGGTTTCGTTCCCGGTAAAAACTTATCGCCCCACTATTGGATAGAACTTTAAATGGCGAAATGTGATACATATGAATTGACCTACCCTTTAGGGAAAGAAGAAAGGCACTTCAGTCGGCAACGGCATCGCGTTTTGAAGCCCGAAAAGCAGTTAAGTACCAAATCGGCGAAAGACCTGGCCAAAGCTAGTCATCCTGTTGGTAGGTACTAACCTACCATAAGGTTGACCAAGGGACCTGTACTAAGTTATCTTTTTTTATCAAAGTTACATAACGCAATCAACCTACACTTCACACACTTAGCCTATGAGGGCTAGGCTGAAAAACAATAAAACCTAGCTAGAAAATCAAAATCAAAATCAAAAGTCATTTATTCAAACTAGGCTGAGAACCAGCACTTTTTGAACGTCAAAGTTCTACATAAAGACAGTCCCCCAAAAAACGCCCGCCCGTCACCACTTCCTAGTGTTTTAGCTGTGAAGAAGAAGTGGCCAACAAACTCCCCAGCAACACATCTGTCTGTTAAGTTTTAAGAACTTGAATCTATATAATTCTAAGCAACAATCTTAACATTATGTAAAACAGAAAAATAAAAAAATAGAAAAATAAAAAAAAAAACAGAAAAATAGACCCCTCATTACTCTTTTTGGCGAAAGGAACTTACTTCACAACCTCTCTCGTTTTTATTTGTTTAATTTTCATTTTCTGTTTATTATTTGTTATTTTAATATTTAATATTCTGAGTAAAATTAGGTGAAGGACAAGACCCTCAAAGGAGATGATTGCTAGAATAGAACTTGTTGATAGCTGACAGAAGCATGTGATGAGCAGATCACTTAAATGTTACCATTAATTTTTTTAAATAATTTTAAATGGAGGTAGTCTCATGCAAATCCTTACCTTGTATGAAACTTGTCAGTCAGCAATTTTGCATTTCAGAGTTGTCATTGTGATACAGGCACTGCAGAGATCTGCAAGAGAAATACTGTTGATGGATCAGACTCACATAGTTAACGCGTCAAGTCCCTCATTAGCAGACACAATTAAAAACCTATTGTTGGTGGCGACGCAGGGGCCTGACGCATTAATGTAATTCATCTACTTCTAAATAAACTTTGAAAAGAATGAAAAGCAAACTAGTCTTGTCTTTTTTTTTAATAAAATAATGGTAGGTATATTTTTGTCTGGCTACTAAGAAAGTATGTACATTGTCAATGGTTTACTTTCTTTCTTCTTGTTATATTACTCTATCATCAAACTAATGAGAAGCATGACTATGTCACTAACTTTCTTTGTATTACTAAGGCTTTCATTTAAGATCCTATATTTAGATTTAATTAGTTAAGCATGTTAATTCTAAAAAAAAGCAGTAAGTTGTAAACCAAGGTCGAAGTTAATTTAGTTCAGCTTAGCTTGTATAGCTAAGACCGCAAACTTCGCACAACTTTGAAAAATGTCCTCCACTTTTCAAAATCGTCTGAAGTTTGCGGTCTGCACCCAAGTATGAAAGCTCTTGGCCAGCCACCAAATTTATATACGGTATCCTTTTAAAAATAAAAAATAAAACAGAACAGCAAACCTAGCATAAATTAGGTGGGTACCTACATACAATGGTAATTCACGAAGCAGTTTTGTTTTTCTAATTAAAAAGCATATCCTTAATAAGAAGCTAATACAATAATACAAAAAAAATAGCTATTAGAGATCTACATTTGTGCTAATCATGGTGGTATCTTTTCAAACCTGAGATCTCCTGGATAGGAACAGCCTATCTTCAGCAGCGGACGGCCAGACAAGTACTTAATGCAAGACATTGCTTTGATCCTCTTAATAGTAGAGGATTTTTATTATTGCGATGCGTGAGTAGCTTCCGCTAAAACAACGAAATAATATTTGTAATTAAATACAATAAAACATTTTACAAATGGTCTCTTTTAAACCATGACATAAAATTCATCTTTTTTGTAAATATATCTAATTTCATAGTATAAAATTATTATTTTTATTGTCATCATTTATTTTGTTTACCTACCTATATTTTTATTTTATAGGTAGGTACGTTCGACAAGTTCATTGCTCGAGTCTGATTTTGTGTGAGTAAATTGAGATTAAAGCGAACACTAAACAGCGAGAACTAGAAAACCTCTAGACTGGCAGACTGCAAGAAAAGAAAAGTCAAAAATAAAATAAATTGTCAGATGTCACTGTCAGTGATCCAATTTTTTTCTATCAGATTTGTAATAACATGTTTCAGGTCTGTACTAAAGATTACTTACTGATGTGATAATTAATAGGTACTATACTATGTATTTTGTTATAAACTAACTATGGGCAATACTCATAATTACGGGCTCGGCTTCAGTGCCGTAGACGCCTGCGTCTGCAAAGTTATTGCGTTTTGCGGAAATACGGTATGTTTACAACAAACGTGCTATCAACGACAAAATCCAAAATACGACTGACCGGTTTAGATTTTAATCCAAAAAGATCTGGTCACTATTATTTTGCCTCTGATAGCAACTTTTGGGGAAATGGCATCCAACTTTTTGTTGGACTTGAATTTAACACAACCTTATTTAAAACAAAGCGTTTCTTTTAATTATACGGTCACAAATTCACAACAGATGACGAGAAATATATATAAATAAAATTGAAAATAGATTTTACCTATAGTAGATAGTATCGATATTTAACATAAGTACATAACACGAGGTTCGCAAGAAATCGAATCTAACCGCCAATTCCCAGTGCTGCCAACCGTTAATTTAGCTTTCCACTAAATTCTACACCCAAAACCAGTAAAAATCCAGTACCAAAAAGCAATGCTACCCTCTTATTTAGCATATTTTTTATTAAATTTAAATACTTACAGAAAATAAATGTCCAATAAAAAGTAAAAATAAAATATATTTTTCAAACACAAATAAAAAAAAAACAAAAATGAATTGCACTGTACTGAGTTTTGGGATGTTATTTGAACAGATATCATGTTTGCAGCATCGAAAGACCTGTGCTAGCTGCGTGGTTATAGCTTAACAACGAATTTTCATAAATGTCTAAGGTTTTGGTTTATTACTTTTAAACGGTGCATCCAACGGACAACTTCAATTCAAATTGAAGTGCTGTATCTTGAGACCTTGCAACCATAATTGATACTCATAATACCAAAGTATTTAATTATAAAAAATAAAAATTATCTGATTACGCACTCGTGTAATCGGTAAATCAACTTGCAAATATAAAAATAAATAAATTCATGTACCACTAAAAAAAAACCACTGGCCAATAAAGCAATATTTTCAACTAATGGGAGAGTTGAAACCACCAGTTGTAGAGGAAAATCCATCAAGTTGGCATCACTGCCAATTCCTCGAATACACTTCGAACCGTAGCATTGAGTTTTTGGCGGGAATTTCTCGAGTGCAGTTCAGTGGCTGTTTTAATTATTCGCAAATTGATTCCTAGTGGATATTGTGATGTGAAATTGGTGTAGTTTTGTTTCTCAAGTGTTTACGCAACTGGAAAATATGTGGAATCATTGAAACAGGCGCAATCTCGGTAAAATAGAGCTGAGAATTTTGTCGTAGTATTGACTAAATCAGCGAAGTTTGCCGAGAAGGCTGACTCGACATATTTGTTGCCAATTACTGCAAAAAACATTAGAATGTGTTACATCTGCATTCTAATGGGAAAAGTGACAGTATTCTGTATCTAAAACTAAATACTTTCTTAACTTGACACTGGCTAAATGCACAAACCGTGCGAAGCCAAAATTAAAGGAAAAAAAAAAAAAAAAGCCGTAGCATTAATTATGTCTATGAACCGTAGTGAACCATCGACATGACTGCCAAAAAGAACGGCATGGCATGGAACTGTCGCATGGAAATAGTACATACGTTCCGTTTAATACAGGTCATGTGGTGAAATAGCTGTGACGTTTGGAAGCGCCACAAACTCAAGCTGCAACTCATAGGAACTCTACTAAGAATCACTGATTTAATTAATGCTGATGTTCGACACAACGTTAGAGATAAAATAACTGTGAACGAGCTGTATAGCTACATTTTTTTAGCTTTTTCATCGATTCCCACGTTTTAACTAATTTTTAGCAACCTAAGTAAAGTAGACAAACCTGGTGTGCACTACGCTTTACAAAGGGCTTTACATCAGAGGATTTTTTTTTTTTTTTTGATTATTCTCATCATCGAAGTCGCAACGCAATCACAGCCGGTCGATTCTGTTAACAGCTCACCGTGAAAACTTAGGTGGAGTGAGCGTGAAGTGAACTGTCATTCCACCTTGATTGTATGGATTGACAGCCCACTTCACGTTCACTTCACCTAAGTTTTCACGGTGAGATGTTACAGCCGGTCGATTCTGTTAACAGCTCACCGTGAAAACTTAGGTGGAGTGAGCGCGAAGTGAACTGTCATTCCACCTTGATTGTATGGATTGACAGCCCACTTCACGTTCACTTCACCTAAGTTTTCACGGTGAGATTTTACAGAATAGCACTACAGATTACTAATGTCGTCGCAATCTGTCAAAAACGCCTCTAGAGCGCGCGCACGAGACGTCTGCGGTCAAAATAGGAACTAAACGTTTTAATTGTTCATAATTTATAGTTTCGAAAATAACACAAACTCCATTCACAATAGCATTAGGAAAAAGAGGCACGTAGAAGCACGAATGCAAAACATGACAAAGTTAAGTCAACACAATTTTACAATTTTTTTTTATCAGTGAACAATAAAAACTAAATCACAAAAATGGCATTAACAATTATTAAGGCGTAGCATTAAGAGTATTCAGGCGTTGCTGACCTGCTGCGGGTCGCGGGAGTGGCTACGGTCTTCGTCATGTGAAATAGTAACATCAATTAGCATTAAATTTTTCGGCGCGCTTATCACCTTTAGATCCGGGTTCGTCCTCAGACGATGATACAGAAGACATTGCACACATATTAATGACGAACAGTAGGGCTCATGCTCAAGCCATTCCGCGAATGAAGGGATACGTTGAAAACGTATCAAAATACAGCTCGGAAACATTAAAAAATCATTTCAAGTTACTGAATTATATTATAATCAACTTTAGCTTTGGTGTGAGCCACAGATTACTAATATGTAGCTAGTGTGAGCACATCAATGCCCTTATTTTTATCCATCAATGCTTTTCATATTTACAGAATGTATTCGGAGACCTTTGAATTTGTATATCTATATTTAGAAATCTATAATAATTATGTAAGTTTTCGACAAATATAATTAGATTCGCCGATAATGCACTATGTCATGGTTAAAACGATTTTTGTTTCTGACATTTCTAATGATGCAGTTTTTATAAAATGTTGCATTTATACATTTTTAAGTTCAATTTATACAATAGAAACAGGTGAAGTACTGTTCTCCTAGATAGGCTAAAATTTAGCCTGTGTTAAGGAGAGACAGTGCTGGTCCCCTGATTGGCGGATTGTTATAAAAGTAGTGTGTAGGTACTTAATATAAAATTAGAGGTTTGAAATTTGAAACAGTATCTGGACATAAGTGTAGTTATTAGACAATACAATAGTTATATATATGTAAAGTAAAGCCCATCAAACCATTGACCTATAAATTATACGGACTGGATATGTTTGATTATAGAAAAAACAGTTATACAAATATGTGGCATATCGACGCCAAAATCATAAAAATACTGCTATCTCTTTTTATCTTTCTTATTTTGGATAAGTGAAAAAAGCTGGTAATGTTTTTGACAGTTACTATAATGGCAACCCTTCATTCTTAACATCATTGCAACACCAATTTGCGGCCATTTTATCCTCTCGTTGTTTGGTACTAAAGTTGGGTACGTCAACTGTCAAATGCTCATAAACAATGGATATATTTTGTGAATTTTGGAGTAATTTTGCTGTGTTATTGCGTTTGAACACGATTCTATTTGTCTCAGTTGTATTTCATGAAATCATTTTCTTGTTTTTGTAGAGATAGAGTAGTGCATGCATGACATTTTTGTCTAGCGATAATGTTATATTATTATGATTCTTTATTGGTTTTACGTTTTATTTTCAAGGCTGCCTGCTAATAAACGAAAAAATAAAATTTTGCTGGAAACAATCAGTGTTGTAAAAAAGATGTCAACAAAAACAACTCATATTCGGTACCCTTCACTTTGAAGAGAATCATGTTTCAACCGAACACTGAATAAAGTAACATTGCGTGACGATGCTTTACGTTCACGAACCATAATGGTAAGTAACATTGTTTGTTATAAAATTCTCCAACATGATTGCGTAGTGGGTGATAAATGATGGTGATGACTTCAAGTGCAACACTTGCCTAACGGGCACACAGAGTGATGAAAAGAATGTGTTTGAGTGTAATCCTAAGATTAATTGCCAAAATAAGACAAACTTGTTTATTTGGCTGCACTAAGTACGTACGTACATTCTCCTTTTAAAGGAGTTTTTTAATGTCACCAGTAGTCTGCTTTTTGTGTCAATGGGCTTTTAAATTATATTACGAGGACTTTTAAGTATATTAGCAGTGCTATTGTAAAAATCTCCTTGTGAAAACTTGGGTGAGGTGAATATTAAGTGAGCTTATGTACGACTATTTAGCTCATTATCCACTCGAGAGCTACTGAACTAGTGAGCTATTGAGGGAGTGAGTGAGAAGTGCACTCAACGACCGAACGAGAACTCTTCTCAACCTACAAATTGCAAATTAAATGAGGCCATTTAAAATAATAAGTAACAATCCTAATAATAAAATTGAGAAACATCAAACTTACTAATAATTACGAGTATATTGCTTGTTTACAGCCTGCAATTCCATCAAATATATCTGACATTTTAATTGAAAGTGATCAAAATCAAGACGAACTCTCAACATCTGGATATGGTGCTCTGAATATGGTATTTCGTCACCAGCACGTCCGCTGTGCTAGGTTTAGCCGCTATCGTCTCCGCTGCACCAGATTTGGCTGTTAGCACCTCCACTGCACCAGGTTTAGCCGCTAGCACGTTTGCTGCGCCAGATTTATCGGTATGACTAGCTTCAGTTTTTCTTGTCATCATTATTTGCGAATTTGATCTCAATGATAATATGTCATCGACTGAATTAAGACTGTGTGGGAGATATTTCTCGCTTTTCTTCAATATCTATTAAAGCTTACTTTTATTTTATTTGAATTCAGGTACACATTTAAAATGATTAAGAAATTAAAGGACAAATGTCAAAACCAGTCACAGAAGAAAAGTCCAAAAAGAGACAATGAGAAAGTTAGAAAACAAACGATAAAAAAATCTCTTCAGTACTAATTTCTTTCCTTTTTACATCTTTGATAGATTTAAAAGGAAAAGAAATTTATTAAATTCAAAACCCGAAGCTTTGTTTATTAATTAAAAGTGTAACAGAGGTATACATGAATTTGAAATATAAATATTGTGGGAAGTACTACTACTACTCTATTGAAAAAATATCACACAGAAATTACCTGAACAAAATTGTATTGTTCAGAAATGAATGAGATAAAGACTTTATTATAATTATTGTTGACTTTTAATTAAAACCCAATAATCATCTGAATGTTAGAAAAGATATGTGTTGGAGATGTCCGTGCCGGAAGCCCACTGCGGATTCAGCGTCATTTGTTTTCTTTGAACTTGTTGCCTCCGTCTCGAAGGTCTACTTAACGCAAGGCTCTAGAATGACACTAACACTGTTACTTTTACATTTCATTTTAATTGACACAAAATATTCGATATATCGGATATACTTACTGCATTTCGTTTCTTGTAATAGCTAAAAGCATAAATTGCAAGACACTTAAAAAAACTGACTTCAAATAAAAAGAAACATATTTTTTCAAAAAACCTGGCTGAAAAACAAGTTCGTGGGATTTATTTTGTTTAATTATTGATTTCATGGAACCAACTACATCAGACTGCTTGAAATGTGACTTTTTTGGAACTTTTCATTTGATTTGGGTCGGGTTTTTGAAAATGTTTTTTATTTTATAAACTTTAGTGAGTTAGATTTTTGGAATCGCCTCCTCGAACCCTTTATTTTGATACCCCACTTAATATAGTTAGTCGACTTTCATTTTTTCCTTTTTCACAATTTACGGCGTCTGGTGGTCGCCTTAGTTTATTTTGATTACTGTCATGTCATTAGTAGCACTCGCAAGATTAAAATAAATCAATAGAAGTAAGCATGATCAAAATCGGCCCACGCTTTCGGTCTCTAAAACACCTCAAAGGAACAAATATACATACATTTAATCATAACTACATACATAGGTTGATAAACACATTACCCTCCCTTGCGTCGCGCAGTCGGGTAAAAAGGAAACTACGTAGTGCGGGGTTCTGGAAAATCACGGCGCTTCTGACCTTCTGGTCGCGAGAAAACTACACCTTAGAAGCGTTCTAACGCTGCGTGTCTATACTGTTTTGTTAAGAAGACTAATTATTGTTTCAGCGCGAACATTAGTTACTCTTGTCAAAATGTAGCATTTGCTTTGCTTTTATGATAGCCTCTCTACTACGTAGTATAATATTACCTCAATGCCACTGGTAATAATACCCGTTGATATTGTACCGTAACAATACGAAAACATTCTCACAATCTTTTATCGATGTTTTTAGTATAGAGATATCGATATGGGCTTCCCTATTATCCGCCATTTTATTCTCTCAGGAAGTGTAGGTTTGGCACGTTTTTCTTGTAGGTATGCCCAATCCATAATATTTATAAGTCAGTGGCCGCAAATAGGTATTTTAATGATGCTAGGAATGAAGGGTTGCCATTATAGTAACTGTCAAAAACACTACTAGCCTTTTTCACTTACGCAAAATTAAGAAAGAGGTAGCAGTATTTTTATGATTTTGTTGTCGATATGCCACATATTTGTATAACAGCAGTGCTATTCTGTAAAATCTCACCGTGAAAACTTAGGTGAAGTGAACGTGAAGTGGGCTGTCAATCCATACAATCAAGATGGAATGACAGTTCACTTCACGCTCACTCCCACAGATTAGATACTCTCACTCCACCTAAGTTTTCACGGTGAGCTGTTAATAGAATCGACCGGCTGTTTTTTCTATAGTCAAACATTTCCAGTCCATTTATTTTGTCAATGGTGCAAAGAAAAATAAATAATATATATGTAGGTAGTGTAATCTGTGGAGTCACCCATAGACTAGAGTCACCATCCATTTCCAAGAAGCCGATTTGTGTTTTGACATAAATATTATTAAATAATTTATGTGTCTATTTTGATTTATTGAGATTATTTTATTCAAAGTTAATTTCCTTTCAAGCAAATTAAAATGGCTTGGGGTTTTGTAACATGCGGGCCTAATGAGGCGCTTGTTGTCTCCGGTGAGTATACTATTTACTCAATCCCTTTTTTGTTGTTTTCCTGTGTCGTACATAATTTATCACATTGAAAAATTGGAGGCATCACGTCAAACATTTTGGTGTTACGTTTATAATTACTGAATAAGCTAGCAGAATATTTTAGAGCAAGGCTAAGGATGACATCATTGCACCAATTTAATGAGTGTCTGGCTAGCGCGAATTGTAATTTGTGTAGGTACTTATGTATAGTACTTGCGCAATAGTTAGTAGTAGGTATGCATGCCGGCTCTAATATTCTGTCTCTTCATTCATTTTCACTTTATTTAAGAAGAAAATTAAAATTCAATAAATAAAAGAAAAAAAATAAGTTCTGCATAGTAATCGTAAAAAGAAAAGTAAAAGAAAAACCTCAATAAAACCACTTGATATTTAGGTCTGAGTATGTAGATGGTAAATTATTTAGAACAGTGATCTATTTTATTAGCTGTTCATGTGTGTCATTTTGCATAAAATATTCTGAAATATCTGTATTATAGTACTATCTACTTGGAAAATTAAAAACCCCAAGCCTGGAATATTTTTTAGGCCTAAGCAAAACAGCCTGGTGCATTTGGTACCACACATGCTGTTTAGTCTAGCTCGGACCATGCACTGTAGTTTCAAGTGCTAGGACCTCTAAATTATGATTTGGGGTTCTGTACCCAAAGGGTCCAAATGGAGCCCTATTGCTGTTACTCACATGTCCGTCTGTCTGTCTGACCGTTGTTTTTGTCACACAGGTTTTATAGCCAAATGTTTGGAGCTACAGTCCATATTTTTACAGTACCTATATCTTGTTGACCCAAAGCCATAAAAATAGTCAAAAAGACATTTAGTATGGAACCCTAAATGTGCGAAGTCCGACATGCACTTGGCCAGTTATCTTGTTCACATGCCTTTGATGCATGATAATTATAAAAAAGGCCACTATAAGGACACCTCATGTTATGAATTAGTTCTTCTAACCTGGGAATGCAAATAGTATTTTCTTAAGTTGAGGATTAAGTTCTGTTTTTTAATAGCATTAGCTACAAACTATCCCAATGAGCACTTTCAAAACTAGCTATGTGTTTCTTGACACATAATGATTTTAAGATACACTGTGGCCACGCCTGACGTAATTTCTAATTAGTATAAAACCAATAAAAATTGCTTTACCAACCAATAAAAAATTACAAAGATAAAACACATCAAAGTTCAGGAGTGGGGGCTTGTTACTTCATTTAAGGGTAAAAAGTGTTGCACACAGTGACATCACAGGAAATTTCAACGCACTGTATCGTCCTCATGTTTTGTATTTTTTTGTTTCTACATAAGGACTAATAAAATTTTATTTGTGAAACTATCAAACTATCCTATAAAACCATTTCCATATCTAAGTCTTGGAGATAAATTAGCAAGCTTGTACTTCATAGAATGTCTTTGGACGTTAGAGTTCTAAGAAAATTATAACCTGTCTTTTACTTGTTGAAAGTAACCAGTTCTAGTCTAGGTAATATTGATTAAAACCCTTGTGTACTAAACATTAGATATGTTGTACGACAACACTCGTCTGAGTGTAAAACCTAATGTTTCTTGGCAAAATTTTACATTTAACATTGACTGTATCGACTAGTGAAATAAAATAGCGAATGTTTATTTTTTAATTTTTAGCTGGTTCAATTCCCGGTTAAGGTAAGCTTGTCGAGAAATCTGTGAATGCAGTTTTGTTTCTTTTTAAAAATAAAGGAATGCTTCCTTTAAGTAAAATAATCTATCATAGGGATTTAAGGTGGTTTCGCTTCAGGGCCCATTGATATTTTCCACCTTGTATATAAAAATGAATCCTTATTTCCTTGGTCACAGCATCACGCGTGAACGGTTGAACCGATTTCGCTTATTCTTTTTTTGTTATGTTTGTTATTGTCAGCAGAAGTCTCTTATGAAAGAAAAAATGAAGAAAGTGGAGTGGAAAATTAGAATATTTCAGAAAACTTAATGACTAAACTTCACATGTTTGACAGTTCATAGCTAAGACAGGACATCTGTCAGGTCAGCTAGTTTTATTATAAAAACAAATTATACTATCAAGCTTTGCTGTGCACTTCGTATGTTCTATTTTTATTTGGCTTTTGTGAATATTACTTCTGACAATCTAAGTAAGCTGGTATATGCTGTGCTAATATTAACAATATCATATTGAGTTTCAAATTTAAATACACTAGAGACATCTATTATATTAATAATACTATCCAGACTTACTGCATAAAGATATGTGATAAATATAAAAATCCTATTGGTATTTTCGTCATGCAGGCATGGTAAAACTAATCTTGTGTATTCTTATGATCTTCCTATTCATAATATTACGTATTATGTTATATCCATACTAATATTAGAAAAGCAAAAGTAACTCTCTGTCTGTTTGTAACATCTTCATGTATTAACAACTGAAATGATTTGGATGAAATTTAGCATATGGTTAGACATAGACCTAGATCCTGGGTTAGGATATAGGTCACTTTTTATTCTGGGCCTTGGAATCATTTTCATTCACGCGGGCGAAGCTGCTGGCAGAAGCTAGTTAATATTATAAATGCTGAGTAACTCTATTCCTCCTCTCTTTCTCTCTCCCCTCTTATCTCTCTCCTTCTCTTCTCTTATCTCTCTCATCTCTCTGTCTGTGTTCCTTTTCACACCTTAACAGCTTCATCATGAGCCTATAACAGTCCACTGCTAGACATAGGCCTCTCCAATTGCACGCCATTCAGCTCGGTTCTCGGCAACTCTCATCCAGCTACTACCAGCCACCCAGCGAAGAGCATCACTCCAGCTAGCCTGAGGGCGTCTTACCTTACGTTTGCCGATTCGCGGTCTCCACTCGAGAACACGTCTACCCCAACGATTATCGGTTCTACGGCTAATATGGCCGGCCCATTGCCACTTCAGCTTGCTTATTCTGTGAGCTATATCGACAACCTTGGTTCTCAGCCGGATCATCTCGTTCCGTATTCGATCCCTCAATGCAAGCATAGCCCGTTCCATAGCTCGCTGAGCGACCTTGAATTTATGGACCAGCCGTACCGTGAGTGTCCACGTTTCGGCTCCGTAAGTCATAACAGGCAAGACGCACTGATTAAAGACCTTAGTTTTTAGGCTCTGTGGAATACGCAACGCGAAGACTCGTCGAAGCTTCCCAAACGCTGCCCAGCCCAGCTGGATCCTTCTGTTGACCTCCCTCTCAAAGTTGTTTTTACCAAACTGCAGAGTTTGCCTGAAGTACACATATTCTCGAACAACCTTGAGAGCACCGCCGTTGACAGCAATCGGTCCCGGAGTGACGTGTTCGTTGAACATAACCTGGGTTTTGTCCAAGTTCATCCGGAGACCAATGCGGTCAGAAGAATCAACTAGGCCGTCCAACATCTGCTGCAGGTCATGCAGCGTTTCAGCCAGTATGACGATGTCATCTGCAAATTCATTCTATATGCTATTCTATTCTATTCGCAAATCTCAAGTGTGAGATGTATTCGCCGATGTTAATGCCGCGTTCCTCCCAGTTCAGCGTCTAAACACATCCTCCAATGCGTAACAGCTTAACGGATTTATATTAAACTTGGCATAATTATGATGGACCAGGGCTTGGAATTTATTCTTCCCAATTTTATGTTCCTTTGGGATAATAAGACACTATTCGCGCGTACGAAGCCGGGGGCAAAATCTAGTACGTGTCCTTGGAAAACCAATGTAATCAGGGCTAGGCTTTATTGCTTCATAAATAACGACGACCTCATTAGTTAATTGGTTGAAATCTACAACCTAAAGTCTCGTATTCTTATGTTAAAATGTTACGCTTCGTGTGTTTATCATGAGTACGAAACACAAGCGGCTACCTGGTTTAATCCCAGGATAATATAGCGTCTTTCTGTTCACTATAAATTTTTGATAAATGGCTATCCAGCTTTATCTATTAATCTTTATGATGGATGATGATAGTGTGCTATTACAAGTTGGTCGCCGTAAATCCACGACTGAATGCGAATTCCACAAGAGACTAGTAATGTGGTGCGGGAGTGTGGGTATCCCTGGTTCGATTCCCAGGTCGGGTAAGTTCTGCCCAGGAGTAGCGGATAAATTCGAAACAGAGTTACCGTGGAACTCAGACAACTGAAGAAACAGGGGTAGGTTTTAGTCAGTAAAAGTCTGACACGTCCTCCCACTCCACCCAGATCGGGCGAAGTCATTGGATGATTTCCCACCACAAGAAAAAAAGGTCGAGTAAATTGCGTATCAGAATCAACTGCGATGAGGAGTCGACCCAAATTCTTTTAAATATTCCCCTTATCTTATCCCCTCTTATCTTTTATGCAGTCCTAGTGCCATTTACATTTGTATCTATCGAATGTTTAAAGCAATGCGAAATCTTTTATCTCTTTAAATGTTATCAGCAAATATGCCAAAAATAAGATGAATGTTTATCAAATCATGTTTGATTGCTCACGCAAAAGATATTTAACTTGCAATGATAACATTGATAACATATTGTTACGTCGACCGTATTACACTGGAACGTTCGAGAATGTGGTCGAAGTTTCCAGAAGTTTCCACTAGGTTCGAGAACATTCCATTGTGGTACTGTGTAGAAGTTCATAGATGTTTCTAGAATATTCCACTATAAGATAGTTCGACAATGTTCTGGAAACTTCCATGACTGTATAAATAGGCCGGACGGCGGGCGAATGAGTCAGTCTGATTTCGACTACGGATGCGAACGGATGTGAATACAAGCGATTACGAAGAGAATAGTGATTATTAGCGAATTAGTGTTTGTGTTTATAAGTTGTTGAGTTAATAAAGGATATTTAGTAAATTAATTGGTGTAAAATAATTTATCCCATACCCAGCTCGTAACAAATTGGTGTCAGAAGTGAGGGATAAATTATGCCAATTTTACCAAAGGACGACACGGACGGTATTCGTACAAGGAGTCAACGGCAGCAAGACATGGATCAGAGGCGGTTTGGAGATTCTCCGATACAGACGTCGGGTGGTGTTCAGCCTACGACAGAGCCAGTCGCTGGCCCATGTGAAGTTTCTTCAGCACCAGCGGTGCCAGACTTGTCTGCGCTAATGGCGCTGTTGCAGGAACAGGCTCACCGTCAAGAAGAGCAGGCCCGCCGCCAAGAAGAGCAGGCCCGCCGCCAAGAAGAGCAGGCCCGCCGCCAAGAAGAACAGGCCCGTCGAATGGAAGAGAAGCTTCGACAAGATAAAGAGGAGCAGGCCCGCCGCCAAGAAGAACAGGCCCGCCGCCAAGAAGAGCATGCCCGCCGCCAAGAAGAGCAGGCCCGCCGCCAAGAAGAGTTACAGGCCCGCCGCCAAGAAGAGCAGATGCTCCTCATTAAAGACCTTCACTCAACACTTGGCAAAGAGTTCAAGGTGATGAAGGAGCAGGTTCATCAGCATGAGAATCGCATCTCAGAAGCTGAAGTTCAGATTGCCGGGGTGAAAAAGGCTTTAGGTGAACTTAGGGCTGGAGACGGGGTTGTGCCTTCAGTGGTTCCTGCACCTTCGGCACGTGGATTTAAGGTGCCGCCATTCGACGGAACATCTTCATGGTCGACCTACAAAATTCAATTTGAGGCCGTTATGAAAGCGAATGGGTGGACCAAAGACCAAGCTATGACCGCGCTCACCTTAGGCCTCCGAGACCAGGCCCTAACCATACTTGAGGCTCTTGGCAAGGATGTGACCTACGAACAACTGCTGGAAGCGTTAGAGTCCAGATACGGCGACGCTCACTTGGAGCACGTATTTCGCGCTAAGTTAAGGGATTGCGTTCAACGTAGTGCCGAGAACCTACAGCAGTGGGCCTTGGAAATTGAAAAGTTGGTTCGGAAAGCATACCAGTCCGCCCCTGCACTCATCAATGGCAATCTGGTACAAGCGTTCATCGACGGAATACGTGACTTGGAAGTTAGAGCCGCTGTAAGACTTGGACATCATGAGACACTGAAGGACGCCTTGGCCCATGCCATGGAAGTAGAGGCAGTGAGGCAAGACCATCGAACACACCGTATCAGGGAGGTTGTGGCATTACCTGTACGCGATCGTCCGCAACGATATAGCCCTAGATGTTACACTTGTGGAGAAAGGGGTCATCTTCGGTCAAGATGTCCAAAGCGCAGCTCACTGAGAGAAGATCAATCCCAGCAAGAAAGGGCAACTGATACGACTGCCCAGCAACAGCAGGGAAACGAGTAAACGCCAGGACTGGGGGGCGGGTGCTGGCTGGTATTGAAAGAGCCCCGAGGATCTCGATCTCACAGGCCCATGACGGAAATAGTCTGATCATCAAAGGCGAAGTCAACGGAAAACCATGCAAATTGACGTTAGATACTGGAGCTTCTCACACGGTCGTCAATTCTCACTTAGCAAGTCGGTTCCTTGGGGACTTCTTCAATAACCACGACCGTATACAATTACTGACAGCTACCGGTCAGCACATAATCGTCCGAGGCAGGAAGGAGGTGGAGTTAAAATTAGGTAACAAAATTTATCAGCATAATGTCATCGTGGCTGACATAGTGGACGATTGCATCCTGGGATTAGACTTCATGCGGAAACATCGTTGTGAGATCGACGTTGATCAAGGAGTATTGAAGTGTGGTACAGAGGAAATCTTCATGGAAGGTGTACCATCAGGAAAAGTGTTCCGTTTGAAATTTGACGTGTCAACACTTTTGGAAAACTGCGATTTAACGGAAGTAGAAATGGATAAGGCTAAGAAGACGTTACTTCAGTACGCCGACTCTTTCTCTACAAATGATGCTGACATAGGAAGAACAGGACTGGTTCAGCACAAAATTAATACTGGCATCGAGTTACCAATCCGTCAACGACCAAGAAGATTGCCGGTTGCACGTGAAAAGGAAGTGGAAATGATGATTGAGGGTATGGTCAAGGATGGTGTTATAGAGCCTTCATCGAGTCCATGGTGTTCTCCTGTGGTCCTGGTGAAGAAAAAGGACGGCAACACGCGCTTTTGTGTGGACTATCGACGATTGAACGACTTCACGAAAAAGGACAGTTACCCACTGCCTAGGATCGACGACACATTGGATACACTGACTGGAATGAGGTGGTTTACCACGCTAGACTTGAAAAGTGGCTACTGGCAAGTGGAAATAGACCCTAAGGATAAGGAGAAAACTGCATTTTCAACAGGAAAGGGGCTATGGCAGTTTAATGTTATGCCATTCGGATTGTGCAATGCTCCTGCGACGTTTGAAAGGCTAATGGAGCAAGTACTTGCCGGATTGATCGGAGACGCATGTCTTGTCTATTTAGACGACATTATTATCGTGGGCCGTACATTTGAAGATCACCTTCAAAATCTCAATCGAGTGCTGTCAAAAATCCGGACGGCAAATCTTAAATTAAGTCCGAAAAAGTGCTCATTTTTCAGACGACAAGTGAACTTTTTAGGACACATAGTTTCGGAGGAAGGTGTTCAGACAGATCCAGAGAAAATCGTCGCCGTCAAGGATTGGCCAGTTCCGAAAGACAAGACGCAGGTCAGAGCATTTCTGGGTTTGTGCTCCTACTATCGGCGGTTTGTCAAGAATTTTGCCGACATTGCAAAACCTTTACACAAACTCACTGAGGAGAAGCAACAGTTCTGTTGGGACGAGAATTGTGACATCGCATTTCGGGAATTAAAGAAACGTCTGTGCAATACACCTATTCTGGGATATCCTGACACTGAAAATGGCTTCATAGTTGACACAGACGCAAGTAATACTGGAATTGGAGGCGTGTTGTCTCAACGGAAAGGAAACCAGGAAGTTGTTATAGCTTACTACAGCAAATCTTTATCCAAACCAGAAAGAAATTACTGCGTCACGAGACGGGAGCTACTCGCAGTAGTAAGGACATTGCAACACTTCAGTAAATATTTGCTGGGACGGAAATTCCAATTGCGAACTGACCACGCTGCATTAAAGTGGCTATTGCAGTTCAAGAATCCAGAGGGACAAGTGGCAAGATGGATCGAACTACTACAAGAGTTTGACTTCGTAACGGAACATCGTAGTGGGAGAACTCACGGTAACGCAGATGCACTGTCTAGAAGACCTTGCCCTGAGGACTGTAAGCATTGTACCAAGCAAGAGACTAAGGAAGTAGTTCCCGTGAGGATGCTAAGAATGGATCTCAGCAATGAATGGAAGGAAACCCTACAACTTGCTCAGCGAAATGACACGGACCTCAAACGGATCTTTGAGTGGATTAAAGCTGGTGCTCCGAAACCCAAGTGGAGTGATGTTGCGGCGTTATGTTCCATCACAAAGAGCTATTGGGCACAATGGAACAGCTTGGTTATCCAGGATGAAGTCTTGTGCCGTAAATGGGAAAACGCTCGAGGAGACAACTGTCATCTACAAATTGTTGTCCCCACAGCCAAAGTACCTGATGTTTTACGGCTCTACCATGATGGATGTTCAGGAGGACATATGGGGGTAAAAAGAACTCTACTGAAGATACGAGAGCGGTTTTACTGGATTCACTGTCGAGAGGATGTTGAGGACTGGTGCCGCAAATGTACCAGTTGTGCGGCTGTGAAAGGACCCCAGACACGCAGCAGAGGTGCTTTACAATTATACAACGTGGGAGCCCCCTGGGAACGGATAGCACTAGACGTTGCAGGACCATTTCCGGAAAGTGAAAACGGAAACAAGTACTTCATGGTTGTCATGGATTATTTCACAAAGTGGCCAGAAGTCTTCGCCATTCCCAACCAAGAAGCAACAACAGTCGCAGATAAATTGGTTCAGGAAGTCTTCTGTCGTTTTGGAGTACCCTTGGAAATTCACAGCGACCAAGGGAGGAATTTTGAATCACAAGTTTTCCAGGAGACTTGTCGACTGATGGGTACTCACAAGACCAGAACCACTTCTTATCATCCGCAATCTGATGGAATGGTAGAACGTTTCAACCAAACGTTGGAGAGATATCTGGCAAAGGTTGTGGAAAGCAGGCAAAGGGATTGGGACAAGCACATACAGCCATTTCTTCTGTCCTACCGTAGTGCAGTTCACGAAAGTACGACTGTGACACCAGCCTTCGCGAACTTTGGAAGGGAATTACGGTTGCCTGCAGATTTAATCACCGGAACCCCCCCTGATGCCCCACGCAGTGTAACCGATTATGCGAATGACTTGCGTAACAAGTTGAATGATGTATATGAGCATATCAGACAATCCGGCCAACAAATGTCTGATAAGATGAAGACCCGATACGACCGGAAGGCAAACCATAGGGGTTTTGACGAGGGTTCACTGGTGTGGTTGCATAACCCAGTGCGCAGCAAAGGGAAGTCTCCCAAATTGCAAGCAAAATGGGATGGACCATACCGAATCGTGACCAGGATCAACGATGTTACCTACCGAATACAGAAGGGTCCACGAGGAGCGCCTAAGATAGTCCATGTAGACCGATTGGCGCGATACTACGGGACTAATGATGCTCGGGACGAGCATGTCTAAGGAGGGGGCAGTGTTACGTCGACCGTATTACACTGGAACGTTCGAGAATGTGGTCGAAGTTTCCAGAAGTTTCCACTAGGTTCGAGAACATTCCATTGTGGTACTGTGTAGAAGTTCATAGATGTTTCTAGAATATTCCACTATAAGATAGTTCGACAATGTTCTGGAAACTTCCATGACTGTATAAATAGGCCGGACGGCGGGCGAATGAGTCAGTCTGATTTCGACTACGGATGCGAACGGATGTGAATACAAGCGATTACGAAGAGAATAGTGATTATTAGCGAATTAGTGTTTGTGTTTATAAGTTGTTGAGTTAATAAAGGATATTTAGTAAATTAATTGGTGTAAAATAATTTATCCCATACCCAGCTCGTAACAATATTATGAATATGTTATTTTTCCTTTGTATATGGATTAGTTATATGATAAACAAGAATATTTTTTTTAATGATCCATTCCTCTTACTATTATTTGTTTTACCCATAGTTAAGCAAATCAAGATCGGCTTACATTATTATATTTTGAAGCACACAATTACTGTTCCATTCAGGATGCTGTCACTCAAAGCCTTTGCTGGTGCCAGGAGGGCGCACGTTCGTCTGGCCGTGGTTTCAGCAAGTGCAGCGTATTTCCCTGAACACCATGACTCTGCAGGTGGAGTCTCCAACTGTCTATACCAGCCAGGGTGTACCAATATCCGTGACTGGCATAGCACAGGTAATAACATTTCCAAATAGAATTGTGTATAGCAGATGGTGGGAATAACCATTTAGGCTGAAGTGGGTAGGGGTGATCTGGTTGCGTTGCACGAATGCACCCGGAGACATGGGCGAGGATCGTCACTCACTGGACGCCTGAGGAAGGACGTCGCCTTTGAGGTCGACCCAGGCAAAAGTGGTGTGACGATCTGGTTGCGTGTGCGGGTGAAACTTGGCCAGAGATCGTGCAAAACAGAGAGGTTTGGAAGGAGAAAGGTGAGGCCTTTGCCCGCAGAAGGGTACATATTAGGCTACTAAAAAAAAATGTGTATCTATGTAGTCTCCCGCTTGTACATATATGGAAGAGATTGAAAAATAAAGTCTTTCTAACTCTGGTGTTCTTTTTTTGATTAATTTTGTTGCATGATCCAAGACAGTTGAATAATTACTCGTCTAGCTTCTTTGCCTCGACGCTTTTCTGGTGAGCGAATATGGCTTTCAAGAGTTGTTCAAGTGATAGCAATAGCTACTGCTGATCAAGCCCTAGCATCAATTGCTGGATAATGCAGTTCATTAACTAGTTGTAACACTGTCTTACCATATATTTTTATCTAATTTCAGGTCAAGATTCAAGGTCAAAACGCTGAAATGTTGCTCTCTGCGTGTGAGCAGTTTCTGAGCAAAAGCGAGGAGGAGGTACAACATATAGCCCTGGCGACCCTGGAAGGTCATCAGCGTGCTATCATGGGCTCCATGACGGTTGAAGAGATATACAAAGACAGAAAGATCTTTTCTAAGAAGGTTGGTTGGCTCATTAAAATAATATGCTTCTATTTTAATAAGAGTATTAAACTGACAACAATTATGTACTATAGACCAATAAATGTATATCGTCTTTAAAGATCAAGTAAGCGATTTTTTTATCTACTCTTGTTTGAGTACTATCTCACCAGGGTAAGCGTTGATGTGGTTGACGTTGGAGCACGCTTACTTAGAACCCATACATTTACATATAATGAGGTTTTATGTAATATAAGCAATTTGCATATTATTTCAGGTGTTCGAGGTAGCTTCAAGCGACCTAATCAACATGGGCATAACAGTTGTTTCGTACACACTCAAAGATATCCGAGATGAAGAGGTAAATAACATTTTCCTTGTTCAACACTTTTCCTTAACTACTTATCCAATTAATAACCATTTTGATGTTTATAGCTCTTAATGTCTTATATTATGTTACGAATAGGATGACAATAATTTTCGGTTTTTTTTCTATTGTTAATATTTTCACATTCACTTTTATCACTACTAGAAAAGACACTTGGCCATAAATTAATTCACAAAATCATTAGGCACTTTAGTAAGTATATTATATCTACTAATTGAAACCTTTAGCAGAATATATTTTTTTCTTTCGACACGGCTACAGGGAGCTAAGGTATGTAGGTTTTAAAATGGCGTTGAATGTTTTGGATTTTTTTTTACATACATACATCATTTTATGAATTTGATAGAGATGCCACTAAAATGTCTCACGATATTATTTACTGGACCCTATTGGGTGAATATATTCATGATCGTGCGACCTTTTATAAAGTGGCTTTTCGTATTTGTTGAGCAAGAGCAGATTCTATGGCATGTCCTATCTGTTCCTTCTCAAAAGCAATCAAATGCGTGAGATTCTTGCTGGCACACATTTTAGCAGCTTTACGCTATCCCGGCCAATTAGCATTATGTTCTTTTTAAGGCAGCGAGTTTCCAAAGAATTTAAAAATTTGGGTTTAATAAGTATTTTTTAGTTTTTTGGCTCCTGACCTTCCTGCATATCTTTTCACAAACACTACACATGCACATCGCTTCTAATTGAACTAATTTTACATAAACTATACGAACCGTAATTGAGACTTTAAAATATAGATTCAAAGAAAGGTTTCCTGTCGATAGATATGTCGAAGATTCCTGTCGCAAGTTCAATCGATCGTAATCGTTTGTTATCGATTACGTTAATTTACGGAAATTCCATGGCGAGCCAGTTATTATTCCTTTTTTAAAAACATATTATGGATTATTTCAAAAGGCATCCTTCTTGGACCATAAGTACCAAAAGTAGCTTTGTGGTCTCAAAGAGGTTTGCAACCGATCTATATTTTCATGGTAAGATATAGTAGGTGATGCCCTGCAACATTGTCCAGCATCATATACTTAATCTATGATTCAATTATGGCTGGTGATTATTTGTTATTTTATGAAACGCTTACGAGTAACGATGGACGATACTAAAATTGTTATTGCTGATTTCTACCCGTCCTCAAATACTAGTGCACGGGCCAGAAAGAAACAGGTTCCAGCCATTCAATCATTTCCTATAGTCGATATGCCGTGTTTTCGGCAAAATTAAGGCCACACAAAATTTAATGTTTATGTTTCTCCGTACAATTTTGGTAAGTATTATAAGTAAAAGCATGATTCTAACCTTTGTGTAGTCTATACTGACTTCGGGATCTGTATGACAGATATCCAGGCTAACACTCTCTAAAATTATAATTTTAATGTTGGACATGGGGCGGTTGATCCCTTTACTTTGCCACAATTTTGCTGTAACATTGACCATCTTGACTTGTTGTACTTGCCGACCATAATGGTGCTTTTCCACCAAAGATGTGCGAGGAAGCGAGGCGGTGCGTGAATTCGTAGCGGCGCTGTAAATATGTGTGATTGTTTCCATCAAAGACGTGCTAGGCGCTAGCGTGGTGCGAGGATTCCTCGCACGTATTCCTCGCGCGCATTCCTTACACACATCTTTCGTTTTATTGTACGTAAAATATCGTAATCTCTGTTAGCCCTTTTACACCAGGGCTGCGTTAAGCCTGGCTAGATAATTGAAGTGATCCCATTGGTGGATTTTATCGCCACGCAATATTTTCCAAGCCTTTAGGTTGCTTGTTCACCCAAAATGTTCGAGGTAACGAGGTAATGCTACCTCGAAAATTTTGGGTGGAAAAGCAACCTAGAAGCTTGGAAAATATTGATACACGCGTGTGATAGAGAATTCGTGGTACATACATGTGTACTACAACAAAAAAATGCATACAGTTCCTGCACCCCGAGTTGCTATAATTCGCTTTGCGAATAAAGTCAGTAAATTTAATTGACTAAAAGTCGAAACATTTTCACAGTATTTCATGTAAAATTAATCAGTCAGAGGTTCTATAACTCTGCATTTTAATTATCTATTATCATGCTTGGTTCAGTTTATTATGTATTTTGATTTGTCGTTAGTATTAGATGCGCATAACGTTGGTGCATCAGTGATAATTAACATTCTAATATTGCTGTAAAAGCTGCGGTGTACTTCTTGCTTCTTGGCAGAGCTTACCTGTTGTTTCATTATGATATGACACATGATGGCCTCCTTTATAAGCTCCCATTAGAGTAATATAGAACATCACTATGCAATTCTCTATTCGCAATCGAACGCCGAGTTGATGGTCAACATGAGATAGGCAAATGTGGAACATGTGGCATGATTAAATGGCTTTTTGTCGAACAATCGAAGCCGACGAGAATGTCCAGCTTGCTATATTTGGGTTTACCGCACGAGTCCTATCACTTCAAGACAACTTTTTGCTACATGTGTCTAGTCATACGATCTGAAGGAGATTCTGATTAAACAGATATCGAATAAAAAATATTGATCAGGTATTTGTTAAGGTATGATTCCGAACTCGGCAGCACGCAGTAGTGCTGCCACTGTGGTGCTGCCTGCGGCGCTGATTCCGAGCAAGGCGGCAGTGCTGCTTCAGTTGCTTTGAGTTGACAAGATGTCGATTGAGCACCAACTTTTATTTATATTGTTGGAAGAGGATGAAGATGACTATGATGAATTAAATTATTACGATAATTAGTATGACTGCTATCGTAAAGGGCTGGATATAAGTCACCAAGTTAATTAATTGTTCCTTTTCTGAATCAGAGATATACATCTTTTTGTTGCCAATTTAATTGTCAACATTCACGTAAGTACTAGAGATGAGTCCGATACCATGTCACATGTAAAAATCATCGATATTTTAAAATCATTTCATCATGTGTGCGTATTTACGTGACCAGGTTTTTATACAGGTATTTACTTGCGAGAACGCAAAAATACCATGAAATACTTAATAGTCACAATTATCTTGCAGCAAATATCACTAATGGAAACACATTGATGATATCCATGATTACTAATCAATACTTAATACTCTGCCATGAATGTCGCAAACTAAGAAGATTTTTGCGGGTTAACTGACAAAGTCCACCCATGCCTATTAATAAATACCCTACTACTTAATGATAATTTCACTAAGCCATTAAAGCCGTTCTGCGATCATTTCAGGATGTACTCATAATTGAAGTTACTGAAATAAAAATCATTGATGATTTTGTTATTGTAACCGTCATCGTTATTTTTTGTCATTGATACACAAAAACCATCAGTCAGCCCATCGCTAGTTGGTACTATCGCTGCGGCGGACGCGTCGCTACTGGTCTGTCGCGGCGGCAGGGTAACACTGCCCCGCAGCAGTGCTGCCGCTGCATTGCTGCCGAGCTCGGAATGTAATCTCATAACTTATAGAGAATGTACGGGGACCGGTAGTGCTGCGGCAGCACTGCTGCTTGCTGCTGAGTTCGGAATCGTATTTTTATTTTTACACCTACTACAACTACAGTGTAGTGTTTCTAACCCCAAAGATTGACTGGTAGAAAATGCCTTGTTGCATTGAGTTCCTTATGTAATGACAAATAAATAAATAATGACTATATTTGAAGTAACAGTCGTTAGTAGATACCTTTTAGCAAATCTATGAAAACTTAAACGTCATTATCTATCTTCTTTCTATATGAATAAAACTAGTGCTATTCAAAACACTTTCACTACTAAGCTGAAATAATCTTGAAATGAACTGATAACCCTAACTGTAGGAGGAATGACAGTTCACATCACACTAACTTCACCTACAGTTTCAAGGTGAGAGTTTGACAGTATAGACGGACTGAAATTCTGTTCGTTGGTATCATGGCACTGGCATCACCTGAGAACGGCTGAACTGATTTGGTTAGTATTTTTTTTAGGGAAATACATTCGGCGGCGGCACCCAAAAATAACGCCGTTGGGAACCGGCAGTACACTGCTGCCGGCAGTTCCGCCAGCTTACCTTACTTACGAAGGTCGTTTGTTTGAAGTAAGTGGGCGACCACTCGACCACGACAACTCTTGAACTATCTATTTAGTCCAAGAGCGAGCCAAGCGAGCTCGGGAACTTAGAGCACCCCTACACGGACAGGTTAGGTTCGAAGGGGATGAAGGGGGCTAGAGTGAGCGAGCGAACAAAGCCGGCAGCTATTTCGGAACACGGTGCCGGCAGCAGAGGCATCAGGCACTCTCTTGTTTTAATGTTCACAATAGTCCAAGTAAGGCTTAAGGAATCAAAAATTGGAATTATAAATTCACAGGCAGTTTTGCACAAGGTACGTTGTCGTTTTTGATATAACTTTAGCAACCTTGCCCCCTTTCTTACTACGGGTATACAAATGTGTATATACAAGTGAAAAATATGCTAATCGAAAATAAAAGTCTACTTTGTATAAATCACAACAATGAAACCGCATTTTGCTAAACTAAACATTAAGAGGCCCGCTGTTTGTATCGTTTAAACGGGCCAGTCACTGGCGCATCTTTATTTAGACGAACACTTGTACACCAAAAAAACAATACTGAAATGACTGGCCTTGCGTTAACAACATGGGCAAGGCCAGTGCTGGCAAGTCTGTAAGCCAATCATTATACGGTAGTATTTGCTGTCAGTTTAACCAAAGCCAAGGCTGTGACTGACGACTGATAAACTATCGTCTAATACAATGACTGATGGTTGCATGAGAAAGACTCGATATTTTGATTTTTACATCATGCAACCATCAGTTATGACTTGGAATTGAGTGACGCTTGTATGAGCGTGTAATGGACGCCTAAGATTTGCTTCAGCGCACTGGCTTTGTGCAAACCTTACAGCAGAAGGTCGATTCCTGTATTTAAAAACGGTTCAATATCTACCCTCAATCTTATTTCAGCGGCAATCAATACTATCAATCAATTCATTGGAAAATATGCAAAAAATATTTTAAAAAGCTTTCTTAAATGCTTGCATTCTTCTTCTTAGCGTGTCGATAAAAATGATTTTTAATTGAACATCACGTCTATACGACTAGTCTCATTTCTTTGAAAAATATATGTTACTCTAGACAATTTCTTTCGTAATTTGTTAAGTGAATATTTGAAATTATATTTTATAACATAATGTAATTAATTTGTAAAGTTATGTCTAATGCCGATAAAAAATTGAGAACCACGCATAAAATATAAACCGTATTTTTATGAAACCTTCACCATTTTAAATATAATTTAAAAATTTATATTTTATATACGTGTTTTCGTATAATAATAGTAGTTTTATGTATAATAAATTAATAATGCGTCTAATTTCGGACATCGCTCCTTGATGGGCGAGTCCTATTACTGGGTGGACGTAAGACGTGTTACGTGAGCTCAGCACAGAACACTCAAACTAACCACTCAAGGACATTGGCTGTTAATAGCGCCTTAATATCTAAATATTATGTTTGGCCCAGTATTCAGCGACGGCAATTGCATTCGCTGATGCAGCCGTAATATGTGCCATAAGGTCCAGGTACATTGATTTAGATAAAAATATTTATTTTCTTATCACGGACATATATCACAATCATAATTAGATTAACTATAAAAAATCCTTTTTCTGTGTATTTAAAATGCCATAATTTCGAATCCATGAAATATAAACAATTTAACTGACTTAAAAATGTCTGTGTGTTGTTTTAAAGCCTGTCACATTATACCTATCACTTTTTTATTTATTTTTTATTCTTGATATGCACGCGTTTGACCACTATCTCACCTGATGGTAAGCGATGATGTGGTCGAAGATGGAGCACGCTTGCCAAATATTTAACTAATCGTTAAATATTTGTTTTATGGTAAATGCATTGTCTAAAATCCTACCGGGCCGGGGACTAATTAGCTGGCAGTGACTAATGTCTATAGGTACCGGTAAAGTCGGGTTACTTTGGCCCTTTTTTTTTGGGATAACTTTGGCCCAAGCTCGTTAACCAATAGAAACACAGGATACTGAGATTTCTGTGTTCCTATTGACTAACGAGCTTGAGCCAAAGTACCCGACTTTACGGTACGTCTTTAACACAAAAAATTTACAATGTAATGTCAAACTCATGTGATTGGCTGACTGAAATAAAAACAGACAAACAATTAATTTGACATTTAAGTTGTTATTTACTTTTTAACCAACTTCAAAAAAGAGGAGGTTCTCAATTCGTCGGAATCTTTTATTTTTTATGTGTTCCCCGATTACTCGAAGACGACTGAACCGATTTAGAAAATTCTTTTTTTGTTTGAAGCTGTGTACTTCCCAGGTGGTCCCGTTTATAATTTGGTGAAGATCTGATGATGAACTTGGGAGATAGACAATGGAACTCTTCAATAAATGATAGCAAACCTTCCGGAATTGCTGCAAATCGCATGTCTATGTATTGTTCACACCACTTAACATCACGCTGACATGCTCTGAAGGGGTACAGAGATTTGTAGAGTTCACCCTGATACACCCTAATTTCACCAATTATGTTCAATGTCTATGTATTGTTCACACCACTTAACATCACGCTGACATGCTCTGAAGGGGTACAGAGATTTGTAGAGTTCACCCTGATACACCCTAATTTCACCAATTATGTTCAAATTCCATGTTTTTGGGGCTATCAATTCGGGTATAACTTTTCTAAGTAGTTTTCGTTAAAACAAATAAAAAATGCAAAATAACTTTAATTTCGGAAATCAGTGTCAAATAACGAAGAAACAAAACTAAAAACACGGACTTCCGAAATTAAAGTTATTTTGTATTATTAAGTGTTTTTTTTGGAAGTTGGTTGTATTTTTTTTTTTTTCAAGTTTTTAATCAAAGTAGAAATAAATAATGTATTGTTTTTTCTTCTCTAAATACTGGTGAAAACCTAATCAAAATACACTGTATGTGATTTTTATTAAATTAATTGACTTGATTGTGATTAACATTGAAAATGATATGATCTAATTGAGTAAAACAATAATTAGATAATATCAACATTTTAATTGATACAGCAATAAGTGTTCTCAATAACTACAAATAGAATTTTTATTATTACCTATCATTTAAATGTCCATGAAGAAGTAGAAATTGTTCATATAATTTAGTTCCGATAGTATTCAATTCATACATTCATTGTGCGCACAGCTAATAAACACACACACACAGAAAAAGACATGTTGCGCCGACCCCAAATAAATTGGGATAAGGGCAGGAGAATGATTGTGCGCACAGCTAAGGAGTTGACTGCTGCTGTCTTGAGTTTCCTGATAGCTACATCCTAGAGGTCTTAAAGACAAGAGTGAATTAGGAAAGCGTGCTCCATCGTCGACCACATCATCGCTTACTATCAGGTTAGATAGTGGTCAAACGCAAGGAGCTCGTGGCTTAATAATAACAGCTGGACGGGTTGTTCTTCAAGGTTAAGCAACGCTTGCCGGGGTTGGTCTGTAGATGGCTGACCATTAATTACATAACGGAACTCCCCCGTGCATCGGAACGCACGTTAAGCCGGTGGACCAAGTTGACATTTTTAACCGACTTCGAAAAAGGAGGAGGTTCTATGTTCGACTGTATGTATGTTTTTTTTTATGTATGTCCACCGATTTCTCTGTCAGTTGTGGACGGATTTTCAAATTTCTTTTTTTATCCGATAGATTATGCTCCCGAGGTGGTGGTCCCATATAAATTTTATCGAATTTGCTTCAGCGCTTTTTAAAAAACTGAACAAAAACGAAAAATATGTATACATAGATGACTTTTTGGTTTCCTCCAATTACGAG
Source organism: Polia nebulosa (assembly GCA_951329385.1). Taxonomy (NCBI): domain Eukaryota; kingdom Metazoa; phylum Arthropoda; class Insecta; order Lepidoptera; family Noctuidae; genus Polia; species Polia nebulosa. The sequence goes on along the minus strand of OX589587.1, from coordinate 26,477,955 downwards.
TATGTTTAAAATCCACGTTCCATGTTATTGGGGTTTTGAGTTCTAGGGTATAACAACTAAAAAGTGAAAAATAAAAAAAAACTTTTTTACAAAAAAAATAAAAACAACCGACTTCCAAAAAATACACTAAAAATTCAAAAATAACTTTAATTTCGGAGGTCGTCGGTGTCAAATAACGAAGAATTAAAATAGAAACACCGACTTCCGAAATTAAAGTTATATTTTATTTCTTAGTGTTTTTTTTTAAAGTCGGTTGTTTTTTTTTGTAAAAGAGTTTTTTATTTATTTTTATTATTTTATACAAGGTTATTTGTAGCACATTAAGTGGTTAGAAAGTATTGACATAATAAAAAAAAAACTAAGAACATGTTGTACACACAAATTGTTGGGTGAAGCCCTGTTCTCCTAGCTAGATCACAAAGTTATCTGTGTTAAGGAGAAACAGATTCCACTATGGTCTATATCTATGGTATGTCATTAAATGACAACTTGGATCAAAATTTGTGGATCTTCGGCAGTCATTATGAGATAGTCGCAAGTAGCAAGTTGACACCAGACTTACCAAGGGGTATCGTGTTACCCAGGTACTGTGTTGTGGAGGTCCGATAGACAGTCGCGCTTCATGAAGCGCGACTGTCTGCGAAACATGTTTCGCTTCACTGGAATTTAACTGCTTCCGGTTAGACTGGAAATCGACCCCAACATAGTTGGAAAAATACTAGTATATATAAAATACTAGTATAGGCAGATTGAGTGATTGATAGTTTTCTCGTTCAGAGGAGGATAAAATGAAAATGTCTAATTTGTTATTTCCGTTGTACAGTTTGTCATGAAAAGTCGTAAAAATGGTGGCACAAGGCTATGATTTGATCTTGTACCCAGATATTTGACCAGTGGCATAAAATACGTATCACACATAATCTACCTTAAGGTAGTATGTAGGTAGCTTCAAGTAGTGAAAATTTCATATCGTAAGCTAAATTCTCATACATATGCTTATATACGTATTATTCATGTAACAGTAGTATCAAAATCAAATCCAGTTTCAGTGTAGGATATTAATTTAATAGGCTTTTGTGAGCTTCACGTAAACTTAACTTCGGCGATGTATCATGTGCATACTTAACTTTTATGAAGTATTTTAAATGTTGACTAGGTATATGTCTTAGTTGAATGTAGGCAAAATTTTATATGCTTTTGTTTAGATTTGATTGTTATGGAGGCTTTGTAACATCAATACCCTCGATCTCGATACTTGGAACTTCACCATAATTAGCGAAAAATGTGTGTAATAGGTCCACTTTTTTTAAGTACGAATATTTATAAAACATGCTCTTGTTAACATAGGCAATATTTAACTAACATTGCTCGTGACTATACTGCAAATTTAATTACTAAAACGACCCAACCGACTCGTTACATACAATAATAAACGAATAATTACTTAAATAAAATCATTCATGTTGGCAACAAAATCATTCATGATGAAACCGAAATTCCAAATCCATAGATAATGCGGTAGTCAAGTATTTTTTCTCTTCTCTTCAAAGTTACCGACAATTTTTACTGTTGCTTGTATCAATTTCAGAGTTTGATCCTCGCTTCTGTTTCATACTTTGTAATTTATAACCAATCGGTTAAAAATAAAATATTCTAAGCTTAAATTCACCATTTTCAGCGATTTAAAAAGACTTGTTCTCGGTTTTATTTGTTATTGTTTACTATTATTCATTACGTAGCGTAGCCCGAATCAATCAACGGCATCTCAGAGCAACTGTTTAGTAAGAACCTGAATTAGAAACCTAAAATACAATTCTAATTACGGCAAAAACTATGAAATCATTAATTATAAAACCACATTGTTTTGTTCCAAATTAATCGCTTGTAATCGCGATTACTTCAAGCTTTTCAAGATTATAAAATGTTGATATGAAACCTATTTGTGCGCACGAGTTTTTATTCACTTTTTTATGTGAAAATGGGCAAAACATAGGTACAAGAGTTTTTGAAGTGTAAACTTCTTTAGGCACGTTGGGCACTTTTGGTATGGGGAAAAAGCATTGAACTCGCGTGACCTTCTCGCAAAGTCGCGCGTCGCGTGAAGCTAAGAAGTTTTCACTTCTGACGTGCAGTTCTATGACTGACAGTTTTTTTTTTAATGCAGGGTTATCTGAAAGCACTTGGAATGGCGCGTACAGCTGAGGTGAAGCGAGACGCTCGTATTGGTGAGGCAGAAGCACAAGCTGAATCCAAGATCAAGGAAGCGATGGCAGAGGAACAACGGACGGCTGCCAAATTCTTAAACGACACCGAAATTGCGAAAGCTCAGAGAGACTTCGAACTAAAAAAAGCTGCTTACGACGTTGAAGTACAAACGAAGAAGGTATGACCTCAACATTTATATAAAACTAGCTACGCCCGGCCAAGCGTTATAATGCCATTTTTTAGGGTTCCGTACTAACTAACGGGACCCAATTACTAAGCCTCCGCTGTCCGTCTGTCTGTCAGCGGGCTGTGTCTCATGATCCGTAATAGGTAGACAGTTGAAATTTTCACAGAATGTGTATTTCTGTTGCCGCTATAACATCAAATAATAAAATCGTACGGAACCCTTCATGTGCGAGTCAAACTCGCACTTAACCGGTTTTTTTTTGTGTAGGTACATTTTTTGGGTCACAAACCCTCGCGGGCGTTTTCAAATGACCCTACCAAAGTTTCATCACAATTTGATCAATGGCTTAGGAACGCATAGAGGACAAACATTCATTTTTATTTATACAGGGTGTAACGGAAAGGTGTGGTCATATTTTAGGACCTGCATCTGCCCATCGATATGAACAACTTTATTCAAGAAAAACTGAGGAAATTCTAAAAAAAAATTTTTACTCCCCATACAAATATTGATCAGCTGATGATAAATTTGTATGGAAAGTCCAATTTTTTTTTGGGAATTTTCTATTTTTTCTTAGAGAAAATTGTTCATTTCCATGGGCAGAACCGGCTCCTAAAATATGACCACACCTTTCCGTTACACTGTATATAGATAACCAGCGACACGCCGCGCCGCGGCTTTTCTGCATATTTCCATCTAGGATAATAATAATAATTTATTTCGGAAATCATCCATATTGTATTAGTATTTGGCCTTACAAACTATGCCAGTAACATTAAAATAAAAAAATATCAATTTAAATAATTTCCTCAGCACCCAGGCCCGCAGCTATGTCTACGGGACCAGTGCATCAGAAATGGGCAGTCTAGCTTCTCTACAATAAGCACCAGGATGCTGTTGGAGCTTGCACGTACTCTACGCATTAGAGATGCCTTAATAATGCCATAATATACCTTTAAAATGGTGAAAGATTTTTTCGAATAGGCGCAGTAGTTCCAGAGATCACCCTCGAAATGTACACAAACTTACTAAAGTTGTACTCTCTCTTTATAATATTAAATATAGATAGAATGTATCATAGTTACTGGTATTTAAAAAAAGTGTTGATTCACGTGTAAATGTTCAGGCTGAAGCTGAAATGGCCTACGAGCTCCAAGCAGCGAAAACTAAGCAGCGCATTATGGAAGAACAGATGCAAGTTTCTGTCGTGGAGCGTTCTCAAGAGATTGAAGTCATGAAGTGGGAAGTGCAGCGTAAGGAGAAGGAATTAGACGCCAGTGTGCGCAGGTAAGCAAAGTTCTAAGGCTTGTAGTCTAAATATGTACATATATAAAAAGACTTTGTCCTGACTGACTGACGGCTCAACGCACAGCCGAAACCGCTAGTCGTGGAAATGTGAAATTTGGAGGACGTATTTCATATATGATATAGACATCCGATAAGAAAGGATCTTTCGAAAATCAACCTTTAACTACCATACAAACTTGTAACACTCCACAAACCCCTATGGGGTGTTACTTTGTGTGGCAGAATATTAACACTTGGTCCGATAAAGTTGAAACCCGACATAAATAATCTTGATAATAAAATAAGAATAGGGAATAGGAATGCTAACCATAAAAAATGTTTCTTATATAACCGGGTTATCGATAAATAACAAGATAACGAATATCAAATACTAACAGTAAAACAATCAAAATTGATTGAAAAGCAAATGAGATATTAGAAATTTAAACAAATATAATTATCTGTCCCTCTCTCGAAAACGCCGTTTTCTATGGCAACTGTATTCGCGTCACGTCCTTTGACGTCAGATGTTACGTCGGACTTCTCTTTCTCTAATCAACTTTAAAGCTTCATAATTTCAGTTCTGATGTAGATATTAAAACAATTCTTTCATAGTTGTTTACTATCACTACATACGAGTATTATAAAACAAAGTCCCCCGCCGTGTTAGTACGCGATAAACTCAAAAACTGCTGAACGGATTTTCATGCGGTTTTCACCAATAGACAGAGTGATTCATAAGGTTTAGGTGTATAATTTTTACCCATGCGAAGCTGGGGCGGGTCGCTACTAGATAATAAGTATTCTATTTAGTGAATAAAAAAATGGCATGCATATTCCGTTTTGCGTACTTCCACGGGTGGATCATGCCCTGGAATACGACATAGGATACTTTTTTAGCCCGGAAATAATAGGTTCCCTTGGGATATTTTTTACTTTAACGCGGGTGCAACCTCTGGCAGAAGCCAGTCTTCTAAATTATTCTTTTTCTTTCTTTTTGCTCATCACTGCTCTCAAAACCCGTGTGGAGGCATGTCCCAGCAGTGCGAATTATGTATTTATGGCTTTTCGTGGGATGCTAAATAAGCCGCAAATTTTAGAATCGGATTGCTCGTTCCAAAAAGTAAGCTACGGTTGGGGCCGAGGGATAGTCTGTTTAAAACTCCGGTAGCCCGTACAAACCTATTAAAGTTTACACCTGTGTGTCGGGCGGTTACTATTATAAATAGCATCCCTCAGCGTTTGGTAATTTTTTCCTGCTCTTTGGCGGATTTCATTACAGAGGGTAACAGTTAGTGTGTTGTCTTCTTAGTAACTTGTGTCGGTACACTGAGCCACGGCTTGGGACTGGTCAATCATCATTATAGGACTACTTTTATTGCATTCTAAAAGACTGATTATATACTTATATATTCTATGTCACCAGATTATCACAAACACTAAGGTCATGTGAGATTATTTATTTAATCATTTATGTACACCTAGAGACACAGTAACAATAGACAACATTATAAATATAGTAACAAGGAACTGCTTATTTCTTAAGAAATTTCTACCAGCAGACCTGCGAAAGGAGAAGTGAGAAAGAAATGTAGACAATAGTGTGTAAGAAACAGAAAAACGAGTACGAGATGTCTTACACTAAGGTATCAAATAAACCTACACATATAATATAGATACATGATAAACTCTTTCTTCTATTCTGTATTAATTTGGATGAAATTAATTGTACACTAGCACTTCGCCCGCGACTGCGTCCGCGTGGATTTCAAATTTTTTTTATACATATATTTATTTTTTCCTATGACACTCATAAATAACGTAGCTTTCTATTGGTAAAAGAATTTTCTAAATCGGTTCAGGAGATCAGAGATTACCCCCTACAAACTCACAAACTTTACCTCTTTATAATATTACAATATAGATGTTTGAAATAAGCAGTTCACATAATAGCCAGAATATATAATTTCAGTTTTAAAATCTTACTGTGTTTGCAATAATAATAATTTGGAGACATATACAAGGTGTAATATACTTTACTTATAACCTCTTATGAGGTCATTGTACTCATTTCCATGAACAACTTTCACTTTGAGATCAACCATGAAATCGCGAAAAAAAAACATCTGTTCAGTACATATTCTGTGTTCATATACTATGTGTACATAACTGTAAATGTTAAAGTATGTTTTTGTAGATTTAGACAAAATTTATGAAATTGCAAATGGTTTATTTTTTCGTTATTCTTGGTTTTTCATCCCCGTGTGCTTTCTGCGTGATCCATTTCTGGGTAATAAGGAGGAATAAAATTTGTTTAAAACATTCTTCTGGTTTAAAACTTTTAAGTAAATAATAAATATCCTAGGATCAATTTCCCAAATTTATCAATATATTTAGTCGTAACTAGTACTTCGCCCGCGTGGATGTCGAAAATATATAATTATAATTTATGTATAGCAATTAATAATTAATTTATGCATTTATACTTTTTTTTTCATTTTATTTTTTACGGACTTACATACAGCTATCGGAATAATAATGATTGGATCATTCGTTCTGAAGAATACTCCCTAAATTGAAACTTACAAACAAATTTTACCTCTTCAAAATATTAGCATATAAAATATAGATTTAAAAGAAGTGGGGGGAGTATACCAACTCACGTCAGTGTGGATGAAGTGAGAATAGCAGTGAATGTAATGAAGAATGGTGAGGCATTGGTCTAGACGGAATACCAACTGAAGTGTGGAAGTCATTACGGGTAGATGGATGGACGTGGTTAACTTTGTTCTTAGATAAGTTGTTGGAAGAAGCCATACCTGATGGATGGTGCAACAGTTCGTTGGTGCCCGTCTTCAAGAACGAATGTGACGTGCTGGAGTGCAACAACTATAGAGGTATAAAGCTAATGTCACTTATTATGAAAGCATGGTCAAAAGTTAGTAAGGTTTAAAGGTAAGTTAAGTTAGTAAAGTTATAGTAAGTAGATTTCACTCTCTTCTGATTTTGATTGAAAAGCGGCTGAGAGAAGAGAGTGAAATCTCACAGAACCAGTTCGGTTTTATGCCTGTTCGGGGTACAACGGATGCTATTTTCGCTATACGCCAGCTGTGCGAAAAATACAGAACTGTGCATAAAAACTTGCACATGGTGTTCGTTGACCTCGAAAAGGGATATGATCGGGTGCCTCGAGAGGTTTTGTGGTGGGCCCTTATGGGGAAAGGTGTGCCTGGGAAGTATGTGCAGTTGATTCGAGCGATGTACAGTCGATGCAGTACCCAAGTCCGGTCTGCAGTGGGTACCACCGACAGCTTCAGTGTAGCAGTCGGTTTGCACCAGGGGTCGGCTCTCAGCCCTTACCTTTTCCTGATAATAATGGACGCTCTGACGTCGGACTTCCAGAAAGAGGCTCCATGGTGTATGCTGTTTGCTGATGACATTGTGCTGGTTGTCGAAAGCGGCTAAGAAGTCCAGAGCAGATTGGAGTCGTGGAGAGAGGACTGACTGACGGACTGGAGAGTGTTGGCCTGAAATTGAGCAGAACCAAAACAGAATACCTATTCTGCGATTTCGGCGGTCTCTCCAGTCCTATGTCTGTAGCTCTAACCGAAACGCCTATAACGATCTAATCCGAATTTTGGTACCTCGGGTCGCTTGTTCAGAGATGGCGATATAGACCGAGACGTAACGCACAGGATCAACTCAGGATGGATGAAATGGCGACAGGTCACTGGAACAATTTGCGACCGACGGATGCCCCTCAAGTTAAAGGGGAAAATCTATAAGTCCGTGATTAGACCTGTCGTACTGTATGGATCAGAATGTTGGGCTGTGAAAAAGACGGATCAAAAAAGATTGCATGTGGCGGAGATGAGAATGTTGAGATGGATGTGTGGAGTAACGAGAATGGATAAAGGGAGAAATGATTACATTAACTCAGGTAGTTTAAAAGTGGCGCCAGGGACATAAAAGTTGCAGGGGAACCGCTTATCTTGGTATGGTCAAGTGAAGAGGAGGGATGAAACACATGTAACTAAAAGAGTTATGATTATAAATGTGGATGGATGGAGAGGGAGATGGAGGCCAAAGAAAAGATGGATGGATTGTGTGAGGAGTGATATGAAAGAAAAGGGAGTTAGTGATAGCGTGACAGCTGACGGGACAGAATGGAAGAAAAAACGTGTTGCGCCAACCCCAAGTAACATGGGATAAGGGCAGGAAGATGACTAAATTCAATTTTTTATTTTGTATTATTAATATTTAATTCTCACCATTTACCGAACAATATTAGAATTGCCAACCGAATATTTTCTACACTCCTATGAAAATAATAGAAATAAAACTTTTTAATCAAACTCCAACGAAATAAAAACAAAACACGGGGACATAACCAAACCTAACCTCAAATGTATTGCATTTTTGTAAAAAAAAAAACTCAATATCTTCTTTTGAGTTATTTTAATTGTTTGTAGTGCAAAGCCAATATTAGTTTTAAGGCGCTACATAGTAATAATAATCAGAGAATTTTGATGAATTCTTTGATTAAAGTGGGTACACCGGGTACTACGGATACACCATGATGATGATGATGAGGCTGAGGGAGTATAGAAGTTTGTACTACAGAATTCGTGCTGACGAAGTCGCGGGTGAAGTGCTAATCAATACTAAACATTATTTAAAGGTTTTTCTGTCTGATCGGCTTTGAATAACACCAAAAAGATTTTTTAGATTCACTGTCGTTTGTGGGATGTACTCGTACTATGCATCTATAGGGGAATAAAGGCGTTTTGTGCATTGTGCATTTTATGTTCATTCACGGTTTTAAACCGTTGTAATTAATAAAATAAATAAATAAATGTTCATAAAAAACAACATAACATCATGGCTATAATTATTATTTATACTTTCAAGGACACTGAACGAGACACAATAGAAGTTTTATTGTTATGACGCCTATAGGCGTTTACTGTCCACCATAGTGTTATATATATTCATATTCTGCATGCAAACGACTTATTGTTTAGGTGATAGAGCCTTGTTCCAGACTTGCTATCAATTTATTAGTGGATTTTCAACGTATTATGAATAATAATCTGAGGTTGTCAGTTATATGTACTTACACTGATTTCATACAGCGAAAGAATAAAGTGGATATGCCTCAAATACAGAGATTAATTTTAAAGAGCAGAAAATCCCGTGATTTATTAAATAAAAAAGCTATTGCAGCAGTTGTCTAGTAACCATAACACAAGCTCTGCTTAGCTTGGGACTAGATGGCGTTGTGTGATAGTTGTGGAATATTATTATTATTACTTTTACACAATTTAAACCACTGCACACGCGACGTTGCCAAATTTACATCAATGACATCGGATGTCCGAAGAAAAAACAATTAATCACTGTCCGGTCAAAGTTTTAATAAAATGCTAATTCAATTCAATTCCTAAAAAAAAAATGTTGCTATCGCTGAAAATACAGAGATGTTCGAAGCCAAAGTTTGTTTTTGTGGAGCAATTTCCAAGTTTTTTTGGGGGAGAATCGAACTTCTTTTTACTATTCTATTCGGTTAACATTTTTTCTTTAAACCCATCTCTGTTCACTGTATTTTTAGCAAAAGATATTTTCATTGCATTACGTCATACTCGACTATCCAAGAAACCATTTCTTTGACTATTGAGGTAATAAGGCACGGCTTAATATTAACATTTCGATGCAAGTTCAGAAATAACTCTACCTAATTCCGACCTCTGATAATAATATAAACAAGGATTTATTTAGGTGTTCATGAAACCTACTTGTAAGGATATAGTTTTCCTCTTTATACTTTGTCCTGGTTTTTTTTTCCACTGCAATGTTTAAAGGAAAACATGACTAAATAATGTTCTGTCCTTCCTTGATAATGATGACACACCTAATTCTAGTATTAAGTATGTGTCAGTTGCGACATTTATTTGTTGCAATAGGTATGAGAATTACTAAGTAATAGCTTTTGTCAAGAACATCGCCCTAATGAAAGTTGAAATTTTACCCCATGAACATACTACCGATATAAAAGTGTTCTTTATGAACCGAGGCCAGTTCGTAACAGAGTTACCGCTTCCCTGGGCACTGGGCAAGGAACAGGGGTGGGTTTTAGTCAGTCACACGACACGCCCTTCCGCTCCACCCAGAGCGGGAGATGTCATTGGATGATTTACCACCCACAAAAAAAAAATGGCCCTAGGTTAATGAATGATTTTTATAATTCTCAATCTTGCCATAGTATCTTACTTAGTAAGTTACGGCTAGAGGTTGATTTTCACTTCAGCACCCTTTACACACACACCATCACACTAATAATTCGTCCACACAGAAACAAGATCCCTTTTTTTCGTAGAATAGTATCTTTTACTGGATCTTGTTTACTTGTCTGTGAAATCGTGTGTGAGCTCCTTCATACTACTCCATATTATGTAATTACCGAAATAACGTATCCGCGGTACTGTAAATAGTTTCTGTATGTACGAGCCCTTAGCTGTAACTGCAACTGGAGTTTTAACGTTTTGTGTTACCTGACAGGCCTGCCGAAGCTGAGAAGTTCAAGCTGGAGAAGTTAGCGGAAGCCCGCAGACTACAAACCGTGCTGGAAGCCGAAGCCGAAGCCGAGGCTGTCAAAGTGCGCGGAGAGGCGAGTATTCACACTTTTATTGGCACTGTCTACTAGATTTATGCTTAGATGGTTTGGTTATATTGAGAGGATGAAAGAAAGTTGACTTACAAAAGGTATTTACAAGGCTAATGTGATCACGCCCTAGAAAAACATAAACAGATCTTATATGTTATCACATATAAGATCGCTCTAGCGACCGGCCCCTGCTTCACACGGATACAAATTATACACCTAAACCCCCTCACCGGACACGGTTGTTTCGGGAGGTTCCTGCATCAGATCAGGCGGGAGGAAACGCCCGGGTGTTACTATACTACTGCGCGGATCGCCCAGAGGACACGGTGGAGGCCTGCCCCGCTTGGGCGGAGCACCGCCATGTCCTCGTGGATGCGATAGGTGGCGGCGACCTCTCGCGCCCGGCCCTGGTTCAGGCCATGGTACGGAGGGAGAGAGAATGGGAACCAGTCTCCGCCTTCTGCGAATCAGCAATGCTCGCAAAGGCGGAGGCGGGACGCGTGAGAGAAGCTCAACGGAGTGCCCCTCACGGTCCCGGCCGCTACCACCGCAGGAGAGGTACCGGGCGTACTGGGCGTAGGACGTCGCGAGACGATCTCCGGCCACCGTAGACCCGGACCTGCGGACGGCGGGCAGTGGGTAGCACGCCGTCCGATCCGCACCAGGCCCGTGAGTCGACGGCGCGTTGTGTTCCACGCGCGCCTCAAACAGATTAGTGTCAGCCACCACTGACGGGGCCCATCGTGGCCGGTGCCTGCATGCCCAGGGGTAGCGGCTAAATTCTGAAAATGAGTTACCGCACCCCTGGGCACTCAGACAGGGAAGGAACAGGGGTAGGTTTTAGTAAGAGTCTGACACGCCCTCCCGCTCCGGCCAGAACGGGAGAAGTCATTGGATGATTTCCCACACCACAAAAAAAAGAAACCTTTCTCATGAATCACTCTATTGGTGCAAACAGCATAAAATCCGTTCAGTAGTTTTTGAGTTTATCGCGAACAGACAGACAGACGCGGCTAGGCCAGGTACGTAGTACTCGCAACTGGAATGCGTGTATGACGAGATGTATGAACGTAAACGAAGTAAAAGGGGAATGCAAGGATTGTAGCAGGTGGCGAGCTGTAGATTCTGCTTTGCGTGAGTTTATGTTACTGTACAAGACCAAAATACGGTAAATCCTAAGATTTACCGTAAAAACCTAGGATTTACCAAGTCTTACAGGTAAAAGTTCGAAATAATGACTGAAAGTAGGTAAGTAGTAAGTTATGTTTCTTTAATAGTATAATAAACGAACAATTCAGAAACGTAACGCCTACTACTCTCTTTCAAACGTGTCTCTAGGGCAAATCTTAAAGTCCTAAATCAGCGATTATCACAGAATAGTTCGCACTTTTACCAGTAAGGGTTAGTAAATCTTAGGTTTTACTGGCAATGTTTGGGCTTTACCATTGATTGGGCTTTTACAGTAACATATAGTACAACTATTTCCTTAATGTCCCTCGGCACTTAGTGTTTCGTCAGTCGTCGGATTTCTATCAGTTGCCCTTTGCAATTGGTGCATACCGGACGCTATCAATCGGCTTGAAAGTATATAGAGTTGTTAATATCCATCATTCTCCTGCCCTTATCCCTATTTATTTGGGATCGGCGTAACATGTCTTTTTTTTCCATACTTCTCTATTAGCCGTCATCTCTGTAGTCACCCCTTTCGAAAAAGGAGGAGGTTCTATGTTCGACTGTATGTATGTATGTCCACCGATTTCTCTGTCAGGTATGGGCCTATTATCAAAATTATTTTTTATCCGAAAGAATATACTCCCGAGGTGGTCCCATATTAGTTTTATCGAAATTAATAAGCGCTTTGTGAAAAACTGAACATAAACGAAAAATATGTATTATCTATACATATTTTTCGTTTTTGTTCAGTTTTTCACAAAGCGTTTTGGTTTCCTCCAATTACGAGTATGTTTAAATTCCACGTTCCATGTTATTGTAGTTTTGAGTTCTGGGGTATAACAACTAAAACATAGATAAAATAAACTGTGAAAGAGGATATGGGTAAAAAAGTGAGAAATAAAAATAATATAAATAATAAAAATATTTTCTTTTTTAGAAGTCGGTTGTTTTTTTTTGTAAAAAAGGTTTTTTGTTTTTCACTTTTTTACCCATATCCTTTTTCACATATTTTATTTCATCCATCGTTCCTTTGGGCTTCCCCTTCTCCTATAGCCATCCGCATCCATACACAGGACTTTCTTCACGACATTTTCTTCATTCCTCCGCATCACATGCCCATACCACGACAACCGTTTTCCACACAACTTTTCAGTCGGCGGTGCCACTTCCAGACTTCCTCTTATATACTCATTCCTAACTCTATCACACCACACATCGCTCTTAGCATTCTCATCGCAGCTGCATGCAATCGCTTTTCATTCATCCCTTTTGTCAACATTCTGAACCATACAAGACAGCAGGTCTGACCATTGTTTTATAAATTTCGACGTAAGAGCGTCCATAATCAACAGGAAGAAGTAAGGACTAAAGCCGACCCTTGATGCAAGTCTACAACCACACTGAACTCGTCGGTGTTGCCAGCAGCCGACCGGACGTCGGTACTAGATTTATTTACATACTTCACAGGCAAACCTTTCTCTTTCAAGGCCTACCACAACACATCCCGAGGTACCCTATCATACGCTTTCTCAAGATCAATGAACACCATGTGTAAGTTCTTGTGCACACGTCTGTACTTCTCGCACAATTGACGGAGAGCAAAGGAGGCATCCATTGTCCCTCCACCTGGCATAAACACTGGTTCAGGGTAATCTCAGTCTCCTCTCGCAATCTTTTCTCTATCACTTTCTCCCATACTTTCATACTATGCGACACGCGCTTTATTCCTCGATAGTTGTTGCAGTCCTGTACATCCCCTTTATTCTTGAAGATGGGCACTAGCGAACTATTGCACCATTCTTGTGGGATCACTTCTTCATACAACAACTTATTGAAGAATAAAGTCAGCCACATGCATCCATCCTATTTTAAACACTTCCATACTTCTACTGGTATGTCATCAGGGCTCATGGCCTTTCCATTTTTCATACATTGAACTGCCTTTCTTTCTTCATCCAAGCTAATTTCTCTCACCAAACCCATATTTACTTGTACCTCTTTGAGCACACCATTCCATTCATTCTCTTCGTTCATCAACTTTTCAAAATAAAACTTCCATCGCTGTTTTATTTCGTCATCTTTCGACAAGACTTCACGGTTTCATCTTCCATACATTTTATATGGATTATATAATATATCTTTCTTTCTCCTTTCTCTTAGTTTTGTAATCCGGTAATTTATTTAAAAAATGGGAGGAGAGCTGCTAAAGTCGCAAGCACGACAGATAATTTTAAGCAGCTTGTATTTTTACAGGAAGCCGGATTCAAGAAAGAAAGCAAAATTTATTTTCAAACAATTCAAAAACGTGTTTCTGAAGCTTGTAGTGTTTCAGTCGGAACTGTAAAGAATATTGTAAAAGAAAATGATAAAAAAAATAAATCGGCTCCCTTCCCATCACCAAAAATACCAAACAATTTCGTTTTTCAAACGATTTTGACTATTGTGTCATACGTAACATGATTTACGATTTTCATTTACGTTTTAAGGAAACCTTGTTTGAGGACTTTAAAATCAAAGTTAGTGGAGGCTATCCAATTTGGAGGCTATCTGGAGACATTAATACCAAATCTACCAGCTAATAATATTTTAGTAATAGATAATACACCATATAATAAATTATTAGTTAAAACCCGAACTCAAACACTACTAAACCACAAATTATAGCTTGGTTGCAGCAACATTTGTTTGACATTGTCTGTCACTGGCTTGCTACCAATTCGCTGACTCTGAACGCAGATAATACAAAATTCGTAAAATTCTCCATTCGTAATGCACCAGTGAATTCTCATAACCTATCCCAAAAATTCGCACATCAATGTTCCTTTCCTCCTTCATCAGTGTAGTAATTGCCCACTTATCAAATCGGCAAAATGTATACGTTATTTGGGGACATACATACGTTTAGGGAACATATTCATAATATCTCTCAAAAAGTGCGTAAACTTACGTATATTTTTAGACAACTCAGACATTTAGCAGATAGGAAGACACTAATCATGGTTTACTATGCCTTGATTCAATCAATTTTGACCTATTGTATTACCTCATGCGGCGGCACCGACAAAACAAAACTATTAGAATTGGAGAGAGCCCAGAGACTAATTTTGAAGGTTTCTTTAAGCCTAGACTTTTTTCTACCCGGGAGTTATATCTTGCAACTGGAGTACTGACTGTTAGACAGTTGTTCATACTTTCTTGCGTCCTTCGACAGCATAAAGATTTATCGGTGTTTAATCAACAAATTATTAACACGAGAAGGCAGTATTCCGTTTGCAAAACCTATAAAACTAAGACCAGATTTGCACAAAAATTCTATGACTTTGTAGGACCTAGATTATACAATCAAATGAATAAACTCATGAATATCTTTAATGATAATATGCGCGAATGTAAAAGAAAAGTGGCTTCATGGTTATCAGGATTAGACTATCAGGAAACTGAAGAACTGCTGGAAATAAAGAAATGAAATGTAATTTTTTGTAGTATTTAAATATAAAATATATACCTGTCATCCTAAACATACAAATAAAAATAACTTTCACTGACATTCACTACACACCACACATTCACCATACATCATACACTCATCACACAATACACATACCTACCTACTCTGTCTCAATGTTCACACACTCATTCACCCTTCTACTATATTTATACTTAACTAATAGCTTAACATGCACACTCACAAACTTTCGCCTTTATAATATTAGTGTGATATCATATCATTTCGGTGGGGACCTGGTGTCCTGAAGTATAAGGCTTCGGCTTAGTTTAGGCACCAGTCTCCCACAAATAAAATATTTTTCCTATGTATTAAAATAGATATAAGTAACATTGCAAAAACATAACATTCCTCATAACCCAAACTCATGGAAGATCGATTTATATGACATTGTAAAAAAAAAACATAAAGAAATATACTCAGAGTTTGCATATTGATCGCAATAACCCATCGCGCGTCTAATTATCAGACACAATAGATTTTTAATTGTTTACCGCCCATGCGCCAAGAGGTTATGGAAGAACATGGCCATACCATTTTACGATTGCCACCATATCATCCAGATTTTAATCCAATTAAAAACATTTGGTCTTAACGCGTCAAGCCCCTCATTAGCAGACACAATTAAAAACCTATTGTTGCGTTACCTTATGGTAAGGCCGGGACTCCACCAAAGCGGAGATGTGCGCGGTGTGCTGTGTGCTGTGCGGGAAGAGATGTTTTTCAGCTCGGGTGCGAGGTGTTGAGTGCTCAGTACGCATTCTGGCACGAAAGGTAGACGATATATAGCGGGCGAGAGGGGGGAGGGTGACATCGCTCACTGCACGCCGCTCACATCTCACGTCTCCACTGCGCGTCGTCCGCGCACAGCTCACATCTCCGCTCGTAGCACAGCGATCTCCACTGAAACTGAGCGGAGAGGAGATGTGTTAATAACACAATTCTATTGGTTGTTTAAAAAACATCTCCTCTCCGCTCGTCTCGTCTCCGCTTTGGTGGAGACCCGGCCTAACGCGAGGGGTCTGCCGCGTTAAACTAAAGGATACGTAGCTATTAAACATTTTGCAATAAATGTGACAATAAACAAAGAAATTATATTGGCAAAAATCAATATGATTGGCCCGGAAGAATGGAAAAATGTATGTGATCACGATCAGTGACCATTCAATAAAATGTGAGGACGAATATAGAAAATATGAAGTAGTGTTTGATTCACACTTGGAAAATTTTATAATAAATACCTGTTCAAGCAGTGAAGAAAGTGATCATTCCATCGCTAGTGAACACACTGACAGCTACATCAGATAACCTCTTTTTTTTGAAGTCGGTTGTAACAGGAAAATAGTTTTACAGGTCTATATAGTTCACACGGAAATCAAAACAAAACAACAATAAAGTACTTATTTCTGAAATCAAATTAATATTCACGATGAATCTAATAATTGGTGGACATGATAATTAGCATTCGTTTGTATTCGGCAATGCGATGATTGCCGAGGGACATTAAGAAAATAGTTGTAACTGTATATAATATGTCGCAGGGAAATGAGGATACCAGGGATTTCGCGAAATCTCTAGGGATACCACGAAATCACGTTAGATATCAAATATTCTTGTTTATTAATCTTTTTACTAAAAATGTTTAGTGATATGACAAAATACTAAAATAATGTCAGTGATAGACCACGAGATTCATGGTAGCGCACCGTTGTTTTTACTGTTACATTGTTATGTGGCTCTATTTTTGTATGTAAAACCATCTGGGTCGGACAAAATGTTAGTGGGTTATTTTTATCTGGAATTTCTTAGTAATAGCCCGGAATCTGGATCTGTTCACTGTTGATGGCAATAGGCTCGCCGCCCACTGCTTAGGACTTTAGAAATTTGGGGTATACCTGCACATCTGCTTAGCCCTTCGTGGAATTGAGGCTTGATGTTATCTTATCGAGGCGACACAAACACCACAAGGAGATTGTATGAAAAGATTAGAAATCTCATTGATGGACTGGAACAAAATTAAAACTAGTTCTATACTGCTACATTTTTCATGGAAAGAACTACGAACACAACTTCAAACTATTATTATATATTCATTTTGTTACCGTATTTACCATAACTGATTCGAAGTGCTCTAGTGCCTTTGATTATCGTATGTTAGGCTGTATTATATTGTGGGCTTTTTCGAAAGAGTTACCGCATCCTTGAAACGCAAAAAGCAAAGGAACACGAGTGGGTTTTAGACAGAGTCTGACACTCCCTCCCACTTCACCTAGAGCTGGAGACGTCACTTGAGGAAGAAGTCACCCTAAAAAAAAGATTATAATATTGTGATGTTTTTACCGCAGGCGGAGGCATACGCTATCAAGGCTAAGGCAGCGGCTGACGCGGAACAAATGGCCAAGAAGGCAGAGGCGTGGAAAGAGTACGGATCGGCTGCGATGGTCGATATGATGCTCGAGACTTTACCTAAGGTAAGTAACTCACGTCGTTATGTCGACGATATTGATTGCTCTGATATCGATTATTATTTACGGTTATATTATTATTATTATGCATATTGTATTAACAATTATTGGTCTGCGGATTTTACCTTAAAACTTTACTGTGTTGCGTAGTGAATAGGGATGTTTCGAGGGTATAAAAAACATTATTCTATTTAGTCCGTAAGTTATATAATCAAAAAATATTGTACACGTATTTTATGTTTTACCAAACCAATAAAAAATTACAAAGATGAAACGCTTCAAAGTTCAGGAGTTTGTTACATTACTTCGTGGTAAAAAGTGTCGCATGGCGTGACTTCACGCGAAATTTCAACGCACTGTGTCGTCTTCATTTTTTGTTTTGTTTACGTGAAAAAATGCGTTTCTAATATTTTTTGGTAATCTAACTGACGAACTAATTAGATTTTTTTAGGAAACTACCCTATTGTGTTACTTATTCGAAAAGCATTCAACACTACCTGGACAATCTTTTCCAATGGTACACCATATCTCCTGCATATGTTGATCCTACCGAGTGCAGGAGTTTGGGCCTCACATTGTGCATATTTTGAATGCCAGTAATATATTTTCTATCTTATAGATTATAATGGGACTCGATTGAATGTTCTAAGAAATTACTAATAGTAAAAAAAAACACCTTCCAAAGAGATAAAAACTGTCCCTTTTACAACCTTTGGTGTGGTTTAGGTCGCCGCTGAAGTAGCAGCCCCATTGTCGCAAGCTCGCAAGGTGACGATGGTATCCTGCGGTGGTGGAGAGGTGGGCGCCGCCAAGCTGACCGGAGAGGTCCTCAACATCGTGCAGTGCATCCCAGAACTTGTCAAGGGCATCACAGGTGTCGACATCTCCAAGGTCAGTATACTCCGACTTGGAACTTGAGAGACTTTACGAAAGAACTGACATTTAGGTTACAAGACCATGTTCCACGTTTATTGAGCGCCATGGTACATCTATAACACGCTTTAACACTGTCTTTAATCGACCTAACCGTTATACCTTGCAAGTTTGTATATGTCACAATTTTATTGCATTTTCTTAATCACCTCATCGTTCTTCAGAGCAGAGTTTCTCGACTGTCTACAATTTTACGAGAAAAGTCGGGCGTTTTTTTATAATTGTATTTTTACAAGGTACGTTCACACGGTACAGACTTGATACAGAGTTCCGTAGTAATACACCGAAATTTGTCTGCCCTGCTATGTTGCACAGACAAAATTCTATAGAAATCTACGTAAGTCGTGTGGACGTACCTTTAACATGCAATTATCATGAATACTGTTTACATGAGTCAAGTTTTCTGTCTTCGGTTAACGCTTTTTGGATGCGAGAAACTCTCCGCGTATGAAGGAACATTATTTAACGAAGAAAGCAAGCTGTAACGCTAGTGTGGTCACATATTACGTGCGGTGTTGGTCTTACAAAGTTCAAATAAGTTTTAATAATCTTATCATGTAATGTCATTAGACTACGTGTGTGTGTGTGTGTGTATAATGTAACTACAAGCTGGTTTATTTTGAATTATACGGGTTTCAAATTCGCTGTAGGTAAACGATGAAGACAAGTATCTGAAACAAATAAATTCATGTACTCGCAAAAATTATCAAAATCGTAATAATCATATTCGTGTAAATAAAAGATAATAATAAATACTTAACATTGTTCGCTGATTATTTTAATTTCAGTACCTAGATGTTTTAGGCAAAGGTGATTTTAGGCATTGTTGGGTATAATTGTGTCTAAAATCCTAAAAACCTTATTCTAATGTAGTCGACGTATATGCTGTGAGTGGAAAGGCAACCAATGCGGTGTCACCAAGGAATAAATTCTTATTATTGACTACTAGCGATCTGCTTCGCACATTTGGTACAACTTGATACAACACCGAGATTTCTATAGTGGTAAGCTTAATATGAATGTACAACTCCCGGATTAAATTCTCTAAATAATAGTAAAAACTGAATCCGTTGCGTAAATAATAAAACTACTTTATTTTATAACTTCACACACGAGACAAAAGCACTGTAAAAATGGATTTATAGATTTCAAAGAGCATGTAATGATCAAATATGAGATATTATTAACCTTAAAATGCCTATGAATGTCCAAGCTTAAATCTAATATCATAAAATTGCGTGGGTATAGATAAAAAAGATATCATAAAAATAGTCAGATGGCCGGAAAAGGCAGGAGATAAAGTTGGTTGGATAAATATGGTAGGTATAACATCTACAACATAAAAAAATAATCCTTTACAGAACCCTAAAAACGTATTGGTTCATGCGAAAACATAGCATGCGAGATCTCAAGGTGCCAATTTTGACTCGAGATTTCATTTTATTCATGTCGCCTCATAGTAGATTCCACCTGTACGCAGCAGGGCTGGATGGCTAGTTACAAAAAAATCCATACCGGTTCCTCTCCTTTACTAATTGCAGAAAAGACAATATAAGAAATACATACATACATATTATAAAACAAAGTACTTAAAAACTACTGAACGGATTTACATGCTGTTTCTCCAATAGACAGAGTGATTCATGAGGAAGGAGAAGTGTTTGATTTTGCCCATGCGAAGCTGGTGCGGGTCGCTAGTTCTATATAACATACTAGCACCCCGCCCGCGACTTCGTCCGCGTGAATTTCATAAACATTTATAGCCATAACACTCACAAATAATGTAGCTTTCTACTGGTCAAAGAATTTTCAAAATTGCTTCAGTAGTTCCGAATATTACCCTCTACATACAAACAAATTTTGCCTCTTTATAATATTAGTATAGACAAAACAAGCTGAATACTAAATATGTTATCGCGAAAGTATATCGCGCTAAGGTCATATTTGGAAACGAACTTACGTATCACAATCACCTATGACATTTTCTTAATTTGACTGGATCTAGAATAATGTTCAGTATGTTTATTGATAGTATTTAAATAAATAGGCCCGACCTCGAAATAAAAACTCGACAAACAAGGCAAAATATTTTTATTTAGCTAGTTTTTATTTAATACAATAAAACCGAAGCGAATACTTATTAAGGTGTAACGGTAGATTATCACGGGTAGAAAACATAGCATGATAAAAAAAACAACCACAAATGATAAATTTTTCATCTCGACAATAGTCTAAACTCTAAACTGATGATGTGGTGCCATTCTCAGACGATTTAAAAAAATAATCCCTTATAAGTACCTAAACTAGAAAAACTATAGAGAGGTGGGTCTTAAACTGTGGCAATATTTTGCGCTAACTGCTAATTGACCAAGATTACTTACGCGCTATGCGCTTGTGACTAAATTACAATCACTGTTTGTTAAAAGCGTGACGCAATGTTTTGTAATTAATTTGTGATCATGTTTCCTCTCACTAGTTACCGTTATCACTGTATTTATCCTCCCGAGTAATATTAACTCGAAAGATGCTTTATCATTTCTGCGTAATAAGTAGATACCTAACCGTTAGGTTGTTATTAAGTGGTTTGACATAATAACGTATAGATAACTTGGCCCGTGTTTACCAAAATGACGATGATTTTGACCGAATCTTTTGAATATAATAAATTCAGGCTTCTGATCTGAAATATTGTAATCTACTAATTAGTATCGCGTATAGGGTCTTGTCTTAATTAAGTACCTAAATGATATACGCAAGTAAACATCATTTGTTCTAAAGTAAATTGTTGACACATGTCTTTAGTATTTAAACTCACACCACATCTATTTTGTTTACAAATAACTGTTGATTTTTATGGATTAGCAGTAGTCTAGTGACATGATATGGTTGACACTTGCTATCACTGTTGCTATCAAGTAATTGAATGGGTTCCTCTTGCGTGTGTGATTTGCAAGACGATCACATTACGATGGCATGACGCGATAACTGTGTTTGAAAAGTCAATATAATAAATCAAAAACAACCACGAGAAATGACAAATAATTGTTTTGTATTCACAGTCCATGAGAATGGGTAACAATCTTAATTACTAGGCTTCATTTCTTGTTTAATAATGCTGCATCAACTGTTTTCTATAAAGTTCTGTTGCAACGTTGCAGTCTCCAAAATAGGTAAACGTATTTTAATTTACCTAGTTGTACTGATTAAAATCTAGTAAAATAATTGATATGTTGCGAGGATAAATTTTTGTAGTAGCTTACTGATTTTTCGGTCACCTGAAAAGCGGAGGGGAAAAAGTTTGGCCACGTAACTATGCAGAAGAACCTATTCAATTATGAAGAGTGGTGTATAATAACGCTTTGCTTGACTAACGTGTCGTTATCGATGTGCGCACAAGCAGGCGGTGCTGGAACCGCCCGCGTTACCGACGCCCACCGCCCGCGGAGACTCGGCGAGAAAGCAGCGATAATTGCCGCACTTATATTAGACAACTACTTAATGCTCATGAAGGTGAGGCCATATTTATTACTGCAGCATCCATCGGACGAATCTCGAATTCATAACTACTCTGGCTTCAGGGACCGTGGAAGCGGGGCTCAGAGGGGGACCCCCACCCCCAAATTCAAACAGGATCGCGCCCCCTCCAGTATATATAACTACCTGGTAAAGAAGGTTTCTCTGTGCTATCCTTCACAAGGCTTTATTCTTTTCTTAAATCGGTCGTTCTCTATTTCATCTTATAATTGTAGTGAAGTGACCGGAGATTGAAGGAAGGGGGTGACTAAAGTTTGTAATACTTCCGCGATCCCTGTCTGGCTTTATGTGTACGTAAAGTTGCATGCAGTATGTCGCATTCCTATTTTTCTAAACTAACACGTAATCTAGTTTTAAATCCGTTTATTTTAATTTTATTCTGTAAGCAAACATTTTTTTCTTTCTTCAGCTGAAATGTGAGTATGTCATTCAATTATTGTTCGTGCATAACGCATAGTGTACTGTGTACTTCTTACGATTCGCAATATAATTTAGCAACCTATGTATTGCTATTTATAGAACAGTAATCGTAATTCGACTTGTTGTTAGCAGATTTAGTTTGCTTGTATTTTCAGCAGTGCGTTCGCAAAAGATAAAAGACGAGACTCGTGCGATAATTGAAAAGAAAATGAATTACCTAAATTTCATAGTCAGTGTTCCGTACCGATTGGATATTATCTTTGATTATGTATCGGACCGTGAATACGTACTTTTTTTCAATTTGAAATAAAAGTATTGAATTATGGAATGTAAGAATGCCGTTTAGATAAATGTGTAGCCGCAGATCGCCGTCAATTAAAGTTTTTAATTATTATTTCCTTATTATGTGCATATACATCTGTCATGTTCCCTCAAATATACATATATGTTTGGAATTACTGTAACCGTAGCGTAGTCACTGCCTTTTTATAAAAGACATCAAAAGTTTTGCTGGAAATTGCTTCTACTAGTAAATTTATAGAATTTTAAGCGATTATAACTTTTTGCGTAAATAAAATACGTATTAATCAATAATTCAAAAAAACTCACGTGATTTGTATCAACAAACAGCGATTAATTATGTTTGCAGTACCTACTAAACGAAATTATTGAGAGTCGATATTTTGTTTTGGTATTACGATACCTAATTCATTTAATCCTCCAGCTGATCTAGAATTTTAGCTTTTTAAAGTAGCAACTTTACTAACGATTTGATTTTTTTACAGGGTGTTCGCGCACTTTAAAAGCTGCTTACTACATATACCTACCTACTTGCGTCTATTTTTATTTAAAATATAACTGCGTATTAATATAAGATAGATAAACGATTAATTTTTTCGACCTAAGTGCCACTTTTGGAATATTTTTCTAAAAAAGATACCAAAATAATGGGTTTTGATTTTTTTTCTATGGAATAGTCTCCCCATCACCATTTTGATTTTGATGCAAAGTTGAAGCCTGGAGCTGCCTGGAGTTGATGTTCCCATTTTATTACTCAAAAATAACACTTTTTTTGCTCTAACCTGCATCGGGCATCGAACCAACTAAATGCAAAAAAGAACAATCTGTATTTTTATTTTACCACTCTGAAGAGTTCATCAATGATGAAATATCTCGAAAAACCATTATATCTTAAATCAAAGGTGATGAAATGACGATGTTTGGCCAAAATATCTAGACCCTTAGGCACAAAGAACGTGCGCTTCGTCTTGTAAAAAAAATCAAAATGGCGATGGTGTGACTATTCTACTTTATCTATAATAAATTATATATATTTTTATTTAACTTTCATACTTATTCTTTATATTTTAACCAAGAAAATGAAAAAGGCAATAGTAGTTACCATCACTGTGAAACTATCCACCATCCATACAGTGGTTCTTTGTCATTAATATAACAGTTCTTTGTCATATGAATGAATAATCATCAAAGAAACGTTACAACGGTCCTAATATTCTGCCACAAAAACATGTTACCGTTACGTCAAATTTCGTACATAAACTATAAATAATAACCATGTGATTAGTTTAAACACTGATTAGCAGGTTCTTATTTCAACATTTTCTAGAAGGGTTGATGTGAATGGTAAAGTGCTGACTAATCATTTCAATGAGGTTTTGTCATATACAGGGTGTAAGGGAAACGCTTCCGAAAACGGAGACAGTTGGCTAGTGATTCTCGATACGATACCATAAAAATTAAAAAAAAAAATTACCTAATATTTAGCTTTTTGCGTACAAAGCTGTGAGAAGAGTTAAATGAAACCGTTATTTGCAGTTAAAGACATTTAACTTCAACATGCAATGTAAAATTCGTATATATAAGCTGCAGCAACGTACGATATATTCGTAAATTATCAGCTGACGCTCGCGCATTCCTCGAGTTCAAAATGCGCGCACGCTCGCGACAACTGCGTGGCCAACGACCCCACGTCCACGCGACGCTGAAGTAAAGCGAAAGATTACTGGTATCCGTTTGCATTTAGGTTGTATATAATCTACGTTCTGGCTTCGGAAGCGTTTCCCTTACACTTGTATACAGTAGAATTTGGTGGATGTGACGGTATGAGTTTGAAATCGCTCTAATCAGGGTTTAAACTAAGTATATGATTAGTGAGTTTTATAAATAAGGCTGAAAATGTCTGTATGTACACAGACTTATAATTTAATGTCTATCTCATGTTCATTTACATAACACGGTTTTGTGGCTACGTAAGTGTCTCGTATTCACCAGCTTTGAGTGGAGAAAGGAGCCCCAGCTTATTAAACTTAGAATTTAATTAATAGTTGAATTTGTTCCTCTCCGTCATCAGAGTCTGATGGGATGCCATATTTTTTTGCAGACGCTTGTAACTCTTTTGCCCTTTGTTGATAAGGTTTATTATTTGTTGGCATAATTGTGACATATATCTTGTAAAATAGTTTGTAACTGTTTCTCAGGAGCCAGAAAATTCCATTTATACACAAACCAATAAAGAATTTATTATAAAGTTGGTTGTGAAATTACAGAAACATAAGTAGCAATGTTCAAACTAAAAATTCTTGCGTTCAACTGTATGGAGTTAGGTGGTGGTTACTAGAATATTCGGTAATTGGTGATTAAAAAAGTAATAAAAACGCTATCAGTATAATAATGAAGCATAACCGCCAGTCGATCCATTTATATTGGATTAAATTGCTTCTCTATATCTAACTTCCCTTAAGTACTACCTTGACTGGCTTTTGGGCTTATCTGATAGTGATACGTCGAGTCCTTCTTTCTATTTTTTTATTTAATGGCATTTGTACAGGTCGCATTAGTCGGGCATTCCCCTTAGAACCTATTTATCTGTGCAACCATTCCAGATGGGCTAAATTATAAGAAATGTCAAGGCAGTGCAATCGTATAAAGTATTGCAAATCCGCAAAGCAAGTTGTTGACGCGCGTACCTTAAGGATACAAAACGTTCGATTTGTGTCTTATGTATATGAAATACATAATAAAATACAATTTATCTATCAAAATAGGAACGAGACAATTTAGCAGTAACCGGAATGTTAAATTACTCTTATTTTTCTAGTAGGGAAAGTAACGACAAAATTTAAAAAAAAGTAAGCGTACGTTAAAAGAATATAATATTTGAATATGACCAAACGCCTTCTTGTTCTCGAGGTAGAAAATTACAAAATAATGACTGTTATACAAAAATAATACCTATATTTTTTTAATTAGCTAAACTGTCGTTAGGGTATATGATAATATTTGGTGTTCAAAAAGTGCAGTTTAGAAATTCTAATAGTTATTATAATTAACAACGTTCATAGACATTATTGATGTCATTTTCTAAAAAATGTTTACTGCCTACTTAGGTAGTTTTCCACTTATTTGTATGAAAGTACCTAAATATTTAAAATCAATTTATTTTGTATTCGTTTCGGTAAAACTAGTCAATTTTTCAGATCCATAATGTTAAATTGTTATAATTGCGTGTACATACTGTTTGATCTATTATTTAGTTTCTACCTTGTAACCTTCTATATATTAAGAGCTATGATAAGATTATAGTTCATTCGTATTTATCACATAAATAAATTTATAGGTACTGAAAAAAATTGCGTTCGGTTCTGATAGCTTGCGAGTTTTAAGTCACTTAGGATGTGATTGACATTTAGCCAGTTTTGATTCAGCATAAAACGATGTATAGCTGCCTTCCCGCTGTGGGCATGTGTGTATGTATGTATTAAGGCAATGCTGAATCTCTTTTTATATGGTTGCAATATTTTTTGTTTAATTTTGTACTAATGTCACTAAAATATTTTTTTACTGTTATTTGTTTATTGCTAGTGATAAATCAATAAAACTTTTACCCAGTATCTCTTATGTAACTTGTTTACTTATATATTTGATATTAAAAATGGTTTTATGTGATTTACGAATATCTTTACCTCAAACATCTTGGCTTCAAGTGCCATACTAGATTATTTTAAGGTTAATTTTTAAAACAAATTTTATTTAGATTTAGGAGGAATGGTATAAAAAGAAAAATTTTTCATATAAAAACGCATTTATAATGGCTTTTATATGTAATTATTGTCAGCACAAATAATTATTTTTGGTATGAAAATATTTTGTCACTGCCGATAACAAATTTCGGATTTATTCATAGGTAAAAACTTATTTCCGCCACAGATTAAAACGTGGTATTGTGATTTTTATTGCACTGTTGGATCTCGTAACAACTCATCATAAAAAAAGGGAGGACGGAGTTCCGCTAAGACTGAGGAAGGCGGCGGCGTGAGTTTGTGCAATTGGGTAATTTCCTATTTAGATTTGAACAATATTTTATACGAAACAACAAATAACACTAAAAGGAAATCTTTTTCTGAAAACAGCATCAAAATTGGTAACTAAACGAAGCAGCACTTAGTATTTCAAATATTGGTATGAGGAAGAGTGGAGACGTGGTGAAAAATCTCGCTTGTCTCTTTTGTACGCACGTAACACATTTCAGTGTGTGCATCCTTTTTCTGTTACTTGACAGTTTCCTCTTTCATCAGATTTAAAAGGTTTCTATCTTATTTAATTTTGAACGGATTTGAATTTCCGATTTTGAATAAAGTTACTTTTTCATACAAATTATTTAAAAAAATAAGTCAATTACCCAATTGAGTAAAACTCATGTGAAACATAATTTACCTATTTTACCCGATTGCCTCAAAAGGAGGGAAACGTGTTAATATACAATAATCTGGTTGTTTGCGTAACAAATTTTATTTATTTATTTATTTACACTTCATGCAACAAAAGTACATAGGCGGACTTAATGCCTTAGGCATTCTCTACCAGTCAACCAAGGGTGGTGGAGAGAATATGAAAGGTGCAAAAAACAAAAAAAAGCAATAACAAGTAGAAATATTAAAAAAAAAACGTTAACGAAAATAGATAAAAAAATATTTCTTCTTTTTCAATGGACGTTAGCGGGGTTTTCCACCCTATTCTTCATAACCATTGACACACTTTTAAATGATGATTCCTAGTTTTTTTTTTTTGTAAATTACTATTTCAGTAGCACTACAGTCAGAGATAGTACAGTGACTTCTCTCAGACGGCGTGTGTTACGTACTTGATGGCAGTCGAGTATTACCTCACATGTTTTGCGAAGTTCCCTTCTTCCTTTTTATGTGTATGCTTTGCTAACTTTGGTTAGTTCGAATAAAATAGCTAAAAATTTTGCACTCCACTTGACGAGATAATATGCAAACGTCAAGTCACTGCTTTCTTTTATCATGTTGTGCTACTTAATGTGTTACGCAACTACGGATTTCGAGCATCAGAAAGTTGATGTTGTAGATATTGGTTTTTGTTTACATAATTACCATCGCTTACGTTTACATGTGTGTAAACTATAATTTAGCTGGCTAAGCATAATGTTTGTTAGTCTCACCCAATTTTTGGAATGAAAATCAACCCAAAATAATGAATTAATTATCAATTAACATTTAATTGCAAAATAACTACATAGCGACGCGTCGATCGTTTCGTTCCAAAAATGGGGTGCGATAGTGGCACAATTAATTTAAGTTCTGTGTGGATCACATTTTCAACATGTATGTATGTGTATTGACGTGGTTTTTATTAATGTGTATTCATTAAAAATTGTATACAAAGTAGTTTTTTTTAATTTACGGAAGTCATCACCTATCCGTAATTACCCGATTTGGTATACTATATTTCGCAGATAAATTCGAAACAGAGTTACCGCGCCCCTGGGCACTCAGGCAAGAAGAAACAGGGGTGGGTTTTAGTCAGTTAAAATCTGACACGCCCTCCCGCTCTACCCAGAGCGGGAGAAGTCATTGGATGATTTATAAAACCCACAAAAAAAGGTATACTATACTACCGCGGCCTTGGAACGCAAGAGCAACTGAAGGAACACGTGTGGGATTGAAAAGGACCTGAATGATTTCCCACTCTCATACTTTTTTATATTTCGCGACTGGGCGACGCAAAGGAGGGTAATGTGTTTAACAACCTATGTATGTTTTTTTGTTATTTATGTCCCCTCTAGGCAAAACATGTTTTTATTCCTCTCAAGTGAGTATTAACTATCCCCATTGTATTCCAATAAAGTCGATGTGCTCGCAAACAGTTCATGCGACGAGATGACGTAACGTTGCGATTAGATAAACGAAACGGAAATTAAATGATTGAGACTATGCTGGGAGCCAGGATATCTTTGTGTGTCAAGAGAAGGAAAGACCAGAAGCTCCAGAGATTTCATTCTATCAGCGATAACGATGGTCGAAAAACATTTCATCATCATCATTTCAGCTGAAAGACGTCCACTGCTGGACATAAGCCTCCCCCAACGACCGGTCCTGTGCGTCTGACCATTACCAGGTCATTCATCGGTCCACCATATGAGGGGCCTTCCAACGCTGCGTCTTCCGGTACGCAGTCGCTACTCTAGAACTTTTCAGCCCCATCGATCTTTGGTTAAAGTGTTTGGCGATTCTTCGTGTGTATATGTCGTAAACCTTGGTTCTCCTACGGATATCTTCAAAAGGTTTATGGGATTGAAATGCGCTACCGAAGTGTGACGTGGTCAATAACTAACATTTTGGCATTTCGTCAATCGCTACTGCTGATGACACTGGAAGGTAGGATGACTTGAGTATCGGTACCAACCATTTATAAGTGTACCTAAAGAGGTATATAGGTTTTGTTAGCACAGTTTACGGCCCACTTTTAATATTCGCAAGAATCGCTAATTTCACATTCGCTTTAAGATGATTTATTATCATAAGAATAAGGTATAATATCCTTAAAAACATCGCTTAGCAAAAGAAATTCAGTGTATACAAATAGGTAGAACTGTTACACCCCTTTACCCCGAAGTAAAGGTAAAAAAAAACATCCAGTACGGTTCTGTTGAATAATTTATTGTCAAATTGAAAGAGATTGAAATGAAAAATCTGTAACGCCACTAGAGTGCAGGTTTTTCTTAACCGTTTCCACTGAAGCGGAGCGGAGACTTGCAGGAATTGACCAATCACAATGGTTGAAATCCTCATCGCGTCACTAGTCTCATCTGTGATTGGACGATTACTGCACGTCTCCGCTCCGCATCAGTGGAATCGCACCCTTAGCCAGCGATGTCCAAAGTTAACTAAAATAGTACAGTAAACAAGTACCTACTTAAATCTGACAAATTGATGGTCGCAATGTTGTTTAGCATAATTCATGTTAGATTTAAAGCTAAGGCAATAATTTGGTCAAATCCATCCTCTTAAAAATTACTAATCGCTCGAGATACTCCATTTATTTTAACAATAGAAAAATATCGTTACCTGTATCTTAATCGTTATTTCACGATTAATACAAACCAACTTAATATATTTACTATTTGCAGTAAAAGGACAGTGAACCGAATTGGCATAGTCAGCAATTGCGGTTTTGTTTTTTCTTCAAAGTTGCGGAGACAATGATAGTGTCATGTATGTAAAAAATTACTTAAGAGATATAGTCAAATGCCACGTCGCCGAGATATTTCGGATCAAAATTCTCATAAGGCTCCAAAATCTCGGAAAAACGACACTTTAGAACATCAAACGCCAGGACATTTTTTTTTTTTTTTAAGTTTCTGAGACCTACTTATATGTAAGTACCAGTTTCATTGTGCCCGCAACTTTGCAGAAACCTAAATCAAATTGGCAATAGTGTGACTGCTAGCTTCCATAAAATAGTTCTAAGCCTTTTGAATGCAGCTATTTCAACATTAAAACACAATAACTAAAATATCGCTATTTGGCGGTATTTTCTAATGCTTAAATAATTAGAGTACCTGTACATAATTATTATGTCATTATATACCTACCTACAAATAACATAACGCCTGTATTCCCTACAGGGTTTGGCGGCGGTTTTGGGTTAACTAGTAGGTAATTCTAATTACATCTCTACAATTACCAAAATCAACATTACTTACAATAAAAATAAGAAAGGTATGTATTTCAATCAGAATTAAAATCAAATAGTACACTATAGGCATTCGTTGTCACTGTTTACAATCAGCTTCTATCGATTAGTAATCAACTTTAATACAAAAATTCATATTAAATACAGTTTTTGCAGCTCAGGAGGTTGTAGGATGTTGATCAAAAGGTTCGCGACAATAACGAATAGGTAAGTATGCTTGTATTTACATAATTTACAAGAATATTATTAAAATCAACAATACAACTCTAACAAGTTCAAATTGGTCTAAAACATAACTACTTCAAAAAAACATTACATAGTCCTATCAAATCGCCATCACTAGATATTCGCCAAAATATCATCATCTGGCCATTTGGGAAGCACAAATTTTATTACCTAACTCCCGCGTCTTCCGGACACATGGTGGGCGAGACACAATTAAAATCTATTGTGTCTGCTAATTGGACGCGGGAAAGGTTACAAGAACAAGTAATTTATTAAACAGTCATAATGGGATACCTAACGAATTTAAGATTAATCTTTTAGAAGTTAAAGAACTCTTGAATCACAACTATTACATGAGAACAATGCTGAAACACGAAGAAAAGTCTGCTGTTCCCTACATTTTATGGAATTACGTGTGTGATCAAAATATGTAGATACTAAACATCTAGTTTTTTTCCAGATCTCTGTGTTGTTGGTCCCATAGTATCCCATAGAATTAAAAGTCACCCTTTAAAATGAGATCGTAATTCCGTTATTTTTCTTAGTGGAATAAGGAAAAAAAAGTAACGAATTCACGATCTTACTATTGAATCTGTCGGGGTTTTTAACGCGGAAAATTAACATCTTGGAAAACCTGTTTCATTACAACCTGAACTCTTATTTTCAGATATCAGTTAAAATGTAATCCAACTATGGGCGCCGGCAGAACTACATATTCGCCTCACACAGTCATGTAACTAACTTGAGAACTAAGGACGCAACAGCGATGGAAAGCGAGCATTTCGCTTTATGCTAAAAATATTATTCGTGGAGAGATTTTTGGTATATTTTTATCTACTTTTATTATTATATTAAAACAAGGGAGATTTGGTTCGTACATAGTGCCCACTATGTACGAACCAAATCTCCAGAGCTATATGCATTTGATAATGTTGACGAAAACCAAGTATTACTTCAAACATCAATGAGTTTTATAAACTGTGAGTAAAGTCATCTAAAAATTCAACTAACAATATTTCTAGCTTAGAACTAGCGTCATGTTTAGCTAGGTACGGCAGGACTCGAGTATATAAAAAGTCTATTGAAGCGATGATTTCTCGAAACGTCAACTTATCAGGCTGACATGTACCTGCAATAAAAATAAAAAAGGTTATAGAGTTATCTACTTTCATTCCTTTCGCACGATAGGAAGTAGCAAGAACAAGTATTGTAACGACCTGGCGAGTGATGAGTAGATACTTAGCTTAGGTAGTTAGACAAATGCAAGAAGCTATGTCAGTTTATATGATCCCAGACATCCCAGTGCATGATTTTGGCGTCACAATGACATAATATGCGTAAGCGCATCCCCCTCCCAGTATGAAGTTTTAAGACAAGCGCATATAAAGCGCCTGCTACACGGTCGCCAACCGCGTCCCAACAGAGGTTACCTTGGTGGTTTACAACCGTGTAGTTAGTGGTTTATGACCTTCAAACGACCTTGGTTTAAAGAACTGCGCTAGCGACCAAGGGCACATAAAGGAGGTAGGGCCGGTGGCCGACCGTGTAGACGACAGTTGCCAACCGCAGTTGCCAGTCGCATAAAGTTTCAAAATTATTGGATGCGTTCATAAAAAATGCAAAGAAGTTATAGGTTCGTTCAATCAAATCGGTTGGGTGCTATTGATTTTTTTTTTTGCTATGAATATTAAAAGATTTGAAAAGGATATTTGCGTGCGATTTCTAATTAACGATCGTACATCGTATCAAAGCCAAAAAGGTCGTATGAATACGATTTAAATCGTACGGTTGGCAGCACTGATAGGGGGCGACTGGCATGTTGGTTGTTGGCAACAGTGTAGTTGAAACAGCTCTGCCGGTCGCCAACTAAGGTCACCTCTGTCGACGACGCGGTTGGCGACCGTGTAGCAGGCACAGAGGAAGGCCCGCCCCGCTTTCCGTAGTGTGCGATGATTTAAACAAAATGTACAAAAGTTATTTTGGGGAATTTTGTAAAGCTGTGCGGCAGCTGCCAGATTGTTTACATAATAATTATTTGATGAAAAATATGTAAGTACTGTACAATGAAGTCATGTTGCGCATTTTTATGAATAAACGCAGTTAGCCTAATAAAATTCTCTCATCAGTTATTTGTTTTTAGATTTTAGCGACAAACGTTTCAGAAGACAAGTTTTGACGGTTTTTTGGGATCCACATAGATTTTATTTTGAATTTTATCGCGTCGTGCAGAGATGCAGATATAATGCGTCTCAGGATGGCTGGATAAATCTTCAAAATAGCTCGCATTTAACTAGGCCAATAGGGCACTTTATGTGACGGCTAAACACCCTTATTTCAGAACAGAATTTATGACGCTACAGAATCTTAGATAATCGATCGAAAACGTGTCCAGCCAGCTTGAAAAACCACATTTCGCTGGTCTCTCAATCTCGGTAACGGAAGTGATTTAGACGACTTTTTGCATATCAACGGGCGTCACATAAATTTGTGACAGGCATCGAGCTAAAAGTTTTGTGAAACGTACAGTGGTTTAGTAGTAAAATACAAAAATCTGTGTCCAGCCATCTTGAATTTACGTATAAAAGTTCTGGCTGGCACTTCCGAATCTCAATAACGGGAGCGTTTCAATAAATATAATAGCGTACCCTTGAGAATGAGGAGCCAACTCCTTCCACCAGCTCAACTACTGCTGCTGACATTAATTTCATGCCAGGGGTAACTATTACAAAGCGAGAGTGACTCCGACGGCATATGATTGTTAAAATACTTTGTAGTATAATAACCCTAAGACGACCCACTGACCTAAATTTCTTGTAATAAAATTGTACTTATATATTTTTATTATGTACAAAACTTCATAAATTCCTCTACTTTGTTTAACTTTCTGCTAAAGAGACATGTTTAAAATTAAATTATGGCAATAACCATAGAATAATGACAAGCCATAAAAGTGATCATTTTTTGTTGCATTAAGTGTAACATACATGCGTGAACTTATCCCCACTAGGCCGAAACCTTGTCAAGTTACGTGCTCGACGACTGTACGTACACGTAAGCGAGCGATAATTCATAAAAAAATGTACGAAAGTGATAAGATGTGTGAGACTTTTGCAATGCGGCGCGACGCGCCAAAATGTATGTCACACATCATCAAATAGCACAAATTATTCAATAAACCGCTTTCAGTATTAATAAGATTCTTATAATTCTGTTCCAATTTTAACAACTTGTACATTTTGCTGAATAAATGATTGACTAAATTGAACTATTTAAAAAACTGAAGTTTTGATTTTACCTGTCATTGCCTGGCCGTACCGATACCTATCTTGATACTAATGTTTTGCGACAATAGGCACAAGTCTCGCCTATCCTATCAACTCAATTCCTAACATCTGAATGCGAAAACGGCACCCTTAACTCCGAAACTACTGAGCCTATAATTTCGAAAAAAAAAGTAGTTTTTTTTTCTTTTTTGACTAGCCTACACTGTCCCACTGCTGGGCAAAGGCCTCCCCCCAAAGTAGTTTTATACTTAAAAATTACAGGAAAACCTATAATAAGAAGTACCGTATATAGTTAAAAGAAAACATACTAAAATATATGATTCGATCGGACACGCGAGTGTGACTCCCACTAGTCCAGTTTTTTTTTTAAATAATACGTTTGTATGCGAATTAAAACCAAAATTTTGTCCCCCACATTTTATAAAGGACCGCATAGCTAAAAATACACTAGGTGCTGGCCGTCCGAGTGTATGCAGCGATTCGATTGTCCTAGTTGCCAAGATCGATAAGGTCTTGGTAACTAGGACAATCGAGTTAGGTGAAATCTATGGAAATACCAGTATGTAACTACGGCCATAGAGGTAAGGGAAACGATGATAAACAATGATACAAGAGTGCCAACTGTCTACTTTTTATATTCCTTATTTTTTGTCGAGTCGTTCAGTTCCCTAAGTTTGAGCTTCACGATTACAAATGCATACTCTGACTGGACTAGTAAAAAATCTGTCGTTCTTTCCTCAAAAGACCGTATCTCAGACATTATTTGCATGATCCTCACATGGTCTGACCAAAATAATGTCTGGATTATAAATAAAACTCTTTTTTACAAAAAAAAAAAAAACAACCGACTTCCAAAAAAGAAAACACACTAAAAATTAATAAATAACTTTAATTTCGGAAGTCGGTATCAAATAACGAAGAAATAAAATACAAAGACCGACTCCCCAGAAATAAAAACCCCAATAACATGGAACGTGGAATTTAAACATACTCGTAATCGGAGAAAACCAAAACGTCATCTATACATATTTTTCGTTTTTGTTCAGTTTTTCAAAAAGCGCTGAAGCAATTTCGATAAAATTTATATGGGACCACCTCGGGAGAATATTCTTTAAAATAAAAAAAGAATTTTGAAAATCGGTCCACAACTGACAGAGAAATCGGTGGACATACATAAAAAAAATACAGTCGAACATAGAACCTCCTCCTTTTTCGAAGTCGGTTAAAAAGAGATATTTTCGGTGTTACTTCTCTAGTTGGAGAGGGAACATTGGCCCTATCTACTTTTAAAATATTATTTATTTTTGACGTGTAAAAGTGCTTATTCAAAGATATTTCAAAATTATTTTTCACTAGCGACCCGCCCCGGCTTCGCAATAGTGCAATTTTTTTTTTCAATTTTCCATATTTTCTTTCAAACATACTTTTTATTTTTTCGGGGTTGGGAAATCATCCAATGACATCTCCCGCTCTGGGTGCAGCGGTAGGGCGTGTCAGACTCTTACTGACTAAAACCCACCCCTGTTCCTTCCCTGCCCTGAGTGCCCAGGGGCGCGGTAACTCTGTTTTGAATCTATCCACAACCCCTGGGCAGGCATCGGTCATGACGGGCGTCGTCATGTTTTGCTGACAACTCTTTGAGGCGCGCGTGGAACACTACATACAAACAAACCTTGTCCTGACAATAAATTACGAACACAACAAAAAAAAGAATTAGCCAAATATGTGCAGCCGTTCTGAAGTGATGCGCTTACATACATTAGGCAATTGATTTTTATTTATAAAGAAGATTAAAATATCTAAAATCAGTGCTAGCAAAATAATTGAATAGGATAACACTAGGTTTATCCATTAGCTCCCTATATAAACACACTTCCCGTCTCGACACAAACTTGCAAATTCCTAATTGAAGCTACAATGCCTAGTGGTATTGTGGTACACTGCGCAGTCATGATGCATCAAAATATTGCATTTGAAAACATGTTTGTTTAGGTACCTATGAGTAGATTTTGCAATGAATTCCCGTAGGGTTATTTGGATGAAGTCACTGTGGTCTATTTGTCAGCTGCGAGACGCACTGCTTTACGTCATATTCACAGCAAACTATATTCGGTCATGAACGAAGGATTAGGCACTAGCCTCCTAATCAACATGGCAAATATTTGGATACGTACTGTAAACGAGCACGCGTTCTGCCTTCAGGCAGTTATCTCACCACCGGCGAGGAAGCGACTAACTATCGGTTATTTTGGCGCTCAAGAAACGTACAATAGATATAAATTTCGTGTAAACAAAAGAGATGCATATATTAATAGTTTATTGCTGTTAGTTCACACTGCCGGCGAGGACTCGCTCCACAAGTTTGTTTCTGAGCGACAAGATTTATCAAAGCTTACTTGCTCAGCGATGCTCGCTTGGCGGTCAGAACTTACGTCCAGAGACCAACCCGAGCGAGTGGTGCGAGTAATCGCCTGTCGCTCTCGAACACTGGCTTAGAGCCCAGTGACAAAACTATCAGAACTACACACTCGCTACTCGCCGCTCGCGAACTAGTTTTTAGTTTGAAGCTCTACTCGCTACTCGCTCTTCGTTGGCTCTGGGAAAAGTGCTTTCCGCAGGAACATTTAGTAAAGCGAACGAAAAGACAAACGATATAGGCATTTAATTACCTATCAAGTATAATATTATCTATAGCACTTGTTTTCGGTAACAATAGTTATTTTTATGTAATTCTTTAAAAAGATTTTAGTTGAATTACGTATATTTACACCGTACAAAGCAAGACGTACCTCTGCGTAATAAATAGATATTGATTATAATATTATAAGTTGTAGTGCAGCAAGCTTATCTGGCCGGTACTAGCTTTAATTAGAACTTACGAATTCACAAAAAAATAATGAATTTCGACAACGCCTCCGTCACCGATCCAGAAACACTTACCGCACTATAACTACAATAGATACAAAACTAAGTTACAATTTTCTTATGCCGCCGGCCATACACGCTACGGTTAGACCGGAGCGTGTGTGTGTGTGTGTGTCTAGGTAAAAAAAACTGCACATGTCTGTCCCAATACCCGCTCCGGTCTAACTGCGCAAGTATACCTGCATAGGCAGACCTCTCCGGTAAATCGTAGCGTGTATGGCCGGCATTACGAAACCGTACGTAAACACCAGTTTATATAAAACCGTCAATTTACTATTAAACCGATTAAGATTTTTTCATTAGTAAGTTACATAAAAGTTTTCTACTACCGGGTTAAAAAAATATGGTTGTCGTTAACAATTTAACAATGTTTGTCCGTCTACCGTACACCTTTAATGAAACATGTAACATATTGGACAAAGCCATACAAATACATCCACCATTAATTTGAACAAGTTATCCACCACCACAAAATATAATAAAGTAGTAGATAACCTACTGACCTTAACCGAGAGTCCATTTTCCACTCAGTTGCGATGAAACGTACTGTATAGAATGATTTAAAAATATTATTCATCAGCACATTATAGGTACACTTATTAAGAAATAATTGTAATTAGAACGACTCAAAAATTCATTATTTTTACTGTCGTGTTTAAAAATGAAAAAGGAAATTCCAAATCAACAAGAGAAGAGATACGGGGAAACGGTGTCAAGGCACAGGTGGCGTTTTGCTGAAGAGAGATTTTGAATAGAGAATTGGCGTGCCTGCTTCCAGTACCCATCAATTTCACCGAGCCCAAACATGATGGGGTTTACTAGTATAATTGATGGATGAAAAATAAATTTTTAACTTCGCCGTGAATTTTAAGAAAAAAAACCGGGAATAAATATTTTGAACTAAGTATTTGTAAAGATATTGTAAGCACACCTATAACGCCACACTTGAATTTCCCGAAGGTTTAGATGGGTTAAATAAATAGTAAGTTGTTTATTTTTAATACATAATATGTAAATTAATATTATATATAATATGAGAATAGATGCTGAAAGTTTATTAATATATTTTAATGGAAAAGAGCTAAAATATGGCTCTTAAGACAGTTTCACCGAATCTCTTATGGATTTGGATTTTCCCATAGCAGTCCCAGTTAACAAAAAAAAAAAACTCTGTATACCAGTTTAAAGTGTACAACACTGTTTTTAAAATAAATACATAGTTTTTTTTATAGAAATTGATGCGAATGAAAACCTACTACTATTACTACGAAACAAATTTTAATAACGGAAGAGCATTGAACCAAACTGGCCTAATCACCCATCGCCATTATGATTTTTCTTCAAACTTGCGGCGCACTACTGCCACGCAAAATCACACGCTGTGTGACACAAAACGATAATTGCACTAGTAAGTACAATGTCGTTCTACCTTGTGACGTCAGAAGCAGTATTGCTTCTTAAAACGTCATCATATTATTATGATACTGTTTTTTTTAGTGGCTTTTGTGTTTTGTGGTCGAGAATTTAAAAAAAATAGTCAATTAAAAAGTCTTGTAGATGCTGTAGCTATTATCTTTGTTATCAGCGAAATATCTAAAATATTTGCTGCACATTTACTTACAGTACAGTCGACTTAAATAGCCTGACGTGGAAAAACAACAACGTGTTAACTCTTAGAGCGATTGCATACTGCAGCGCCGATTAGAATCCGGGAAATGACGTTCAGAACAAAATTGTCCAACGGATGACATTCGAATCTAGTACGCTATTCTTTGTACAACTATTGCCTACCTAGTAGGGCTTTAGATCGTAATTTCTCGGATTCTGATAGGATGAACACAAATAAGGGTTGCTCATGATCGGACAAAAAATAACGATACAGAATTATACTGTTTGGCCACCCTTAGGTGGATTAACGGAAACGGATGTCCAAGCATATACAGGTAGGAAGGAAATTCATTCTTATCTATACCTACCATACACAATATTTCATAAACACCTTATTATTGATTACAGTATGAAGCTACGAGGATTACCTACGATGACCGGGAACCCCCGATATTGTGTAACTCTACGTAGACTTATATTGTATTTTTTTGATATGTAACAATAATTTTGTATCATTTGAATTACAGTTGAGCGACTTCTTATTTATGGAAAATATTGTAAATTACACTATCACTGTTATATTTACTATAGGCACTTTTTGTTACTACATTAATTCAAAGTCATAAATATCCAGCGAGTTGATAGATTCAAGTATTGTTTTATGTATTAAAATATTTTATACATACATATAATACACATTTTTTACCATTGACGTGCATTAGGTCACTATTTAGTTTTCCTACATTATGACTACTTATGCACCTACAGACAAAATAATTTGTGACATTATTATTTTTATTTATGAGAATTCACTATTTCTTATTAATTCATAATTAGTTTTTGTCCGCGGATTCGCTACAGAGATATATTAGTTATTCTTATTACACAGGAACCGGGCACTTTATCAGAGTAACTAACATTAGAATTTCCGAGACCAGATTAATTCTTTCTTCTAGATATTACCTATTAAAACCTCTTCATAATATTTATTTAGTTAACAACTTCTAATAATATAATAACAATAATTTAGGTTGGCCTCGATTTCTAGTCTAACCGGATGCAGCTTAAATACTAGAATTTTGCATGGGAGCAATTGCATATCTGACCTACACCATCTAGTTGCTGGGTAACACGACACCCCTGGTGAGACTTCAACTTTTCATTAATGGCTTATGGCCCATACGACGCGGGTATTACTATAGGTCCGTGAGACGTTAATTATAGCTACCCGTAAGACCTACCTACCTAGGAATAGAATAGTAACCGCGCCAGAAAGCCCGTCAAATTCAAATGTTCTTTTGTTTATAACCGCCACCGACGTATAGAGAGAGCATTATAAGTTAGAGAGTGTTTGTGTCTGTCTGTGAAGTCATAGCTCCCAAACTGAATGTTTTCAGTATTATTGTACGACAGGTTTAATTATGCAGTGAGTAGAACAATAGTCCGTTAATTTATTTGCTCTAAGCTTGCGTACACATCACGAACAATGCCAGAAATAATCATGAGCACTGCCGTCAAACAGGCTACTGCTTCCGTTGGTATTACTTATTTTCTATTTATTTTTTTAAGTAACTCTCGTTTTTTTTTTTTACTCTTAGTAAGTGTAAATATGTCGCAGGATAATTAGGAAAATAGTTTTATTTTGCACAAATCTCAGATTTTTTGTAAAACACCGGATTATTAGGAACTATGAAAGGATTTCATAACGATACGAGCATACAGGGTGTAACGGAAGACTCAACAGAGTCACCCTCACGTCCCCAGCAGCAACTACCGCAAGAGACGCCCTCGGCGTCAGGGGTCGCGAGACGATCTCCGGCCACCGTAGGCGCGGGCCTGCGGACAGCGAGTAGAGGGTAGCTCACCGTCCGATCTGGACCAGGCCTGAGAGTCTACGGCGCGTAGTGTTGCACGCGCGCCTCTTATAGATGTCAGCTATACCTGACGGGGCCCATCAATGCGGATTCCTGCCCAGGTGTCGCGGATAAATTCGAAACAGTTACCGCCCCTGGGTACAAAGGCAACTGAAGGAACAGGAGTGGGTTTTAGTCAGTAAAAGTCAAACACGCCCTCCCGCTCCACCCAGGGCGGGAGAAGTCATAGGATGATTTCCCACCCCCACAAAAAAAAAAGCGTGAAACGGAAATGCGTGGTCATATTTTAAATACTTACTGCTTCTGCCCAAAGACATATAAACAATACAACTGTCTTCAAGAAAGTCATAGCCAAATTCGAAAAAAAATATTGGACCTTCCAGACTAATTTTGATTTCTATGGGCAGAAATAGTATTTAAAATATGACCCCGTATTTCCGTTACACAACCTTTTTTTTTTGTGGGTTTGGGAAGTCATCCAATGACTTTTCGTCCCGTCGTGTTGTCGGGTCGTCTCGTTATTATTTCTTCGTTACACCCCCTGTATCAGTATTTTTGCAAAAACCAGCTTATATTGGGATAATCGCGAACAACGACGATAAACATGAGCGCTGATTGACTGATATGAGCGTTATGCATTGACAGACACGTCAACTGTTATTGTTGTAAAATTATCGTTTCAAATAGCCTTTATTTTATTTATCCATGCCCCATGGCAAAAAGGCGTGACTTTATATATGTATACATTAGTGATGTGCCGGCTATCCGTATCCGTATTTGCGGCTATCCGAGAGAGGAGAAAGATCTGTATCCGTTACTTTTTGGGGGATCTCGAACGGATCTTTTTATTGAAAATTTTATTGATTTGTGGTTTTTATTATCCCACATTTTAGCTTTCTCTATATATTCTGTAAAATAACTTCGTCTAAATTCTCTTTTTACCGTTTGTAAAGATGTTCCCGGCTGTGAAATTGTCTCGGTACTCTTTTTAACGGAGTCTTCTTTTAAGAATAAAAAAAACGCGAATTCAAATTCTTTAGATTGTTTTCTCTGTAGAGGATTTTTTAAAGAAGTTTTGCCTTTAGCCTTATATACGGGAATACTTTTCATGACAAATTTTACACTTGACACCATCATCATTTACTATCGTAAAATATCTCTATATCTACTACTAAACTTCTTTGTACATATTTTTTTACTTAAACAATTAAATCTTTTAACTAAACACAAACTTTCACATGTCTGTCACTAAAGCAAAGCAACTGTCGTTGAAACGGCATGGTCACGCGCACCGACACCGACTAAGTAAGAAACTCGAGGTCCGTATCCATATCCGTATTCGCGGATCTAGGCACCAATGATCCGTATTCGTATCCGTATCCGCGGATTAATATTTTTAACGATCCGGCACGTCACTAGTATACATATTTTTCTTTCCAATAGATTATTTTCTTTAATGTGAATAGAACAACGTTCTCACGCTGTTATTAATTCTTCGACTTGACTATTTTGATTTGCGTTTGTGTTAAGTAGGTACTTCTTGACACGTCATCACTACCCCTCATACTCTCTTTCTCATATTCTACCAGAATAGAAATTTTAAACAGAACTTAAATGTCCAGTAATCCAAAATAGATAGGAAAAAAATACGGTTCTCCCAAATATTGGAAGAACCGTATTTTATTCTGCGATATTTATAAAAGTTTTAGGTATCTATTTTAATAGGAACCTACTTCTAAAACTCTCTTTTTAGCCTAATATTGAAAGCTAATCAGACAATTTTATTTATAGTCTTATGCAATATCTCAAAGACAATGTACATTTTTATGTCTTAAAATAATGGGTCGTGTTTTATTATGCTATTACACCTAATTATATACTTACTCCTACCTTTATTATCAACAGCACTTATTGGTATTATTAGAGAAGGCAATTGAAAATTTTATTTGTAAACATTTAATTCAAATACCATTTTTGTTTTGAAAAAAAAAAATGAGCGAGCGATGACGTCACTAACGACGAATTATAAGGATTCTGTTTTTTATACTACCACTTCGCCATTCACCGTTAGAATAAAGTCATCTGGCGTTTACGACTGTTTATAACAGAACGAGTATCAATGATATACCTACCTATTCCAAAATTTCAAAGTATTAATAATACGGTTATCTTTATTTTTAAAACTGATATCATTACGCATAAAATGTTTTCAATTATTTATTACTAGCTGACCGAACTTCATACCAATCAATAAAAGAATCCGTTCTCGAGATACCATCAAAAAACCCGATCCTACATACAAAATGTATGAGAAAATTTTCTTCATACTTATATTTTTTTTTTGTGAACAATAGTTATTCTGCTATTCGGGGCGGAGACAAATCTGACAAAATCAAAGATCACAAAAATCCGTCCATCCGTTCTTGAGTTGTATATGGTGTAACTAACCCGACTTTGTTTTACATTTAAAGACTTATAAAAATAAACTTGTCAGATTTTCCTTTAAACAATCATTTTTAGCACCATTTGGAAAAACTACACCTTGTAAATATATTCTCTATTTTTTTAGAAACAACAAAATAGAGCCTTTTGAATTTGCTACGATTTGAATAATCAATCAAATTGGAATGGTGTCTGTCAAAAATACAAATTACTAGGTTCTGCCAGCGGCTTCGCCCGCATGGAATTAGTAGGTATTATAAATTATAGTATATATGTTTTTCTGATGTATAAGCTATATTACTGTAAGTTTCAACAAAATCCGTTTAGAAGTTTTTGCGTGAAAGAGTAATAAACATCCATACATTTTCACAAACTTTCAGTTTTATAATATTAGGAGGATTTAAAATATTTCTTTTTATTTAGACATGACGTTAAGTCAATTATAATACGATCAATACTATTAAAACCCACGAGCGTCTTGTACAAACTAAAAATAAATTAAATGGAGCCTAAACTATTACCGTCTTGACTGTACTTGCGCGTAGCTGCACTCGCAGCTAACTTCACAGACGCCTATAGACTTTGATTCGACCTGTACTATCAATATGTATAAATACAAATTAACCTCCTTAAATTCAAAGACCATAGAGACCGACGTTTTAACTTTTAAACACATGGAGTTATAGTAATGATGGTAACTATTTAATGTAAATAATTAGTAATAAATAAAGCTTAGGTATATGTTCAATTGCACCGCGGTAGTTAGGCTGACAGAATCACAGTCTAAGGAATGTTTGAGCCAGGTATCGGCCATCTTCAAAATACATTACAAAATCGCGTCGAAACATCAAAACAAATCTATGTTATAAAAGCAGGAGTCGCGGAGCTAGGTCAGCTGGCGTAAATTTGAATAACTTTAAAGTCGTTCATATCCATCACTAAAGCTTAAATTAGTGTATTCGTCATTAAATGCAAATAAAAGCACTACTATTTCACAAACGGACGCATATTCACGAAGAAAAACTTAACAGCATTTGTTTGCATGTAATAAGGATTTTTAGGAAAATTTACGCCACTTGCCGCCACTTAGACCCGCCACAGACGAACTGCTTGGAGCAGTCAGTGCAGACTGCCTCAAGCGATCGCTGTTGGGCGATCTGCAATTTCAATATAAAATTGACGACCGCCATACACGGACCGCTCAAGGAGTTCATTTGGTTTTGTAGCTAAAAATGTACTGACTGCTCCAGGCAGTCCGTCTATGGAGGCCCTGCGACAACCGCAACTGCGACTGCTCTCGTGCAGTTTAGTGTCCACTACTTTAAGCTTTCCGTCTATGGCGGGCCTTAAGCGTCAGGTGTTTTACTTAGGGTGGTATTACATTTATCCTAGATCTTTGTCCAATGTGAGTTTGATCAAAGAAGTAGGACGACTTCGTCAAATGTGTCATCAACACCGATATTATTTTGATCAAAGAATATTGACATTTAAAGTTTTGTCTTTCTTTAATAAACGGTGATACTTTCATAACAATGTAATTGAATGGTGAGTAATATAGACGTAAAAAACGCTTTTAGGAATGTTTGTCTTCGACTTGTAATTATTTTATTTAAGGCCCTACTACCGGCCAAGTGG
Organism: Polia nebulosa; assembly: GCA_951329385.1. NCBI lineage: Eukaryota > Metazoa > Arthropoda > Insecta > Lepidoptera > Noctuidae > Polia > Polia nebulosa. Next base: position 26,433,573 of record OX589587.1, on the reverse strand, counting down.
CGCCCTCATTGAATAAAAAATCGTAGCAAAGGATAGAAAATAAATATTAAAGAATCTAACGTCACGTTTGTTACAAAGAGGATGTATTTTTACGTTGTCAAAACAGGACTCAAAATGTTTCGTATCCAAAGTAGTAGGCAAAAGTACCAAAAACGGCCGTTTTTGACACTTTTGTCTACTACTTTGTATCTTGAATGCTTTTTTCCTCTTCGCCTTTCGATCCATGGCTTCAATGCTTTTTCTTATTTTTTTTTTTTAATCGTTCCACTTTCCTCCGACTACGTAAAATGTTGGAAAAAGATATTGGGTAGCCGTCAAATAAATTTGATCAAATATAGGACATAGATATTTTACAAAGATATAGGATAAAATGTAATACCACCCTGACGCCTAAGAAATGCCATCTGATGTGCGTCATTTTTTCATTTCAGAAAACTCATTTGCCGCAGGAGTTGCCAAGAACCGAGAACAAATAATGTATTTTTAACCATCACAGATCTTAGTAAATGCAATCAGAACTTGGCAAATTATTTTAAAAAAATATATTGAAATGGAAGCATAGCTAGGAAGACTTTGGTACACCATTTTAAAAATACGGTCATGTTATGTATTTTTAAAAGTAAGTAGGTATTACTTTTGTAAGTAATCAATCTTTTTTCTCATCAGAAAAATGACCAACTTTAATCAAACTATTTTATAAGCCCAATAAAAGGGGGTAACATCTTCAAAAATCGTTTTTTAGTGTTCATCTACTTATATTACAACTACAAGGAATTCTTGTGCAAAATGTATTGTTTCTGAACTTTTATTAAAATTAATGTAGTTTCTTTCAATCCCTAACGATTAAAAGGACATCCATCAATCATTTGGGGATTAAGAATGAAAGTGCCATCCAAACAAAACAAAAATAAGTTACTGTAGGTTTCTATTGGATGTCGAGGCCACATCTAATCGTCAAATGGCAAATTTAACGATCTGGCTATGACATCAGTACGACAACGAACTTAAAGTAAACCTTTCACAATTTGTTAATTAGAAAAAGTGCAGAAGAAAATCGTTGAGCACCTTTGTTAATATAGTCAAAAATGTTCAAGCGTTTTGCGTAAAACAGTGTGAAGTGCCAGAATTTAAAGAGAATAACAAACAAAAAAGAATGAAATAATTTAAATTGCACATTAAATATTTGCTAGGTGGTGAAAACTAATACAACTATTTTTCCAACACTTTACATGGATGAATTTTTCAAACGAGGCAGTAATTACAGCAAGCACCTTAGCTGTAGAAGCTGCTGAAACATTCGTAGACGATTTTTATGACTTTAATTGCATAAATAGATTCTGGACAAATAAATGAGGAATTGACGTCAATTTACTCGTTTTATTTTTAAGGTGCAGTTTAGTTAGACGGCCTCTTATGAACGTTTTCATATGCTATGACAGATCGAAGATACCTGCCATTATGTGTCGATCGCAAAAATCCACCCTATAGTTAGTGGCCGTATTATGGAAAAATAAAAAAAAAGCCTCTCGTGAACTGTCATCGATTATACCTACAAAGAACCCATAATTGAAACATTGTTGTGTGGAACCAATTACTCCAAAAATATATTAATTGGTAAAATGAAGACACCCGAAACACAACATGAGTGTATGTTTTAGTAACTCCTTCCCAACGGCAATGTTTTGATGTTTAGCTTAATTTCGTTGTCATGCAACTAACAGGATACAAAAAAACTGACTCCAAAGTCAACTAAAAAAATTAAAATAACAAAATTTGTGTACAAGCAGTCTGTATTAGGCCTCATGGCAAACAATTATTTGTGCACCTCAGATTGATTGAAAACTGAACTCCAAATTTAAGACTTTAAAATATCAATATTTTCAAGTATTTGCAACTGTACCAAGGCTAACCTTGTGGTCTTTGCTTTTACAGTTTAACCAAAATTAGATGTTAAAAGTTCATAAATGGCACAAAGTCAAAATGATAATAATAATAATTCTACATTACTACTAAACATCAGATCAGATCATGCAGTTGTGCCCAGGCGTGCAATGTTAAGAAGTACTTAGTCTCATCAAAATAGACCAAAAAATTAGCTAAGTGTGACATCATTTGCATAGAACTGAAAATTTCTAGAGGTCACACTATTTACTATATACGTGTGCAAAAATTATTCAAGGTCAAAGGTCATATAATGTCTATTTTTGCATTTTTCTAGTAAACAGTAATTATTATCATAAAAAATGGTCAGATAAAACTTGTACACCATGCTATTATTCACAAAAAATTGTCATTTACTTTTTCCTATAAATTATCATTCCTGAGATGTCATCATTCAAACATTGAAAATAATAATAAGCACGCTTCACTGAACATGTGCTTACATCATCAGTCATTTAATGCAAGTTCAAACAATTGGGTGTATTCCTTGAAATTGGATGTATTAGAGCTTTGCTTTGAATTTGTTAAGATTTTGACCCTGATAACTTGGGGCCAAAATTGTATGTGAATGTCTATTTTGACCAGACTATACTACTACTATACTATGGAAAAAAGTTTAATGACTATGGAACCCCTCAAGAGCATTATAATTGCACTGGTAAATAATAATTGATTCCACAAAACAAATAAAATGGTGATTTGTGAAACTTTGCACAACACTTATTTAAAAAAATAACAAATAACCAACCAACAGATAATTTGTTGTTACTTTCTAAAGATAAACTCTGTGTTACTATAAAATGTTATGTTATACTTTACCCCTTCCATGTTTGTAAAACCGTTTCTTGTAACGTTTAGATAGAAAATATTTTATAACTAAAATAAGAATAATGAAAGATAATATGTACAGGAGACTTAGCATTCCGATGTCCAAATTGGAGAATGGGCTCGGTGGTACTGCAGATGATCTTGAACGCCGCAATGCTTGGATGCTGACACCACCATAAACATTTTGGAGGTACTGGTACACAGCTGGTAGATTCCAAGCTCCTCGGGCAAGTCGGCACTCAGGGCACCTTCCTACACTTGGGAACTGAATCTTTGGATGTTCAGGATCTTCAGTGACATCACCTGCTAGTCTGAGATTAACTTCATTATGTGCTATCCATAGCCACAGCACAGCTTTATCATTTTCTTTTACATCAAAAATTCTGTTCCTTGTTGCCATCGCCTGGAAATGTCCAGCACATTCTGTGCACCCAAAGAAATTCTTAATATAGCCATGCATAGCTTTTAAAACTCTAGGACTTTCTGCACCAGGTTTCTGAGCTGCATTGACAGTTAAAGTGTGAAATAGGGTCCAAAGCCCACAAGTATATCCCCGGAATTTAGGTTGACTGCCTTTGCACCTAACATATTCCAGATTGGTGGTATACACTGGTGCATGAACTGTTTCCAATCTTTTAACCAACTCATATACTTCACTACCACTCCAAATATTCTTTGTTTGAAGGGTAGTACGTAATTCCGTCATGTATTCTTTAAGATTACCTTTAAAAGGAAAAGAGACTATAATGACATCTAGATAGTCTAATAGTGTTTGTAGAGGTTCACCAGTCAAGGTTTTGAATCTTGTTATTTCTGTGTGTAAGCTTGTTTTGATGGTTTTTTCCAGGTCACTATAATATACAAGATCTGTATCAACAGTTACTTCTTTGTCATCAGAATGCTCATTAGTGAGTATTTCTTTACTACCTTCATTCCGAGTAGGGAAAACATAGTTTTTCGATTTTAAGAATGAGTTAACTGCTTTTAATAATCCTAGCTTTTTATTGTCTTTAGGGATGAGTGTTGTAAGCTCAAGTGTAGAACTTACAGCAATAAGTCCTGGAAACTGTTTGATATTAGCCAGATCTGCAATTTCACTAGTTTCATGCACTCTTTTAATCCTTACATGTGGGTAATCATTTAAATCTAAAGCTAGTTCTGAACCCACTGTTGAATTGACATTTTCTAATACAAGGAATGTGTAATTAATGTCGTTAGGCACATCTTTAACAGCTGCTGAATAGTCACTGAAAGATTCAATATTGAGTGGTGGTGCAGATCTTAAGTGGCCAAGTGTTTGATCATTTTGCAACTTTGTTATTATTTGAGCTTTAAGTTTTTCATGGGTGTCAGTTATCTGTATTTTATCACCAACATTTCCATTTCCTTTGACATAATACTCATGTAAATAGCGTATAGACGGATATGCCATTACCTCGAACTGTCTACAAATTTCGTTGTTTTCTTCAACAGAACAGTCAATAACTGCTAACTTTACTATGTTTTTCCAGTTTATAATTTCGGCTGCCAAGCTCTTAAATTTGGGTGCAAACGCGCGACAGTGACCGCAATAGCTATTATAAAATTGAGCCACCACTGCATGTTTCTGACCATAAATTTTCCTTACGAAATTCCGGTTAGTTAAGATGTCAACATGGTCCGACTTACTATAGAGTCCCTGTTGATCTACATCACCATCTTCCACAATAACTGCACTATTCACGAATGCAAAGAAAACAGCAATAAATATAAGTATTGCATGGACCGGGTTCATTTTGATCGCCTCTCGATAACGGGAAGCGAGGTTCAGGAACATCACGTTTGAATTGTACTATGTAGACAGGTAAAAACACGACTTTCTGAAGTGACTCCGGAGTCCAAACTAAAGCAGCGTCGACTGACACCAACTTATCGTTTTAATTCACACACTAAAGTGAAAAAGTGAATGCGTCATTTCTTTACGATTGTGCCTACACAATGTTCTTATTTTACTTTCAAATCAAGAGCACAGAACATAGGTAATCAAGAGCCAAGTTACAAGTAATGTCAATGTCAAACTCGATTCAACTTTTTTTTCGCATTTGTTCCTTGTGAAACAGGCTTAGGTCAGAGACCATGCTGTCTAGTCATCAGTTACTTCATAATTTTTTTTACCATTACAATACAGGTGTAACAAATTCTAATGGTTTCTGCAGTATTTGGCAACAAACGTGTCGAGTTAGCCTTCTCGGCAAGCTTCGCTGAAGTAGCCACTACTACAATAAAATTCTCAGCTCTATTTTACCGAGATCGTGCCTTTTTTAATGAATCCACATTTTGTCCAGTTGCGCAGACACTTGAGACGCAAAACTACACCAATTTTACATCACAATATCCACTAGGAATCAATAAGCCAATAATTAAAACAGTCACTGAACTTCACACGAAAAAATGCCGCCAAAAACTCCACTCGATTCCAACCATTGAATTTTAAAATTTCCTTCTGGAGCAGGCTAAGGTCAGAGACCATGCTGTAATGTTTTTTTGCAGTATTTGGCAATAAATGTGTCGAGTCAGCCTTCTCGGCAAACTTCGCTGGGGTAGTCAATACTACATTATAATTATCAGCTCCATTTTACCGAGATCGCGCCTGTTTCAATGATTCCACATATTGTCCACTTAAGACTAAAAACTACACCAATTTTACATCACAATATCCACTAGGAATCAATAAGCGAATAATTAAAACAGCCACTGAACTTCTCTCGAGAAAATCCCGCCAAAACAAAATTGACAAGTTTTGGACAATTGACAAGGACTCACAGACTGATCATAGGACTGATCCCACCTCTATCATCATTTCAGCCGAAAGACGTCCTCTGCTGGACATAGGCCTCCTCCTCCCCCCCAGATGTCGCCCATGGTGGGTGGTGTCGCCACAATGACCGGTCCAGTGCGTATCCATCAACCGATATGGGCCTGCCCTAACCTTCCGGACTGCGGACTTGCGTTTCACGTCTTATGAGATGAGGATGAACTGCGGGAATGCAATGTGGCTGTATACATGACATTTTTTTAAACTTTTATTTTATATAAAAAATGTATAATTACTGATGTAAAATTATTTACAATGTACTACAGGTTAAATATAAACTATTTATACTAAACCACCTAATTACGTATCAATCTTATATTAAAAATCGTTGTACTACTACACCGAAAAAATACGATTGTAGAATAGAATAGAATAGAATAGAATGGAATAGAATAGAATACTCTATGTACACCATATAAATTACAATAAAAATATGAGGAAAACATTACATAGGGTGACACAATGGGCGGCCTTATCGCTAAAAGCGATCTTTTCAAGACAACCTTTGGATGGATTTTAAAGAAAAAAGGAAATACAGTACTGTAGGTAGCCTTAAGGAGTCTACACACCAAACCCGCCGACCCGCCGACACAGCCCGGCGGCTTGGTGTCGGCAACTTTGCTTCAAGAATCATGTCGGCGACTCGTACCCGCGCGTGCAAGTCGGCGGCATGGCCGGCGACTTGCGTATTCGCACGCTCAGTTGCCCGCCGACACTCCAGCGATAGTGACGTGCTTGTGTTTTTTTTGCGATTTTCTGCAATAATGGAATGGGACGAAGAAACCACTCTAAAGTTAATAAATTTGTATCATATAAAGGAATTATTATGGAATCCAAAACACTTGGATCACAAATGTAGACCTAAACGTTTTGATGCACTAAATGAGATGGCAAACGAATTAAATACAAATGTCACAGAAATAGAACGGAAGATAAAAAATTTGACGAGCCAATATTATAGAGAAAGAAAAAAGACGATTGAATCAAAAAAGTCTGGAACCAGCGCAGATTCTGTTCATGAGAGCAAGTGGTTTGCCTTTAAATCTTTGAATTTCTTGCTCAATAAAAATAAACCTACTGGAACAATCGATACGGTATGTAACATTTCAGTGATGTTGTATTATTTTATTTCTAACCTAATTATTAGAGCACACAAGAATAATATGTAAGCTTGGCCCGAGTGAAGAGAGGCGCGCGGTAAATAAAGACATAGGTACTTATTTTATCTGCCTTTGTTGTTGCGCTGCCGCTATTGTTATTGCACCGAAATATTTCTAAACAAATTATTTCTTGGAATGGCATGTGCACAGATATAATAGTCATTGCAAATGTATTTTTTAAAAACTAACAACTCTTTTCTCAACAATCTTTTGATTTCGCCGAATTTCTATTATAAACCGAGAGATTCCGTACCATTTTCTTTTTTTTTCTTTTTAGGTTGTTTTAGAAATATTATTATTAATTATTATTTACATTGATAATAATTATCAATGTAAATAATAATTAATAATAATATTTCTAAAACAATTAGTATTAGGTATGATTTATGACCATTGTCTTTTTTTTCATATATTCCGTGCGGTGTACCTACTCGCGGGTAAAAGCTAGTGTATAATACATTTCATAAGCAAACTGTTGGTGATTCAAATAAAATATTATTTCAGGAGATAACAGCAACTGACAATAATGCCCAACATGCGGACAATGATGCTCAACATGGGGAAAACGATTCACCTCAAACGTCAAACATCATTCCCCAAGCGAATAAACGTTATAAACCTAATCCAAGTAATGAGATGGTGTCGGAAGCATTAAATTTAATGAGAACAGTCAGTCAACGGACAAATCAAAAAATAAAAGATGAGGACGATTTGTTTGGCGAATATATTGCGACACAACTTAGAAAATTTGATAAAACAACAAAGGCAATAATAAAACATCGGATTAACAATATCTTTTTTGAAACCGAAACTGGATATCGTTCAGACATGTTCGAAGCTTCGCCAAGACCTTCTACTTCCCATAGTCATCCAGGATATTATACAATGGATCAATGTGATGTAAATTCTTACTACTCATCATCCAACTCTGCCGTAACAAACCCTGTTTCACCGCCTCTTGGTGAACCTTCAACATCTTCAATTGAACCTTCGTTACGTGTGTCGCTTCAAGAGAGTGGTGATATTGAGAACATATTATCATCTATTGAGTCAGATAAATAGGTTTATTCCACAAATCCCCACCGTATGCACTCTGAGAATAACCCTATCACCTGATGCGAGATAACGTTATGTAGGCACAAGTATTTCGTCTTAATGTTGTTGTCATAGAATCGTCATAGTATACTCAAAATGCATAAAAACATCAGTGGGGATTTCGCGGTGGGGATTTATAGAATAACTCGGTAAATAAAACCACTTATAAATGAACAAAAACAAGTGATTTACGAAGTTTTTAATACGAATTATAATAAAAATACAAGTACTAATACAAGTATGAGTTTCATTAAAACTTACGAGTTAGTCATTGATCATTCTGCCATGGTAATCTCCCGACATCGGAAAGAAAATATTGAACCAATTCTGTCCTTATAACCTCAGGAGATTGTGTCCTTGTAACCTCAAGGGAATGTGTATTGTCTTGTCTAGGCAAGTCAGCAAACAAATTATTTTCACGTGGTTCCCTGCGCCAATCTCCTGGATTGATTTCTCCCCTACTATTTTCAGTATCATATTCATTTTGTTGTATTATACCATGTCGTTTTACATAATTGAATAAATGAATACATGCCAATGTTACAATAGTAACTTTTTGTGGATTTAGCTGGATGGGTTTGTTAAATATCTTAAATTGTTTTGTTAACTGTCCAAATACGTTTTCAACTACTCTTCGACCTCGACACATGCGATAGTTGTACACTCTCTTGGGAGACCCTTTCGCATGATTACCATCATAAGGTTTTAAAATATTGGTTTGTAAAGGAAACGCATCGTCGCCCAAAAAAAAATAGGGTACTGGCATAATTCTTCCAGGTAGAGGTTTTTTATCTGGCAAATTTAAATCATTATTATATAACATTCTGCATAATGAAGAGTTAGCAAATACACCACCATCGGAAATGCGACCCTGGCACCCCACATTAGCGTATAAAAACTTATAATCTGCATCCACTAATGCAAACAGTACAATACTGAAATACATTTTATAATTAAAATAATCGCTTCCACTTCGTGCTGGACATTCAATTCTAATGTGCTTTCCATCCATAGATCCAACACAATTAGGTACATTCCATCTACTCAGATATCCATCTGCAACTTTTGTCCATTCGTTTGATGTTCGTGGAATCTGAAATCGGAAATGTGCTCGGTGATAGGATAGCCTTTTGCCTACTTATATAGTAATTTTTCGGAACATAGTTTTTCTGGAAGATTAAAGAAAGTTAAACGCCCATATATGTACATACCTTCACATAATCCGAAAGTCCATCTACGATAGCTTGGCACACTTCTGGAATAATGTAGGAAATAAGTTGAGGAGATACTTTAAAGGTGTCACAAAGACTGTTGAATGAATCTCCCGTAGTCAGGTATTTTAATGTTAATGATAATCTGTCCGTTGGTGAAATTGCACTTCTGTAATTTGTATTTTTTTTAACTATTGTGGGTCCAACAATGCTTAGTAAATATTCAAAGTCGGTAAACGTTAACGACATAAATGTCTTAAAATGTAAGGGTCTTTTTACAATCAAATCGTCTGTTCTTAAATCTTTTATTCTATCACTGTTACTGTAACGACTGCGACTCATTAAGCTTGGTCTAACCCAACACTGTCGTTTTCTCTTCAGGGACCCAGCTAAAATTATTCCACATGCTGCTATTATTAGATCAGCATCAGTATCCATGTTTATTGTAGGCTGCAATATTCGAGAAAAACAACACGTCACGTTCGTACACACTGCAATCACTAACTAAAAAAGTTGTACTGATTTCTTGCCGCCGACTAACTCACCGACACAGCCCCATGACACATGTTGGCGGGTTGGCGGGTTTGGGTCGCCGACACCAAGCCGCCGGGCTGTGTCGGCGGGTCGGCGGGTTTGGTGTGTAGACTCCTTAAGGTGTACTATTTATAATAATATATACAATAAATACATTATAGATAAATATATTCATTAATAATTATGAAACAAAACGCATAGAACCCTAGTAAAAACGATTAAAGAGAGAGGTAGTGACTTTTGACCATTGTTTTGAAAGTGGACAAGGATTGAGCACGCCTTACCGACACGGGCAAGGCATTCCATAACCGCACCGCCTGGCCCTGCAGTCTCGACATTGATAGCGATCGCTATGACCTAACGATCGGTAAATCGGTCGGAAAAATAATTGATTTTCTTGAAATACGAGTATGTACAGAGACCAGCAGATCAGTTGATCAGTTTTCATGAAAAATAGTGCTTGCAAGTTAAAATTTACGCAGTCTCTGTACATATTTCGAGAAAATCAATTATTTTTCCGACGTAACGACCAATCGTTAGGACGTAGCGATCGCTATCAAAGTCGAGACTGCAGGCCCTGAACCGTAAAAGATTTGTCATAAAAGCTGGCGGAATGCATCGGCATCTCTAGTCTCAAGTTTTCCGATGACCTCAGATATCTATTATTATTGCACTTTGTTGCAATTATACCTTTAGTTTTAAAGGCACCATACATACGAAGAAGCCGTAGATATCTAAACTGGATGACACCATCAGTCCCAACGTCCTACGTGTTTAGTCCAAGGCACTAAATTTGTTTTGGTACTTCAACAATTGAATTAAAATCTTCAGCAAAAAGAAACGACTACTACCGATATGTTTTAGAATAGAATAGAATAGAATACTCTTTATTATGTACACCATATAAATTACAATTAAAATATGAGGAAAACATTACATAGGGTGTCACAATGGGCGGCCTTATCGCTAAAAGCGATCTTTTCAAGACAACCTTTGGATGGATTTTAAAGAAAAAAGGAAATACAGTACTTACTGTAGGTAGTCTTAGGTGTAGGTACTATTTATAATAATATATGCAATAAATACATTATAGATAAATACATACATTAATAATTATGAAACAAAACGCATAGAACCCTAGTAAAAACGATTAAAGAGAGAGGTAGTGACTTTTGACCATTGTTTTGAAAGTGGACAAGGATTGAGCACGCCTTGCCGACACGGGCAAGGCATTCCATAACCGCACCGCCTGAACCGTAAAAGATTTGTCGTAAAAGCTGGTGGAATGCATCGGCATCTCTAGTCTCAAGTTTTCCGATGACCTCAGATATCTATTATGTGTGTTATGAAGGAACTTGAAACGTTCTTTAAGATAAGAGGGGGTTGTAGGATTGAACAGAATACTGTAGAGCAGAAATAAAATATGAGAATCCCGGCGAAGACGTATGGGAAGCCACTTGAGCTTGGTGCGAAATTCAGAAATGTGATCATATTTGCGTAGGCCAAATATAAATCTTATGCAAAGGTTTTGAAGACGCTCAAGTTTATGTTATTTGTTTATGTTTTAGGGTGTTATTACACCAATCGATCGATCGTCGATCGATGCCATCGATTGACGTGGATCGATTGGTGTAATAGTTTTGGCTGACGGATACCCAAACACTAACAATCGATCGATGGTCGACCGACGATCGATCGATTGGTATAATAACACCCTTAAATTTGCTTGTTTCGACTTTTTGAGTTTACATTGTCGCAGGCGGGTATTTTGGTTTTTTCAATTTAATTTTTATTTCTGTCATTTTAGTTGTGGTGCTCCTTACAAATTACGTAAAAGGTCTAACTCTGACAGAATTTTTCATCGTGTGGTTGAATTAACAGTTTTTAGGAACAAGACAACTGCAGACGTATTCGCTAACTCAGTTGACATCAATTTGATAAGCACTTTGCCGTACATTGCCGCTTTGACGTATAGAAAAACCGTAGTGCCTATTATAATCGATGTCCACCGAGCAATGTACTGCATAGTGCCTATCAAATTGATGTCAACTGAGTTAGCGAATACACCTGCTGATAGCAAGCCCAGAAAGAGATGGGACTGCTCAAAGACACGTTAACCGGAACTTTAGCGAATAGGTTACTGCTTAAACTTTTGTGACTTTTTCTAACTCTGCTGGTAATATTATATGTTTCCACCGGTCTGGTGATTGGCAAAAATCTGACAGCTTCTCTATCACTGAAAGGTCCTATCAGTGGTACTCTGCGGTCATTTATGAGTTTTTATGACAGATAACTGCCGCTTTGACAATTCTTCAACACGAAGACTGTTTAAGATGTGTCATCATCATTTAAGCCGAAAGACATCTACTGCTGGCCTTTCCCAAGTGTCGCCACAACGACCGGTCCAGTGCGTCTTGCATCCATCGGCTACCCGCGACCCTCACCAGGTCATCGGTCCACCTTGTGGGAGGCCCTTCACCACTGCATCTTCCGGTACGCGGTCGCCACTCCAGAACTTTTCAACCTCATCGACAATCTGTTTTGCGAGCAATGTGCCATGCCCACTGCCACTTCAGTTTGTCAATTCTTCGGGCGATGTCGGAAATATTTCAGCAAATATTTCGGAAAGATATTGTAGAAACCCAAGGCACTCTTGCGTGGCCTGCAGGAATTCCTGGACGTTCTTCGAAGTCCCGGGGACGTCTCGTAGCTTGGCAATTCGTTGACTTGGTGCGAGAGGACTAGGTATATCGAAGGGATCGTACTACGGGCGAATAAGGGAAACTGCTGAGGGCGACTTCAATTATCTATATTGAAATAATCAAATTCCAACCGTCTCAACTTCTATCTAACCCTAACTGACACATACGTCAAGCCATATCATTTTAAATATTCAAACGGCTTTCCAATAAGTATAAAATGTTCTAGTCAACCAGTTAAGACCGGTGCACACCCGCTAACATTAGGCTGTGTCTACAATCGTCACAATATCAACAAATGTTGTATCTACAGCTGGGTTAGGGGTCATTCGGCCCACTATGAAATTGGGACCACGGACCAGCTGCCCCTTTTAAAATTGGTAATGGTTAACTGGGCCCACATCTGTTTTGATTTCAATCAAGCGAACGGTGGCTTAAAATGGTTTACATATTATTATACATTAGACGTTGAACATGCAGTTACATTATATTGTTTACTAGCTTTTGCCCGCGACTTCGTCCGCGTAGAAGCCGAAAATGTTTCTAATAGGATTTTCAATTGGTTTTTACGTTTGTAATTTTGTTATAACATATTATACATTAAAATGTTCAAATGTTTGAATATAATAATGTAACATTTTTAACAACTTATAAAATATAACATTCTTGATTATTGTGTAGTATCTTTATTATTTAAAGGAAAATAAACATGAAAATAAAATAAAATTTTGTTATATTTTGTGAACACGAAGCTCGGCCTTTGATTAAGCATATTTAAACAGGTAAAAAACCAACACAAATCGAGGTGGAAAAAAATATGATGAAACACGTTTTGGCAATACACCTATGAACTAGCAAAGCGTGAATTAATTGTCAACACTTACCCAATACGGGGATAGCACAGTTATTAATTAAGTTGTTAAGACTTTTCAACTTTAATAATTTATAGATTTTAAATAAGGAATAAAAACCTCGAATAGTCTTTTAAGAGTTGACGTGTGATGACCCGCACTAATATGTAGTATGTGAAAGCGAGTATCATTTTCCTGCCCTTATCCCCTATAACTGAAAAAAGGGGCTAAACAAAATTCGTGCAAAATGTATGGTAACAAAATTACTCGGCGTGAGTCACGTGACAGTTCTCTCCGCAGGTAATGTCGTTGCCATACATTTTGCACGAAGCGTCAGCATTGGCGCTATTATAAAAGTTATTTGGCTAGGGGGGCTGAGCTACTTAGCGGCGGCGATAGCGCTTAAGGGCCGATTTCAATATTTGCTCTATAAACTAAGTTTTACTGAACTAAGCTTAGCGTAAAAATAAAAACCATAAAATAGATTTTATTGAGTTAACATCATCATAATCATTTAATTATTTATAATTTAGTCTCAGTGTTTTAGTTGTTGTTTTATGTCTAATAAATTAATAATGCGTTTCGGACAACGCTCCTTGATGGGCGAGTCCTATAACTGGGTGGACATACGACGCGTTACGTGAGCTCAGCGCAGAACACGATACGATTTTTTATTCAATGAGGGCACCACTTGGCCGTTAGTAGGGCTTTAAGTTATGAACGGTTGGAACAATATTGCAGTGACTTGACGATTTATGTTAATTTTAGATGACCACGATTCAGATTACTTAATACAAACAAGTTAATTTTAAATGATGCTTAGAATTATAGAACAACTTTATAAGGTATTGCCAACTTTATAAAGGCAAGTGTTAAGAAGCGACGAGCAGCTCTGGCTCCAGATTCAAAACTACAAACTTCAATCGCTTCGGATGATGCGGGCGCGTATAAGCTTCCTTCCGACCACTTTGAACTTCTTGATGTTACCTTAACATCCACCCTCAATTTTGTTCCCTTCACAGAGGCAAAGGCTCAAGTGGCTGCCAAAAAGTTGGGGATCTTCGCAAAGGTGAGACGGTACTTCACACCGGAACAGCTGCTTAAACTTTATCAAGCGCAAGTTCGATCGTGTATGGAGTACTGCTCTCATCTTTGGGATGGATCTACCAGATACCAGCTTGATGCCCTTGAGACAATTGAAAAACGAGCCTAGAGGATCATCAGTAATGATAGGCTCGTCGAGTCGAAGCTCCAAAGTCTTGAGCATAGACGCCGAGTTGCTACCCTGTCGGTTTTCTATCGGTGACATTTTGGGGACTGTGCGATGGAATTGTATAATTTAAGTCCGCCAAGCCCGTTCCATCATCGCACCACAAGACGTACGGCGATGCGCCACCGGTACATGGTGAACATCCCATCCACACGCACAAAACGTTTTGAGAACACATTCATTGTGCGTACAGCTAGGGAGTGGAATTTCCTGCCGGAGTCTGTTTTTCCTGATAGTTACAACCTGGGAGTCTTTAAGTCAAGAGTGAATATAAAAAGGGCTTACTGGTTTCAATCAATCATATATTCATAAGTCATTTATTTAAACTAGGCTGCTAGTGCTGGCTTTCACACTTTTTAAACGTCAAAGTTCTATATACAGAGTGTAACGGAAAGGTGTGGTCATATTTTAAGAACCGGTTCTGCCCATGGAAATGAATTACTTTCTTTACGTTTTTATCAAAACTGTAATTAGTCACTCTTTAAATATTATTATTTGAATAGTATGTTAAAAGCTCTACTGACTCTGTCTTGTTTTATTTGATTAATTTTAGGAAAACTTACAGCGAATACATTTCAATATCTTCTAATAATGTGTAAAAGGTGGCCAACAAGCTTCCTTTTATGACTACTGTGAATAATATTAACAAATACACGAAAGAGCGACGTAGGAATTACGCAAATGAATTATCCCACACTCCAAAAATATACAATTAAAAATAAAATGGTTAGGTTTACATCGAAAAAACAATTATTCAACTTTTTATTTACTTCTTAATGCTACTAGTAAATAAATCTAGCTCGGCATCCTGACACACTATATTAAAAGTAAATAAATAATAAATAAGTTTTTATCTAGCGCGTTGTACTCGTATTTTCTGTATAGGTCTTGTAGCTAGAGGGCGGGTTCGGTTCTGCATCGTTGGGATAATTTTCATCGTTATGTATGATTTAAGAGGGTTTGTTATAAATCACAAAACCATACATTACTATTACTAGGTACCTAGTACATAATAATAATTATTATAAAACAAAGTCTCCCGCCGTCTCTATCTGTCTGTTCGCGATAAACTCAAAAACTACTGAATAGATTTTCACGCGGTTTTAAACCAATAGGCAGAGTGAGTGATTCATGAGGAAGGTTTCGATGTATAATTTGTACCCATCTGAAGCTGGGGTGGGTCGTTAGTAAATATAAAACAAAATACGCAAAATCACGATCGTTTTCCAGCTGAGGGAAGCAGAGATGATTACTAATCTGAAGATAAATTCTGAAGGTCAAAAAATATATGGATCAGCTCTAAAATAGCCTATGCACGACAACGAGCGAACACGGAATTTCATATGAGCTACGAAAATTGATGGCAAACCGGAAGGTCTCTCAAGAAAAGTGGCAGCGTTTCATTTGGCGCTTTTTTTTTTTTGGTGTGTAAGTTTTCAAGCATTTTTTTGTACAGTTTGAGTTTAAATTCATTTGCTACAGGGTGTAACGGAATGGTGTGGTCATATTTTAAGAGCTGCATCTGCCTATCGATATGAACAACTTTATTCAAGAAAAACTGAGAAAATTCTCAAAAATAAATTTTATCCCCCATACAAATATTGATCAACTGATGATAACTTTGTATGGAAAGTACAATTTTTTTTTTTGAGAATTTTCTGTTTTTCTTAGAGAAGGTTGTTCATTCAAATCATAGTTAAACTACACTCACACAAACACAAGTTACACCCACACACACAGACAAGCACTTACACAAACACGAAACCCTTGACACAACACATCACAATTCACAACACACCCTAACATACATATACACACATTCATTCTGAAGCGTTTGTTTCTATTTTCGTTTTATGCTTACTTAAAAAGTTATAATTTAACTACCTACCCATGTTTCTCCAACTATAATATTAAATAATCGCTCCTTATATCAAAAAGTGCTATTATATCAGTTCCACTCAAATACATCTGGTCTTGTATCCTTCCGTGAGTGGGGACCTGGTGATTTGAAATACAGGCATTTTCATGCCTACCTCAGACACCAGCTTCTCACATATTATAGACTACCCACGTACCTGTATTAAAATAGATATAAGTAATATTGTAATTAAGATGTAAGGTCTGTTTTTTGTGAGGAGAAATAAATAAACATTATTATTATTATTTCCATGGGCAGAACCGGTTCATAAAATATGACCACACCTTTCCGTTGAATACGAATACGAATAAAAATATGAATACGACCAAGTTTCACTATGGGTTTTATCTTGAAATTTTAAAAACCGGCAAAGTGCGCGTCGGGCTCGTACACGACGGTTCCGTAGGACTTCTACGTAATAAACAAAAAAAATCTACGTTTCTTTTATTGTAGGTATGTATCTGTTAAAGGTTGCATAGCATCAAGTGTAGGTTATGAACGCTTTAGAAATGAATTTAAAGGCTATGTGACATAAAAAAAAGAACACTGGAGGTACTGCAAAGACTACAATAATATCAGTAGTGCTATTCTGTAAAATCTCACCGTGATAACTTAAATGAAATGAACGTGAAGTGGGCTGTCAATCCATACAATCAAGGTGGAATGACAGTTCACTTTACGCTCACTTCATCTAAGTTTTCACGGTGAGCTGTTATCAGAATTGACCGGCTGAGTATAATAATAATACGGAATAATATGCTGACGTCAAGGACGTCCATGGCTGACGTGCGTCACATTGAAAAAAAAAGAAAACGTATGTTCGTGTTGTGCTAAATCGGGTGTAAAAAGACAGTTTGCGAAGCCGAAAGCCACATATTCAACCCATTATTTCGATCATCTTTTCCACTAGACCATACCCGGCCAACCACTAGCTCTGGAGATATTGAAGGTCAAAGTCGCAATTTTTTTTTTTACGAAAATGAATTTTATGTGTATTAAGTACTAAACTTTTTCCAAACAAACATTACCTGAATTTTCATTTTATTTTTTCGAAATTACGAATTTGCAGTTACGCAAACGCAATGAATAACAAACGTATCCGACAAGAACCTACGTGGCTTAGAGTGAAGGGGCGGGATTTAACTTCACTTGCCTGTGTTCGCGTTACATTGCGCGCAATAAAAAAATAGTTTTATTTTTCATACTCAAAAATAAAAGTCATTTCCCAGCAATAATTTTTGCGCAAAACTACTTTGTCAGAAGTACAGTATGCGTAGTTAACGGCTCTGTGATGTGTCTTTTTACACCCTGTAAAAAAAAGCTTTTAATAATATCCCACGATCATCGGTGATGAGGCTGTATATCCCGCGCAAGTGTGGAGGTCGTGGCTTCTTAAATGCTAAGATCCTACACAACCGCGAGGTATGCAGCCTTAGGGAATATTTCCTAGAAACCGACGTGGGTATGCTTCGAGATGTGGTCGCTGTGGACAAGGGCCTCACCCTTCTCTCCTTGGCAAACGAGAACTGGCGCAAACTTAAAGTACTGGATACTAATGACCGCAGGGAAGTATGGCAGAGCAAGGAGCTTCACGGGCGCTTTTACCGGGTCCTACATAGACCCGCTTTGGTGACCTCTTCAGGGAAACCGAAGGTTATGTCTGTGCGATTATAGACGAAGTTATGATGACGAATAACTACCACAAATATATTGTGAAGGACGGTACGGTTGACAACTGTCGGGTATGCAACCGATCCGGAGAATCAATACGACACATTATTTCTGGTTGTTCTCGTCTAGCTAACGGAGACTATTTGCATAGATACAACCTTGTAGCCAGGGCCCAGGATTATCCACCAGCAACTTGCTCTTAAATACAATCTTGTGGAATCGGAAGTACCGTATTATAAGTATGTGCCCGACCCAGTTCTCAAAAATGCAAATATCACGTTATATTGGGATCGGTCTATCATGACTGACAGGACTATTGTTGCCAATAAGCCTGACATAGTGGTGATAGATCGACTAGAGCGTCGCACAATGATTGTTGATATAGCGGTCCCTCATGACGAGAACCTCGTGAAAGCTGAAAAAGAAAAGTAAACAAAATATCTTAATCTGGCTCGCGAGGTGATCGAAATGTGGGAAGTGGATACAGCAGTCATTGTGCCGATAGTTGTGACGGCTACTGGCTTAATAGCCAAAAGCCTCGACCGACATCTGAGGAGGCTCTCGTTGGGCTGTTGGATCAAGGGCTTGATCCAGAAAGCAGTACTCCTGGACACGGCGCGTATTGTTAGGAGATTCCTTTCTCAGGAGCCCTAACCACCGGTAGCTTGGATCCTATACCCGATACCGGTGGGCAACTACTTTTTATATTTTTAAATGTTTCTGTATTTATTTATGTTTTTCTAAGTACCTAAATATTTAAAAATTTAAAATTGTATGTTTAAAAAATTAAATAAATGGATTAATAATATCACCTCAATCTAAATCGTGCTAAATACCTAATAAAAATGAAAGGACTCATACTGATAGGGCTAAAATAGATATTCTACTACATTAAAGTAAAATCCTTCGTGGGTGCAATTCTCTGCAATCTCTACTTTATAAATCTCTGTACACTGAGATAATATGTACTACGACATATTACCTCAATGGCTTACTAACGGAACGAAATCGACTTCAAAGAGGTAAGTCGAGTTACCCGTAACAGGTAGGCCCAGAATAGTAAAAAAAAAAACTGCCGAAATGGAAAGCTTTACTTCAAAATTGCAAATAGGTAATCTAGAGGGGAAAGACAATTGGGCCACTTGGAAATATAAAAATTTCATAATGCCACGGGGTGTGTGAGGGGTGTAAGAGCGCACACTTATCATCTCAGTGCCCCTAGTCAACCTCACCTGCCCTTGGCGCACCCTGCTGATCAACAAACGAGGCTCTAACAACCGACTAATGCCGATATACCCATTCTATATAAATATTTCGCAGCTAAATGGCACAGACAAAGTGACGGGCAGTAGCGTTACTAGTGCGAGAAGCTGCGATCTGCGATCGCCAACCTGCATACTCAGCGTGGCAATTATAGGCAAACCCTCCAAATGGCAATTCAAAATCAATCAGGGCTCCCAGTTCCCGGCTGCCTTGCTATTCCTGATTTGGGCGGCGGTCACGGTAACGGCATGGTAGGGAGTGCGAAGAATCTCCGGGTTACGAATAGCCGCCAAGCCTAACTGACCTTGGCAACGTAAAACGGACGCACACTACGGCTCGACGAACTCCTAGCGCAGCTAGAAGAAGAGCTCAAAAAAATAAGATGGCACATTCTTGGGTTGAGTGAAGTCCGAAGAGAGGTGGAGGACACAATAACCCTTGAATCGGGCCACCTTTTGTATTTTCGTGAGGGAGAACTGCTATCCCAAGGCGAAGTCGAGTTCCTGGTAAATAAATTCATTTGTAATAACGTTGTGGAAGTCTCCAGTGTCTCGAACAGGGTAGCGTACCTCGTAATGAAGTTAGCCGAGAGGTATAGCTTCAAAGTTATTCAGGTTTACGCACCGACTTCGGCACACTTGGAGGTAATGTTCGAGGACATCGTCAGGGCCTTGCATTGTACAGCAAGGGCCCACCACAGCGTTCTTATGGGGTATTTTAACGCTAAAGTAGGAGTACAGAGTTGCAGCGAATCGGTAGTAGGATCCTACGGGTTTGGCAGCAGAAATCATAGCGGTAAAAATGCTTGTCAATTTCCTTGAGAAGGAGGGGCTTTTTTTGATGAACTACTTCTTTAAGAAACAGCCCCAAAGGAAGTGGACGTGGCGAATCCCCGATAATACTGTAGGATCCCAGCGTGTCTTCACGGACTGCAGGGATACTGAGGGTTCTTCGTAATTCTAGGGAATGTCGCACTCGCTGGCAACACGAAAGTGTGGTGTATGAGAGTGACTGCTTACGGTGTGTAGTGTTACAAAAGAAAGAGGTATAAGGCACTCAGAGTAATATAAGTTATAATAACATGTGTGCCCTCTTCGGCCGGGCTAGCTGAACTGAACCCTAAAACAAATGTCTTCTCTGTTCTTTCTAATTTCAACCGGCTTTCCAATACTTCTAGAATATTCCAACCTGCCAGTCTGTCCGGCACAGACCCGCTAACATAAGGTTGTGACTATAATTGTGACAATACTATGACAAAGAATGAGATAAACTTCATCATAACAGATAAAAAGCATAATTATATTCAGAGACGTCTCAGTGATCAACAGGTTCAACACTGGTAGTGATCACAGACTTGTCCGAGGCTCTCTGAATATCAACTTCAGACTTGAGCGGACTCGTTTGATGAAGTCTAGACTCCGTCCAAACAAGCTGCAAACAATGTTAGGATCTGAAGCATTCCAGACAGACCTGGAGAACCGATTTGCTGCCGTGGAAACCACAAATGACGTTGACCTGGCGCTTGACCAAATGGTGGAAATCCTTTGGGTGGAAGGTATGCGATTATGCAAAATGCGGCGTTCGGGCAAGAGGTCGAAACTTTCGGCAGAGACTCTGGAGCTTATGACAGAGCGACGTGAAAACCCACCTGTCACTTCATCGGAACAACGGGCACTCAACAGAAACATTAGGACACTGGTTCGGCGCGACCTCCGACGCTCCAATACACGCTCTATAGAAAAAGCGTATGAGCAAAACCGCGGG
Organism: Polia nebulosa; assembly: GCA_951329385.1. Classification (NCBI taxonomy): domain Eukaryota; kingdom Metazoa; phylum Arthropoda; class Insecta; order Lepidoptera; family Noctuidae; genus Polia; species Polia nebulosa. Next base: position 26,412,514 of record OX589587.1, on the reverse strand, counting down.
GCGAAAGTGTTCGTCCAGTCACTTGAGAGGAGCCACCTGACGAAGTTGACCAATTCCAATGGGGATATCTTCGCTTTGAAGCCGGGGATCCTTTCGGAAGTCAAAAACTTCTAAGGCCAACTATACGACCTGATCCCGAAAATGAGAATTCCAGAGCCACCTTAACCCGCCACTTCACAGAAGACCTGCCAGAAATCAGCCAAGACGAAATAGAGGCGGCTTTTAAACAGCTTAAAAGTGAATAAGCCCTTGGTGAGGACGGGATTACGACCGAACTCCTGAAAGCGGGAGGCAGCTCTTGTCCTGTTCTCTGGGAGAACTCCAGAAGCGTGGCGAAGGAGCGTGGTTGTCCTCTTCTTTAAAAAGGGTGATAAGATAAGACCTTTTTAAAGAATTACAGACCCATTTCGTTCCTTAGCCACGAGCTGATATAAGCTGTTTTCAAGAGTCGTCACGGATCGTTTAGCGCAAAGACTCGATGAGTATCAGCCACCGGAGCAGACCGGGTTTCGAGGAGGATACAGCACCATGGACCACATCCACACAGTGCGACAAATTACACAGAAATCAGAAGAGTATAATCGTTCCCTATGTCTTGCGTTTGTGGACTATGAGAAGGCATTTGACTTGATCTGACAATCTTGACATCGAGACATGGTCTGTTTTGGAGTCTCTGCAGCGATGCCAAGTCGACTGGCAATACATCCAAGTGTTGAGATGTCTTTATGAAAACGCAACAATGGCCGTCCAAATTCTTGATCGGAGAACTGAACACGTCTCCCTGCGTCGAGGGGTGAGACAAGGGGACGTAATTTCCCCGAAATTGTTCTCTAACGCATTGGAGGATGTGTTTAAGACGCTGAATAAGGAGGGACTCGGCATTAACATCTACGGCGAGTACATCTCACACTTGAGATTTGCAGATCACATCGTGATACTGGCTAAATGCAAGCAGATGTTGGACGGCCTAGTTGACTCTTCTGGACGCATTGATCTCCGGATGAACTTGGACAAATCCAAGGTTATGTTGAACGAACACGTCACTCCGGGACCGATCGCTAGCGAAACATTAGAATGTGTTACATCTGCATTCAAAGGAAAAAGAAATTAAAATACACTACTAATGACTAGGCAGTATGGCCTCAGACCTTAGCCTGTTCCAAACGGAACAAAGAAACGGAAAAAAAGTATTATAGTTTTACTCTGTGGTTTTTCTTATCTGTCTGTGCTTATACTACTCTGCATCCAAAGAGTATAATAATAATTCTGCATCTCTATATAGTCTGTGCTACTCTGTCTGTAATCTGGAATAGCTAGCTACATATTAGTAATCTGTGATCTGGAACTCAAGAATAAAATATTATCAAACCAAACCAACATTTGGGACTCGGAAAATCGTGAAGTTTACGTTTTGTGAGTATGTTTTAATTGTGATTTATATTTTATAAACTAGTTCACTTTAGTCCTGTTGGTTAGTAATTACTTATATTTCTGCACCTAGATCGTTTCCTAATTTAAACATCATACTGTGCAATGCTTTATTTTCTTCTCTAGTTAGACTAATGTATTTTAAAATGTAGTCATATTTCGTTAGATTGTCTCATTTTACCTGTTTAATATAATTAATAAAACAAGGTGTGGTTGAGGGTGAGGGCGGGGGCTGTGCCGGGTAAATCAATAAACCAACTCGTGTCGACTGAGCATGCCTGAAATCTAGGTACCAATTTATTGATTGTAGAGTTTGCGCATGACAAGACCTAGGCGAGCTAAATCAAGGCCCTACCTAGCCATTGTGCGCAGTTTTCTCGTGAGGGTCACACTTCGTCGTGTTTTATTTTCTGTTTGTGGGATATACTTAGTACTCTGAGGTAGGTAACATACTTCTAACATTAATGATAATGATAGACGTGGCGAAACGGATCTCCCGTTCTGCTATCGCATCAGAGCCGGATTTTACTTTCCTCAATATTAGGCTGCTTTACTTTCTACCCACTCCCATGCCCTTCTCCCTGTTTCTTACATACTTAAATCTTGTTTGATAATATTTTTAGTCTGGTATTCAGAGGTTTTTTTTTCTATTTTCTGTGTATCTTTTTACTAATTTTAAATTTTCGTATTATCTCTTTCAAGGTTGATTTGGTTGTTTTGGTTGTTCGTATGATTCACCCCAGTTCCTCAATACAGGTCAGCAACGCCCTGGTGTTACTTACTATCGCACAGAACTTACCTGGGTTACTCAAATACTTTGCTCTAAATCCAGCTAGACCTGCTATTTAGCTGTTATTGCAGGCTTTGCAAAGTGTGCTGTGTAACTCCTACACTGAGACTCGCACAACTGTAGTTTAGTCAGTAGGGCTTGTTTTGTGAAGCGGCCATCAATAGTTAGAAATGCCTTCTTGTCCTGCCTAGAATCAGCATGGTCAACCCATAGTTTGTGGTGCGGTATTTGTTTCTAGTGTTTTTGCTTACCAGGTTGCATAGCACAATGGGTTTAGCGACTCTTGACAAATAACTTTTCAATTAGCGTAAAGATTGGTGTGAACGCCAACAAAAGTTATTTGTCTAGACCCACTGGCTGTGGCGCTGGTATACCCGAACCTCTTCATATGAGCTCATAGGCTACATTGTTGCCTGGAGAATTAGTGAGTCCTTTGATCCACTGAAGGGTTTCTTTATTTTTGTTTTTTGACTGCCTCGTTGGTATCATGGTCGCAAGCGGGACTACTGAGCATGAGGTCCTGGGTTCAATTCATGGGTCAGGCTAAAAATGCTATTGGGTTTTTCATCAGGACTTACTCTATAGTAGCCCGGAGTTTGGGAGTCAGTGGTTTGACACCCCTGCGATTCAGAAGGCATGCTCCTGAGCCTGATCACTGCCTGGTCTTGTCGGATTGCCATCCCATCGAATGATGATAGTATAGGAATAGTGTTTGTGCACATGCTTGTGTACTATAATATCTTCTACGTACTTGGCTAATCTCCATTGAGACTAAAAAATTCAGTCAGGAAGATTATATTATAATGTACTTTATTGTGAGGTAGCGGTACCCTATACAATCTATTGACAAACTGGATAGGATGTGTTTGTATTTAGAAAAAATTCTTTCCAGAAAAAATGAGTTCCCGACATTTTAGAAAAAGAGACAAGCAAAACAACCTTCCCCCTGCGCCTGATGACTCTGACGACGATTACCAGCCCCTGTATGTTAAAAATACAGGGATTTCCAAGTATGCTGGGGTAAGTAGATGCATTTGTTTATGCCTTTATGTATTCCTTAAGGTAGAAGAGCAGAACTAAAAAAAATTATTGACATGTAAGTAGATGATTCACAGGGATGCATGTGACTGTGCAATTTAAGGGATAATGGGCAATATTTTGGGAAAACCTACTACCAAAAGACATATGTCATACTTATATATGTTTTACATATGCCCATGCTTTGCCTGTGAGGGTCCCAGACTTAGAAAATTATAGGCTTATAATGTTCTAAGTCTGGGAACCTCGCAGATCGGAGAACTGTCTCTTCTCTAAACTCTAAGAGAAACTTGTTACTGAATAGAACTTTATGTTTGCTATGGCGATTAAAATTCTCACTATACGGTAAGGTGATTTCTTGTTATATTGTGTACTACCTGCTACATAAAAAATCTGCTTAGCCTTTTCCCAACTGTCTTGGGGTCGGCTTCCAGTCTAACCGAATGCAGTTGAATACCAGTATTTTTCAGGAGCGACTGCCTATCTGACCTCCACAACCCAGTTACTGGGTAATACGATAAGACCCCTTGGTAAGACTGGTTGTCAGACTTTTAGGCTTCTGACGACCCATAACGACTGTCAAAAATCCACGATTGACAGCCAGGACCAACCCGGACAAACCATATTTATTTTTTGTCAAGCATCCGACGCGATTTGCAGCTTTGAAATTTATCAAAGGAATAATCATTTGTAGGGTTCCGTACCCAAAGGGTAAAACGGGACCCATACAACAGACATGAATTTTTTGCCGTTTTTGTAGATAATGGTACGGAACCCTTCGTGCGCGAGTCCGACTCTCACTTGGCCGGTTTTTTTTTTTCAATGGTCTGAACGCTTTGTAGGGGTGATGAGGGAGTGTTTTAAACTTGATGGAGATTACATAGGAAAATAGAAATATAATTAATTTAATATTTTAAACTACTTCATTTTCTTGGTCAGGCCAAATAATATTCAATCCACTCGTGTACACAAAACTCTGGCTATCGCCTATCGTGTTGGTCGAGAGAATTTCATTTCAGAAATCAATAAGTTATTATAGGAAAACTAAGATGGCTAAGAGGTCGCGCATGCGCAAAATGCAGCTTACACTATCGAACGCGCCCTGAGCTTGTGGGCTTACGTAATCAACTAACTTGTGCCAGCAGCGGCTTCGTCCGAATGAAAGTCGATATTATAACACGGAAATATACCTACTATGGATAAAACTATCGTATTCAGGACAAAGCCGTTTTGTTGTGATTGATTAACAAACAACCCATCTTCCCAACATTTAAACAACCTGTGTTTAAATGTTGGGATTACTACGTTAATACTCACAATAGGGGTAGCTTACCCATCAATAACTAAGCAATCAAATTAAATCAAGAAATAAGTATAAATATGTAAATTATTAATCCGTCAGGCCCCTTGCGTCTTCTTATGGAGACGCGACAATAGGTTTTTAACTGTGTCTGCTAATGAGGGTCTTGACGGGATAAAAGAATAAATTACTATCCAAAAGTACAAAACATCAAAATTGGCCAAGTGCGTGTTGGCTCGGAACACGCGCACTGTAGGGTTCCGTAGTAACTTGTTACAGCATGCGGACTTAGAAGGGGGCTTTATGTTTATTACTACAAACATATTCATTGTGTTTACAGTTTAACGGTAAATTATGTTTAAAAAACGGACCTACGATAGGAACTGAAGGAGTTATGAAATCCGACTTCATTGTATTGACCTTTCAATGTTTTGAACACCCAAGCGCTTAGTTTGGGCGTCTATGATTTTTTATTTTTTTTATTTTACGCGTTTACTAGCTGTTTACAAACCTCTACTCCATCTAAGTATTTTTGTAGGGATTTCTTATAGTACGTTTTCTTAGTAGGTTCATATGATAAGTTGGGCGACCTTGAACATTGACGGCTATTGCGACGTAAAACGAAAGTACATACCATACGGTTTACGGTTTAAGATATTTATTTCTCAAAAAGAATACAATTCACTTATCATGAGAAATACAGGTTAATCTTAATACTAAAAAATACGAACTTATGAAGAACGGCGGGTACTCGTGAATAAGCTAATAACAATGCACAAACAACTTTTCTGTAGCAAGTGGGTAATAAGAAAAAGTGGGTGTACTATTACATATCTTTTCTTGATGGCAAGTCAAATAGCAATTACACGTCGTTACATCAAACTAAATGGGCAAATATTTTGAATTTGTTAAAATTTATATAATATTAAAGCTTAGTCTTTTATTTTATTTTCACCTTATTATTTATTTACAATTAGTAGTAGTTGGATAATTATAGTAGACACAAATGTAGAGGTAGCAGAAGTAACATCCTACTAATATTATAAATGTGAAAATTTGTAAGTTTGTATGCATGTGTTTCAATCACGCAAAAAACGGCTGAAAGGATTTGAATGAAATTTTGCACACAGATAGATTATAAGCTCCCACCATGCGGGCGAAGCCCCTGGCAGAAGCTAGTTGACTTATAAATAGTAGGAGATTGATTTAAAATCGAGAGAAATCCTTCAAGATGTGGTGTTTTACGGTTTTTTTGTAAAGAGTAAAGGACTGGATCTCTTTAATGTCATTTGGCAACTTATTATATAATTCCGCTCCTTCATATTGTATGTTTTTCCTTCCATAGTTAGTACGTGGTGGTCTAAGGCAGATGTTGTTTTTTCGTCTAGTAATACGTTTTTGTGTTTGTCCTTTTTTGGTAAAAGTTATTTTTGAATGTATGTCCTTGTTTAGCAGCTTGTGTACTAATATGCACGTGTTATATTTATAAATCTGCGATAATGTCATCAATTTCGTTTCTTTATAAATTTTCTCCGTTGGAGTTAGGTAGTGGTAATGGAACAATAGTTTGATTATTTTATTTTGAAATGTTTACCATAACTATAGTAACCTTTTCTTAAATAACAAAACGGCGAAGTCACTGCGAAGGCTGCTGCGATTCCTTGATTTATTTGAAAGTGTTTTATTATAAAAAAAGGAAACAAAAAAAAAAAATTGAAAAAGTTTCAAACAGTTGTAGGCAGTGCAATGCCTACAACAGTTTGAAACTTGTGCGATAGTTAATTAGTTGTCAATATAAAAATTGGTTTGTCAAGCAATTCGAAACGATTTGCCGCAAATATAGCAATCTAAGCTTTGAAATATCAATTCTTTTCAACGGTCTGTACGGTTTCTATGTGTGATGGAAGGAGTGTTTTGAACTTGATGGTGATTACGTGGCAAAATAAAAACATAATTAATTTCATACGACTTGATTTTCTTCGATAGGCCGAATACTTTTCAATCCAACCGCTTATATTATGTATATTGCTTCAATCAAGTTTCAATCCAGAAATCGCAACTGGCTAAGATGTCGCGCGCATGCGCAAAATGCAGCCTGCAATATCGAGCGGGACGTGAACTTGAACGAAATCAACTAGCTGGTGCCAGCAGCGGCTTCGTCCGAATGAAAGTCGAATATTTTATCACGAATATAATATGTACCTATATACGATGGTTGAAAAGTATCGTATTCAGGCCATGGTATCCGCACCCGTGTGGCTAATTTAGTCCAAAGCCGTTTTGTTGTGATTATTAACAAACAAACAACATTCTTCCCAAAATCTAAACATATATTACACAGATTTGATTAGTTCGTCAATCATCAAAATAGAAGTAGCTTATCCATCAATAACCAAGGAATCAAATTAATCAGGAAAAAATTAGAATAAATTACTATCTAAAAGAACATATTATAACATCAAAACGCGAGCATTACAATAATAATAGAAAAGTGCGTTTCGGGCCACGCGCATTGTAGGGTTCCGTAGTCACTTGTTACAACATGCGGACCATGCAATGGCAACTAGGAGTAAAACAAAAAAAAAAACTGTTTTTTTAATTGAAAACAGCGCCATCTATGATCTAGTTAGGGGAAGCAAAATTGCGGTGTTACCTCAGTTAAATGTATTATTCATCTGGGAGTTTCCTCTATAATTAATAAAAATTAAATCAAGAAATTAAATTAAAATCACATGTTATTCTTATTTAAAGGTATAAAAATGGCAGCATAATGAGGTTTTTATTATTATATGTATTAGTACAATGATGCAGAAGTTATATTTTGGTACTTTTAGATAACGTGCAAAAGGTTTTTTTTTGTATGACCACACTGGAATTGTAAAGGGCTGGCTGCGTCAGAGTGTAATTGTTTTATTTTCCTTTTTGCAATATAATTCTCATTTTTTAATAATAAATAATAATAATAAAACTTTATTGCAGACCATAAAAGATCCATAACCACATAATTTCTAAAAAAAAGTAAATAAAAATACTACTCAATTAATGCACGAAGTTTAAAAACAGTAATAGTTCGATTAAATTAAGTTAGAATACACAATAATGTCAAAAAAAACATTATAATTAAGTGTCAGTTAATTAAAAAGAAATAAAAAATTAAAATAATAAAGATCGGTCATCTGAAGATGTTGTTGTACTGAACACGTATGAAACTTTGACAGTACGTTCTGAATAGGTGCATCTTAGTCTCCAATTAAGCTTTAAAAAATCTTCTTGCAACCATGTTTCCCACAACCGACAGGGTACGACGCTGACGATCAATATCCGCATCGTCCTTCATGTTCGATGTCAGTATGTGACCAAGGTACTCGTACTTAAAAACCTCTCCACAACCTTCACTATCTGCCCTCCAATGGACACAGGTGGAAAATAATTAGGCCCCTTTCCCGACCTGAATATCATCAGTTCTGTTTTCTGAGCATTGTAAACTAAGTCATAATTTTTCGCATACTGATCACAAATAAGCAGCAGCTTCCTTAAGCCTTTAATTGAGGGGCTGAGCAGAACCATATCATCAGCATAACTCAAGTTATTCACATAACGATCACCTAACCTGAGTCCCACTGGTACCCTGCTCAGCTCCTCAATCAGATCGTTTATGTACAGATTAAACAGGTCGGGAGAGGTCAAACCCCCCTGCCTAACACCACATGCCAGCCGATAATCCTCGGACACAGCACCGTCCCATCTAACATTGTTACTCTGATTACGATACCAAAATCTGATAAGCCCCATAATCCCAGCTGGAACATTATTCCGCTCTAGTTTTCCCTACAGCAGGTCATGATTAATTGTGTCAAAAGCGCGACTGAGGTCGAGGAAACAAGCGTAAACACTGGTTTCCTGATCGACATAACACTTGACAACCTGTTTGAGGGAGAATATAGCCATATCCGTTGACACTCCAGGCCGAAAACCAAACTGACCGTCGTCAATCCTAATTGACGGACTCAGCTTTTTATGGATCAATCGCTCAAGCACCTTGGCCACAACTATCGCGAGAGAGATAGGTCTGTAATTGACTATGCCCGGTTGGTTGGTTTAGCAAAGACTACTGTAGTATTTGTTTAGCAAGTTTAGTGCATTTGCAATTGAGTTGAGCTTCCATTTCTCCGTGTTGCTGTGCCGCGTTACACTTCGTCCGCACGCTCATTTTGTATTGCGTTTCATCATCCAAAACGTGTGAAGTAAGGAACGTAAAGGGAGAAAACGGAGAACATAAAATCATGTATTGAATGTGTAATTTATTTTAATAATAAATTTAATTAAATATACAAAGTAGTTCTTTATTTCATAATCGAATTCCTTTAAAATTCGCATAAACGCTGCTTGACATATAAGTACGTACCTATATACAATACAACGTACAGGTATACAGCGATTTGCTTACACATACACATAACGCACACTACACACACCCACACAGAGATGTCGTGCGGTGTTCCACAGGGGTCGGTCCTGGGGCCGCCTTTGTGGAACATCGGATACGACTGGGTGCTGCGCTGCGACCTCCCCATTGGCGTCAGCGTAGTGTGCTACGCTGACGACACGCTAGTCTTAGCGCAGGGGTGGTCGCACGAGGCGGCGGCCGACCGTATGACACGCGGGGTTGCGACAGTCATAGAGAGGATCCGGCAACTGGGACTCGAGGTGGCATTGCACAAGTCCGAGGCCATGTGCTTTCATGGCTATCGGAACGAGCCACCGGCGGGTTCCCAGATCACGGTAGGAGGGGTTCGCATCGGCGTCGAGGGTACGATGAAGTACCTGGGACTCGTCCTCGACAGCCGGTGGAACTTCGTCGAGCATTTTCGACGTTTGGCTCCCAGATTGGACAGGGCCGGGGCCGCCTTGAAGCGGCTCCTACCCAATCTGAAGGGGCCAAACGCCTCCTGCCGGAGGCTCTACGCGGGGATCGTGCGGTCCATGGCCCTCTACGGGGCACCGGTGTGGGCGCGTTCATTGAGGCAGCGGTCAACGCGCCAGATGAACGCGGCCCAGAGGGTCATGGCGATCCGCATCATCCGGGGATACTGCACGGTCTCCCGTGAGGCAGCGAGCCTCCTTGCCGGACTGTCGCCGTGGGATCTGGAGGCAAAAGTCCTCGCGCACCTGTATGAGTGGCGTGAGGAGGCTAAACGCCGGGGCGAAACTCCGCTGCCGCGACAACTCGCGGCTCGGCGGACAGAGCTCCGGCAGGATCTCATGGTGACATGGAGAGAGCGACTGTCGCAACCCAGCGCTGGGCACGCCACCATCGAGGCGGTAGTGCCCCTCTTTGAGGAGTGGCTGGAGAGGCGCCATGGCGCCCTCACCTTCCGCCTGACGCAGGTCCTCACCGGACATGGCTGTTTCGGGAGGTACCTGTGTCGGATCAAGGCAGAGGTGACCCCTGCGTGTTTCCACTGCGAGGATCGCCCAGAGGACACGGTGGAGCATACGGTGGAGGTTTGCCCCGCCTGGGCAGAACACCGCCGTGTCCTCGTGGATGCGATAGGCGGCAGCGACCTCTCGCGCCGTGCCCTGGTCCAGGCCATGGTACGGAGTGAGAGGGAATGGGGGGCCGTCTCCTCCTTCTGCGAAGCAGTAATGCTCGCGAAGAGGGAGGCGGCACACGTTAGGGAGACTCAACAGAGGCAGAGTCGCCCTAGCGCCCTCAGCAGCAGCCGTCGCAGGAGACGCCAGGGGCTGCGAGACGATCTCCGGCCACCGTAGACCCGGGCCTGCGGACGGCGAGTAGTGGGTAACTCGCCGTCCGATCAGCACCAGGCCCGAAAGTCGACGGCGCGTAGTGTTCCACGCGCGCCTCAAAGAGTTGTCAGCAAAGGACGGGGCCTGCCACGGCCAATGCCTGCCCGGGGTGGAGGATAAATTCGAAAGAGTTACCTCGCCCCCGGGCACGTAGGGCAGGGAGGAACAGGGGTGGGTTTTAGTCAGTAAGAGTCTGACACGCCCTTCCGCTCCACCCTAGAGCGGAAGAAGTCATGAGATGATTTCCCACCCACCAAAAAAAAAAAAAAAAAACACACGCGCACACACACACATACGCACGCACACACACACACGCACGCACACACACACACACACACACACACACACACACACACATCTAACTAGATCATAGATGGCGCTGCGTTCATCGACTTCATAATCTTAAAAAAGGTTGAGTTGCCTGTCTATTCCCAGTATACTATAGTAGTCTATGATGCGGACTGAGGCACTTGTCCCACCGCCAACGATGAGCGAGTAGCGAGTAGAGTTTCAAACTAAAAACGAGTTAGCGAGTACGAGGGTGTAGTTCCGATAAGATAAGCGAGTGTTCGAGTGCGACGGGCGATTACTCGCACCACTCGCTCGGGTTGGTCTCTCGGCGTAATAGTACGAGAGTCCGTGACCAAAATGATTGATTCACCGTTTTATGACCAAAACCGTACAAAAACGGTAGATTTGGTTATTCTGTTAAAAAAAAAAAAACTGAAATTTGCCGCGTCACACCTGATCTGGCCGCATTTTCAAATATGTAAAAAAAAATTACCGAAGTGTTTCACAGCAATCTGTCTGATTTTTAACCGACTTCGAAAAAGGGGAAGGTTCTTTGTTCGACTGTATGTATGTCCACCGATTTGTCTGACAGTTGTGGACCGATTTTCAAAACTTCTTATTTTATCCGAAAGAATATACTCCCGAGGTGGTCCCGTATAAATTTTATCGAAATTGCTTCAGCGCTTTTTGAAAAACTGAACAAAAACGAAAAATACGTATACATAGATGACATTTTGGTTTTCTCCAATTACGAGTATGTTTAAATTCCACGTTCCATGTCATTGAGGCTTTTAAAACTTTTTAACAAAAAAAAAAAACAACCAACTTCCAAAAAAGAAAATACCGTAAAAATTAAAACAATAACTTTAATTTCGGAAGTCTGTGTCAAATAACGAAGAAATAAAATATAAACACCGACTTCCGACATTAAAGTTATTTTTTAATTTTTAGTGTACTTATTTTCTTTTTTAGAAGTCGGTTGTTTTTTTTTTTTTTTGTAAAAAAGTTTTTAAACTGAGACATTTTTGGCCGGTAATGCCCACCTAGTCGAGTTAAGATTCATCTAGTCTAACGATTTTATACGGATTTGGCTGTAAAACGATGGAACATGGTTTTGGTCGTGGGCTCTCGTACTATAAGTTCTGACCGCCAAGCGACCATCGCTGAGCGAGTAAGCTTTGAGAGCGAGTCCTCGCCTGCAGTGTGAACAGTCAGCGATCAACTATTAATATATGCATCTCTTTTGTTTACACGGAATGTATATCTTATTGTAAGTACGTTTCTTGAGCGTCAAAATAGCCGATAGTTAGTCGCTTCCTCGCCGGCGCGACGGCGCGTAGTGTTCCACGCGCGCCTCAAAGAGATGAGTGTCAGCCACCACTGACGGGGCCCATCGTGGCCGGTGCCTGCATGCCTAGGGGTAGCAGATAAATTCTGAAAATGAGTTACCGCACCTCTGGGCACTCAGGGAAGGAACAGGGTTGGGTTTTAGTCAGTAAGAGTCTGACACGCCCTCCCGCTATACCCAGAGCGGGAGAAGTCATTAGATAACTTCATACCCCACAAAAAAAAAAAAAAAATAGGTACATTTTGTAAGTTAGGCGACTATTACTAATAAAAATAAAATAAATTTCATACCTACGACTTTATTTTCTTAGTCAGGCCGAAAACTTTTCAATTCACTCGCTTACATATTACTTTTAATTCATAAATCGAAACACGAAACTCGGGCTATCGTGTCGGTCGAGGTTACCTATTTAATTTCAGATATCGATAAGTAATTTTAGGAAAGCTAAGAGGGTTAAGAGGTCGCGCATGCGCAATATGCAGCCTGCACTATCGAGCGGTACGTAAACTTGTGGGCGTACGGTACGTATTAATCAACTAACTTGTGCCAGCAGCGACTTCGTCCGAATGAAAGTCAAATACTCGTATTATAAGACGAAAATATAATAAAGATAGTAACCCCGGCGTCTATGATTTTATTTTTCCATAATTTTACACGTTTAGGTACCTACAACCCGTTTTAAACAAGCCACAACTTCATCTAAGTATTTTTTGTAGATGTTTTCTCATGTTGTACGAAATTTTCCTAGTAGGTTCATTTTAAGAGTTAGGTGACTATTACTCTTAAACTAACAGAGTTAACATAGCCGTGATAGTTTTCCTTATCCGTTATACAAATATGTCGCAGCCATCTGGTTGAATTCGCCATTTTATTTGACGCCTAGGCTGTTCATTAAAAGCCGGCATTCAATTAAATGTCTAGGCCTATAGTTAATTCAACTAGGATCACTCAACGTTTAACAACTTGGCGTGTTGAAAGTCAGCCCTTTGAAGATGACTGACCAAGACTCCGCCAAGTCACGGTGTCTCATCTCGAACTAAGAAAATTTAGTTCAAATAAATTGCAATAGATGGCGTAATATGCATCGATTTCATGAAGTTTAAGTAATATTTATATTTTGAAAACAAAATTGGTAATAACTATTTTTTTATTTAATACGCATAAAATTGTAGAATAATTGGCTCCTAATTCAAATTTAGGTGATTATTGGAACGAATCCTTAGACATCTATATTTCTTGTACCAATAGATGACGCTGTTTGAAGTTTTAGAGTTTTTCCATTCGCCTCTTTAAAATTTATACAGTGACACATTTTGATACAGTAAAGCCGTCGCTGCTAACACCATCTAGCGAGGTGTAGAGGACGGGCCCGAACAAAAAACAAAAGTTACTTGTGCTAGTCGAAAACCCGTAGTTACGGCGGTACCGTTTCTTTGTATGAGATGAGGCATCTGTACGCTGGCATTATAATTATTATCTATGGCTAAGTGATTCAAACCTTCAAGTTAAATGAAAAATGGGGGCAGGAATTTTTTCACTATTTTTGCGAAAACGGTGTGCCCTATGGCACACCGTTTTCGAGATTTAAAACAAATTTAGAAAAAAAAAGAAAATATCAAAAAAACAGTGGCACTCAAGGAATGCTGACAGAAGTGAAAACGCCCAATACGCCTCGCGATCCCTCGTAGCGAATCGCGTAGATCGATTCGAGATAAAAAATCATAAATATTTCGAAAACGGTAAAGCCAATCGCAAAAATAACCAAAATTTGGGCTCCTGTTATAAAATTCCGTAGAAAGATTCTTATTATTTCTTTTTTTTTTCGGGGTATGGGAAATCGTCTAATGACATCTCCCGCTCTGGGTGGAGCGGGAGGGCGTGTCAGACTCTTACTGACTAAAACCCACCCCTGATCCTTCCTGCCTTTGAGTGCCCAGGGGCGAGGTAACTCTGTTTCGAATTTATCCACAACCCGTGGGCAGGCATCGGCCATGACGGGCCCCGTCATGGTTTGCTGACAACTCTTTGTGGCGCGCGTGGAATACTACGCGCCGTTGACTCTCGGACCTGGTGCTGATCGGACGGCAGCTACCCACTACTCGCCGTCCGCAGGTTTGGGTCTACGGTGGCCGGAGATCGTCTCGCGACGTCCTCCGCCCAGGGCGTCTCCTGCGGCGGCTGCTGCTGAGGGCGTGAGGGCGACTCTGTTGTTGTGTAACAAGGCAGTGTTAAAGCCTTGTTTATTTTTTGACCTCTATTCCAAAATTACGTTCTTTCCTACCTTTTTAATTTAAAATTCAAATATTACTAGTTTTCTCTGTCAATAGTCTCTGTTTTTATATTAAAAATCAGTTCTAATTCTGCTGCCGAGCTCGAGTAAGCTCCTTTCCATCATTGTCATTTTCGGTCTATTCAATAAATGACAGTTACCAGTTTGTAAGAGTTACTAGAACAGTAAAGTGCAGCTTTTATAACCAGGCAGTTCCTAGCAATAATACAATTTATACCTTTTCCTAGTCACAGTGTATGGTGTACGTAAGATTAATAAGTGCTCCATATAATCAAGCCTCCTGTATATAATAAAATATACATCTGAACTCGTCGTGTTTATCTTCATCTAATTCTCATCTACGGTCCTCCTACTCTACGTCCTCCTCTGCGTGTCACTTCCACAGCAGCATTACTGCTTCGCAGAAGGAGGAGACTGCTTCCCATTCCCTCTCGCCCCATACCATGGCCTGGAATAGGGCCGGGCGCGTGTGGTCGCTGCCGCCGATCGCCTCCACGAGGACACAGCGGGGCTCCGCCCAAGCGGGGCAGAACTCCACCGTATGCTCCACCGTGTCCTCTGGGCGATCCTCACAGTGGGGACGCCCGTGTGTTTTCCTACGCCTTATCCTACACAGGAACCTCCTGAAGCTTCCATGTCCGGTAAGGACCTGAGTTAGGCGGAAGGTGAGGACGCCGTGGGTAGAAAGATTCTTAAGATCTAAATTCATAACAAAAAAAAAAACAAATACATAAAATCATAAATAAATCCGCTACGAGTTTAACGACGGTCGGTAACGGTGACGGTGACGCGCGAGTTCAATAGTTTTTGCCCATCTCAAAAATGCCCAACGCGCCTAAAGAACTTTTCACTTCAAAAAATATTATTTATTAGTGATTCAATTTATTTAAAAGGCGTAGTCGCAATGGTTTACATAATAATAACCGTCGGGGTGCCCATGTCCCGAGCTCCGCTGGCTCTTGCATCCTAACATTGCCTTTGTACACACAAAGTCATGATCAGTGGTATCACAAACTCCTCAATGGTGTTGATTCTGTTGTGCACAAACTAAACTTAATTTAGGCTATTGCTATCTTTTTCTCTCTAATAAAACCAGGAAGAGACGGACGTAAATTAGAGCTGTCAAATTTAGTTTGAACTAATATTTCCATACAAATTAAGGGTACACACGTAAAAACATGTCGTCTAAAAACACGGCGAAGCGCAAGGCGTAAACTAGTTTGACATCTCTAACTTAGTGCATAGCTATAGCCGTCCTTTTGCTCGCACTGCCTTTTAGTAAAAGATAGCAATTCTCTAATTTTAGTTTAGTTATTGAACAAGAGAATCCGCACGAATGTCCAATTTCACTAAACGACTAGACGACATCCAGCCATCTGGTTAAACTTTGCGTTCAAGGACTTGGTTTTTTTTGGGGTGGAAAATCATCCTATGACTTCTCCCGCTCTGGGCGGAGCGGGAGGGCGTGTCAGACTTACTGACTAAAACCCGCCCCTGATCCTTCCTGCCTTTGAGTGCCCAGGGGCGAGGTAACTCTGTTTCGAATTTATCCTCAACCCCCGGGCAGTAATGAACGGCCTAGGCGTCCAATTGAATGGCGAATTCAACCAAATGGCTGCGACATATTAATTCTATGAATTTTTCATGCCAACAGTTTAGCTTGTAAGGAGGGGGGGACACACTAGACTAACAAAAAACTGGAACGTCTCAACAGACCAATTGACCAATTTTAACAATGATACTAGCAAAATGCGATGATCCATGAGCTATTATTAAACTATAAAACTGCGAAGCCACGGCGAAGGCTGCTGAGACTCGCATGTTTTATTATAAATATTATTTAAAAAAATTAGAATGTGTTTTAATTTTACCATGTTTACTGGTACAGCCTAACCAACGCGTTCAACATGCGTCCGCGATTGTAAATTAATAGTAAGGTAATATTGCGGCCGTAACTACAAAGTGTTTTAATTTTGTTTTTAGCTGGAAGTGAGCTCTCCTTCACAATCGGAGCATGGATCGGATCGCAGCGAGGAGGAGGCGCAAGATTATCCTTCCGCCCCAGCCAAAAGCACCGGCGCTAAGAAAAAGACCTTAAATAAAAAGGGGAAAGGAAAACCCCGGTCCGCAGATGATGGGGTATAAACATACTTAAACTTTAAAAATAAATGGACTAGCTTTGGCTTACTCTCTCTATCACACATGTTAAGACACTATGTAACAATGGTGCATGATGTTGCGTTTATTTAACACCAATCGAGTTCTATGTAGGTAGAAAAAAAACGAAGTTACTTTAAAAATGGTTCTTCAATTTTTAGCTGGATGAAGTTGAGAGATCTGTTAAGGAAGTCAACGATCTCCTGGGATCTCCGCCACCAGCGGCAATACTTCCGCCGAAGCCGTACAATCAGGCATTGGAGGTGTTGACTGTAGATCCTAAACACCTGAATGTAGCCAATGAGATCAGAAAAATATTTGGTCCTGAGGAAGAAAAAACCAAGCGGTATTTACTGTTGTTGTTTCCTTTTTTAAGGTGGAAGCGCGATCAACTCTTTCAGTTAAAATTGATGTCAAATGTAGTATTCATGAAATCATGACATTTAGCGTCAATTCTAACTGAGAGTTGTATTAATGATTAGAGTTCTGTAAATACATACATGCTACGGCCGCGAATCATATTTTGACCAACATACAACCTGATACTGACCTGCAAATTGTAAAAAACGTAAGAAAATTTGAATTTTGCGGGCTACCCTGGCGCTTTCACCTTAATGCATTCAATTGATGATAACATCACAATATTACTAACCATCTAAACTCAGAAAGAGGTAAAATTGTTGAAAAGATAGTTGAAATAGGCATGTAAATAAAGACGGAAACAAAATGCTGGTGGAATAGTTCTAAAATATTATGTTAGGCCATGGTTTTAAAAAAATATATTTATACATTTTACAGTGGTCGTACTCAGAATCGCACCCTTTTGCTGAAACGTGTACTGGTTCATCCGGATACGAAGACACCAGTCTTTGAATTCAACAATTACGGTGAGTGTTTATCTCTTGAGTTTCATTGTACCTGTCCATATTTCGATATTGTTACAAGCACCAGGCCCTGGCCCTGCAGTCTCGACATTGATAGCGATCGCTATGTCCTAACGATCGGTCGCTACGTCGGAAAAATAATTGATTTTCTTGAAATATGTACAGAGACCAGCAGATCAGTTGATCAGTTTTCATGAAAAATAGTGCTTGCAAGTTAAAAATTACGCCGTCTCTGTACATATTTCAAGAAAATCAATTATTTATCCGACGTAGCGACCGATCGTTAGGACATAGCGATCACTATCAATGTCGAGACTGCAGGCCCAGGGATCCATGATCGCAGGGTGTTATTCCGTTACTAACAATGCAAGTGTAGCTCTACAAATAAACTGTAAGTTAAACAACATTTGATCGTAAAAATGTCTTTGTTTTTAAATTTTAGGTTGGTCCATGATGAAGTACAAGGACAAGGAAGACCGTATGTACTTTGTCTTCAATCACAGCGTGGCATATCAAAAGATGCATCGTAACTTTCTGATGAGGCTTGCGTTGGCACGAGGCACTGGAGACATTGTGAGATACTTTGATGAGGCAAAGCAGAAAATGCACGTTGAGGCACTCCTTGAGGTTAGTCACCACTATTTAAACATAGTTTAATGTTTAACGAACCATATGATTGATGTACATAACATTATGTCAACAGATATCTGACCGTTTATTCCGCATGGAAGAGAACGGTATCGCCAACGACATTGTTGAGAATGTCGTTACGTTCCTGCAGTACGTGGCGGACCCGTTGTTTATTTTGTCCCAGGTGAATACTTACCAATAAATCAACTTTTGTTTTACTTGTTATAATAATGTAGTCAATAGTATTCTATAGAGTATTTGTTTTGTTATATTTACAGAATAACGTGCGTCTCGATTACAAGTTCATGGAGAATCGTCCTTTCCATGTGGCAATGTTGAAGTACGTTTATCTGCTCACTAACAGGGCTTGTCATCGCACGGCTCTGGAAATAGCTAAAATGATGCTTCTCATTGACCCGAATGATCCGTTGGCAATACTATCGATAATCGATATCCTCGCTTTGAGAGCTAGAGAGCACGAGTGGCTGATCGAAACGGTGAAATATTTCGATCGCCAGCGTGAAGCCGGCTTGCTGTTCAATATAATGTATTCAAACAGCCTTGCGCATTTCCATGTTGCGCGTAAAAATAAACGTAAGTTTTACTATCTGAATAGCAACAGCGTATTTATCGTCGAACCTAAATTTAATAATTTCGTTTTTGTCAAAAATAGCGTAGTTAGCGTAATACTTACACTAAGTACAAAATATTTCGTTATTGGGGTGTGATGGGGTTTCTAATACTATCGCTAAATTATAAAAACCGGTCAAGTGAGAGTCGGACGCTTCCAAGGGTTGGCAAGGCCGCATTTTCGATACTCTTCAAAACTATACCTAGGGCATTTGTGTTGACCTAGAGTCCTAGAATCATGAAGTATCGGAAGAAGTAAGGTTTTATATAGGTACGGAACCCTTGCACTTGACCGGTTTTTTTCTTTATCTTGTGTTACTAAGAAAAATATTTATTTCAGTTGATTTTGCTGAAGCCGACCAGCTTATACGGGGCGCTATTCTAGCTTTTCCAAATGTTTTTATGAAAATCTTGGAATGCTGCCACGTGACTAATGCTGAATTAGCTAGCCACGCGGTATTCAAGCCAGACCCAGCCCCGTAAGTTTTTTTCAGTTAAATATTATAAATTACGCATGGTTTTACAATTTATATTTTTTTTAGATTTTTTTATTATATGTTACTAGCTGACCCGGCAAACGTTCTGAGATTAAAAAATGGAGGGTGGGGTAGGAGGGTGAAAAATACTTTACGACAATAAATGGAGGTGCAGTGCAAATCGCCTCAAACTCCTTTATGTAGTTAAGAAGAAGTTCGCAGAAACTCCCAAAAAGTAACTTCATTAGATAAAATGCTTATTAAATTTCTTATTAAAAACCAAGATTAGTAAAATACATAATACAACATAATTGTGAAGTAATTATAGGGTAAGTAGGTAATTTTGTTGTTTTTTTTTCAGTTTGTCTGCGTTAGCTACAGAGCCATTCTTGATATATGCCACGATGTCGTTCCCGCGCTGGAATGAGCCTGAGGTGATGAGCTGGCTTCTGAGGAATGCCAAGCAGCTTTGCGCAGACTACAACACAGACAAAAAAATCCGGGTACACAAACTGTTAACTTCACTTTAGTTTAACTTCTGAAGTACCAGACAACAGACACAACAGAATAGTAGATTGTATCATAAGGGAGCAAAATAATATTTTTACGGCGAGGGCGCTTTTCTGAATCCAAAGCGAAGTGAAGGATTCTAGAGTAGAATCCCGAGCGTAGTGAGGGATTCTTTAGTAAAATCCTGAACGTAGCGAGGGATTCAAAGTACGTCGCCCGAGCCAAAAAATCTATTGTTCGCAATGCACCATTTCATCGACAGGAATATGCAAAAGCATTTGATTAGAAAAAATCGCTATAGAAAATTTGAATTAAGAATCTGCTTAGCATGTTAAGACTAACCTGCTTAGTATATTAACACCAATTAAACCGTTTTTTATATCGTTTTTACGCATTTTACAGGATTCACTAAAGACCTGGAAGATAAGCCGCTACACTTTGTACAACGTGTGGCCTAAAGAGTATCTGCGTCACTTATCTATCCTCAGCAGTATGTCAAAGCTCATCATCGACACTGTATGTATCCGTTTTTTATTAAGTCATTCTGAGTATACTACAATAATGAATAAAGTAATTAGTTCATCATCATCATTCTCCTGCCCTTATCCCAATTTATTTGGGGTCGGCGCAACATGTCTTTTTCTTCCATACTCCTCTATTAGTCGTCATCTCTGTAGTCACCCCCCTTTTTAAAGTAATTAATTATCAACTTGAAAAAAAGTTATGGACTTTAATTATAGCCCAAAGGGGTAATTCTCGTATTTTTAAGGAACAGTCGCATTTGCATCACATTCAAAAGCACGTATAATTTTCCTAAATTTTGACAAGTTTTTGACATTGATTGAGACTGAGATGATATTTAATATTGCGATTAGAACTTTAACGTTTTTGAGTACGAGAATTGGCCTTCAAGACCATGATGTCCCAAGGCAATCATGATTATGTTGTGAAAAAGAGATTGTGCTATTCGTCCATATAACTTGGTGATTGAACATCTATTGATCGATGCGTTTGATGGTGGCTTGCAGCCGCTGTCGTTCAACCGGGCGACGTGCGCCTGGGACCCGCTGTTCGACAAGTCGGTGAACCGCTACTCGTACAGCTACAAGTACGAGCCCCGGCGCGCTCCCGAACAGCCCACCGCCGCCGCCACCGCCGCCGCCACCGCTGCCTCACCGGTTCACAGGTTCTTCCAGTCAATGCTCCCGACCTTTTATGAACCTCCCGTCGACGACTGAGTACCGGTATTTTTAGTTCTTGTTTTATTTTAATATTATACTATTGTTTTCATCATATACATAATCATAATAAGCCAGGGAAATAAGACAAATTAACCGCCCATCTGCGAAATAATTCCTAGTGAAGATTTATTTTATAGCATTAGCAATACTGTGCGAAATCGTATGCGAAAGTTATTTAATACTAGCTGACCCGGCAAACTTTGTTCTGCGATAAAAAAAAATGGGGAGGAGGGTGAAACATGGGGAGTAGGGTGAAAAATGGGGAGGAGGGTGAAAAATGGGGAGGAGGGTGAAAAATGGGGAGGAGAGTGAAAAATAGTTTGCGACCTATTCTCATACCTACCAAATACACATAAAAGTATTCATTAAAATCGTTCGAGCCTTTTCGGAGGAGTGCAATAAAAAAAAACAAACACCGTGACAAGAGATTTTCTTTTATTAGACTAGCTGTCCCGGCGAACTTCGTACCTCCTCAGAATCAATAAACATAATGTAATGACCATTCTATACAAAATCTATGATTAAAATGATTTTTCTTCACAATTTTTTTTTTTGTATTTTTTTTGATGTTTTTAATATTTATTCTGCTCGAGGTGGAGAAAAATCCAACAAATCAAAGAACATTGAATGCGGTCCAGCTGTTCTTTAGTTATAAATGGTGTAACTAACCCGACTTTGTTTTATTTAATAATATAGATAAGGTTGTGAAAATCAGTTCTGACTACTATTTTGTACAAATTGTTATTAAAATATACGTAATAATAAACATTATCACCAAATTTCAAGTTCATAGGTCAATGGACAGTTAAAAAATTATTCGTAACAAAATCTGTCTGTCTGTCACAAAATAAACTACAAACTTATAAAATAAATAGTTTCAAGACATTTTTTTGGCCAATCACAAGGCCGATGCTTTTTTCGGAAACCAATTTTCCCTGAATATTTAGAAATCTAAAATGTAAACATTAAGTAAAATTATTTTTTTACCATTAGGGAGCATCGATAATTTCGTTAACATCGACTTGTTTTGAAGTTGTTGCTTCACTTTTAGTACAGATAGAAAGGGACAGACGTGTTGACAATAGACAGTGAAAGAAAGGGGCTTTTCAAAAAAGACATCAACGCGTTATACATTTTTACGTAACCAACCAGATTCTTGAGCCCTGCACTTACTCATAATATTATAACTAATAAATATATTTTACTTACTGATGAAAAGTTATGCCATCTTTTTTATAGCTGGATGTTCTAGACGATTTAATTGTACAGGAACTCATTACTGTTTTTTTATTTATGCAGAAATGTTTTAAAAGTTATCAAAATACATGCGTGTGCAGAAGATAAACTAAAATAGCCTCTCAAATTGGCGTCTATTATAAGTGCATTTTCGTATATAAGTCGTGAGCCTGAGTCGGCCGTATGAGCAGTCAAGTGGCTTTATAGTCATTGTATTTAACAGTTTGATGTGGATGCACCAGTGGCCGCATACCAAACATAATTTAATTCTATTATATTGTACAACAGATGCTGAATGTCAATAAAAAGATAGATGGTATCAGAAAAACAAAATAGCCACATCCGTCTTGAACATTTTTTCTATTGATTAAAAGAAAGCTTTAGAATGTATTTAGGTTAAACCTTCACTACGATTTATTTCGTAGACAGTCGTATTTCCTGGGGCTTGAATGAAATATATTATTATTATTTTGTTAAATTCTTGTATTTTAAGCTGTTTTTTTGTTTCGTTTTTTACTTTTTTTCATATTTATATACTTTACAGAAAGACAAATAGGATTTAGCTGTAATATGAACAGACAGAATTGGGGGTGTCTTTATAATAAGAAGAATGTTTTGGGGCTCCGTAGCCACACGGTAGTAACGGAGTCTGTCTTAATGCGACATCAATAGTTGTTGTCAAGATAATAAGTATAGTAAAGTTAAAACTTAATGGTGGCTGGGATGTGCGCTTTTCTCTGCGCAGTACCCCGTCCCTTACCCCTGGTGTCACATGAATTAGCTACTGCGCAGCGACTCGCTTCATGTTCCGAGCTACCATTAAGTTGAATCGTACTGTAGCAATTTATTAATGATGAGCGTGTATTACGTGGCTGTAACCACGTACTGGATGGCACATTCTTGTGCTTGACAAAATATGTAAATATAGCAATAGGTACAAACTGTAGTAAACTACACAGCACAAGGAATAATGAAACAATAAAATGTGATATATGTATTTATGTTTTTATTTTATTTTTATTTGACTGACTGGTAACCCAACTCCCTGTAACGAGTTATATATAATACTTCTTCGAAGCGCGCGACCGGTACGCTGAGTGACTGCGTATGGCATGAAGTGACGCGCGCCCTGCGGAAGGCAGCGTTCGATGTAATTGGTGGCGTAGAAAAAAAAGCACTATACATAGTAATGTCGTAAGTTTTACAAAAAAAGCCATCGGGTCAGATTAGCTCGGACCGGACGCGCGCATCGGTACCTGTTATAACGAGCCCTATAAAAGACATAAACTTAACAAGCCAAAAATTTATTAAGTGATGGCTGGTTTATTGACTATATTTTTTTATTGTGACCGCGGATGGTGAGTTTTTGTTTTATTTATTAAGGCAACGCTGCATCGGACTGCAACGAGATCAAAATATCGGGACAGGATTTAAAGTTAAACCAGCAATAATATAACGTTATTGTTTACTGTGATATACTGAGAAAACTACTTAGTACGAGTAGTTTTAAATACGAAATAAACTCATATTGCCTATTAAGTAAATTATTCACTACATGAGTGTGTTACTCTGAGTGAATTAACGAATCGTATTTTACTTACAATAATTGCTTTATACTAGGTGGCGATGAGGTTCACTTCATTTGAACTTAATCAATATTTTTAGTTAGAGCATTCTAGTCGTAGTACCTTACTACCAGACCAGAAAATTAACTTCCGCTGTACCTACTAATGTGGTAACCTTATCGTCACGTATATTATTATTTTACAAAGTAATGTCACTTAGCTATAGGCAAATGTTTCTTGTCCGCAGCAACAGCAACCCAATGAGGAACGCTTACTATAGAATGATAACTCAAGTAGCTGCGCAGACTGGCTGTTATCCGTTTATGTATCTCACGGACGCGGAGGCGCGTGAACTCAACGCAGCTCAGCTGGAGAACACACCGTTCGTGGGCACGCAGGTCCTGGAAAACCGCGACCTGGTCTTCCTGCCGGCAGGAATGAACGGAACTGAAGCACGCCGCACGCACCCGGACGGGTCTCTGTTCTCACTCTTCGAACAGCCCACTTTCGTCCCTGGGTTTAATTTAACTATTGCCGACTGGAATGTCGAATTCATGTACCCAAATTTTGCAGCAAATTCAAACCCGAATCATGTTCTAAAGATGCAACCAATTCCATCTCGTGATTGGGCATTTGATGATAAGGACAAGGCGTTTGAAGATTACGATTACGCCGACGACGAAGAAAATTTCGCGCGGGATGACAGTGACATGGCCAGAGCATTGGCTACAGAGCCATTATGCCCTGATGACGTACAAGAAAGCGACGAGGAGGATGAGTCGTCAACTGACTCTAACTAAGACTAGATTGCTGTGATTTTGTATTTTATATGTATACCTTACCTACCTAGTTTATGTATACCTTGTATTTTTGATATCTATATATTTATTATTACTTATATAAAAAAAATTGGACTCACTTTATAAAATTTAAGGACCATTAAGTACCTAACCTGTTTATTTTACTTTACTCTCCAAATTCACGTGATTTTCTTTATGGTTTTATATATTGCATTATGGTTTTTATGACAGATCAATGTTATAATATTAATTTAATGATAATTATTCTGTCAGTATATCAGTGTATTGAATATAACAGTATATAACCAAACAGTAGAATTAATGTTTGATGTTTTAAAAATAGAAGTTTCACAATATCTCGTAAAATTTAAGTAATAAGGGCGAGATCGACGAGCGAGCCACGGAGTTGTGGGTCGTGAGTGCGCCGGCGGCGGTGTCCTGCACACGCCACTGCGACTGTGCGCCCGACGAGTCGGGCAGGCCTGCCTTATGATATCATACAATCATTTCGCTCGTCGATTGCGGCCTCTCAATTGAACAGTACATAACCACACAGTAGTACATATTAATGTTTGATGTTTTAAAAATAGAAGTATCACAATCTCGTAAAATTTTAGTAATAAGGGCGAGATCGACGTGCGAGCCACGGAGTTGTGGATCGTGAGTGCTCCGGCGGCGGTGTCTTCAACACGCCACTGCGGTTGCGCCGCTGTGCGCCCGACGAGCTGGGCAGGTCAGCCTCATGACATCCTACAAACAATCAGTTTGCTCGTCGATTGCGGCCTCTCATTTATGTCTAAAATAATATCAAATTATAATCATAGAATAGTTCACTCAACTTCAAAAATTCTCAGGATCAGAACGACAAAGAAGCAGGTTTCATGAATGACGTCATAACGAGTATGCCAACCGCAAAGTTTGAATTTTGGTTGTGCACAAATCTTATGTCCTATGGTATGTTAACTGGAAAGACTAGGTTTGTTAGAGTATTCGATAAAATAATGCAGGTGTGTTTAAGGTGTTTATCATTGTAATTTAAGGAACTTAGAAATGTCAGGAAATCATGGTAAATGTATTAAGTTAGTATTATCACTAGTCTACAGCCAAAATGCAACTGAGTGTCTATTGGAGTTTTTATATCAATTAATGAGTAATATATGATTTCGTATTTAAAAAATCCATAATACGTAACATTTTTGAGATTTTCGACCTTACCGTTCGCGTTGTTAAAATACATCAGCGGACTTATTTTTTTAAGTTAATTGGTGGTTTTCACCTGGTTTATATGCTAAAAAAAAACAACTGAAAAAAACTATATTAGCATATCAACAATTTCAGTTATCTTATGTGAATCAAGATCAGAAATCTGGGCTGCTTGGATAAAAAAATACTACACAGTTATAGGTAATAGTTTGATGCACACATGAAAATAAACAATAAGATAAACATGATCAATTTAAAGTTTGAATACAATCGGAGCCATTTTAGGGTATTTTTCATACTATTTACCGAGCGAGAAACTTACTAACCTAAGGTGATATGATGGCATTTTCCTACTATCAAATTCAAACTAAGGAGCCTATAAATACAACGAAACAGCTGTCTAAGATGACTTCAGTTGCCATTTTTTTTGTAGATTGTAATTAAATGTGTAGGAAAAGGTCAAGCGAAGCTGACCTTTTTTTTGTAGTTTGTAGACATCGTTATAGGGTGTGATGAAAAATAAATAAAAACTACAAAAATTTTGTTTCATTTACAAACTGATAGGTACATATAAGAATTTGGCAGCTTATATCTAATACTTTTAAACGAACAATTCTTGTATATATGTATATTTAATCTGAATCTCGGAAGCGGCTCCAACGATTTTTATGACATTTATTAGTATGCAGGTGGTTTCGGGAGGCGATAAATCGATCTAGCTAGGTTTCATTTTTGACCGCCTTCGAAAAAGGAGGAGTTTCTATGTTCGACTGTACTTATGTATGGTTTCCGATTTCTCTGTCAGTTGTGGACCGATTTTCTTTTTTTTTTTATCCCAGAATATTGCTTCAGTGCTTTTTGAAAAACTGAACAAAAACGAAAGATACGTAGATGACGTTTTAGTTTTCTCCAATGACGAGTATGTTTAAATTCCACGTTCCATTTTATTGGGGGTTTTTAGTTCTGGGGTATAGAAACTAAAAAGTGAAAAACAAAAAACTTTTTTTTACAAAAAAAACAACCGACTCCTAAAAAAGAAAATACCTACAATAAAAATTAAAAAATAACTAATTTCGGAAGTTGGCGTCAAAAAACGAAGAATTCGAATACAAACATTTTCTTTTTTGGAAGTTGGTTGTTTTTAGAAAACGTCATCTTAAAAAACCGAGCAAAGCTCGGTCATCCAGGTACTTTTGTTTGTTTGGAAAGTCTTCAGAAGTACTGAACCGATTACGGAAATTATTTCTTTAATGATAGAAAGCTACACTCGCTGAATACCGTACTTTTATCCCGGATAGTGCACGGTTTCTGCGAGAGCAAAAATTCGAGAAAAAGCTAAGTCATAAGTGAAGTACGTACCTAGGTACCTAAAGTTAGGGCCAGTACGCATTAGGCGCTCTGCGGTGCGTTCAGCGCGCGTTGGTAGCGTAGGTACATAGGTACAGCGCGCGTTGGTAGCGTAGGTACATACCGATTCAAAACACGATATTTATAACTTTACTCGATTATAAAAAATCGCGAAAACAGCGAAATTGTTAATCGTTTTTCAAGTCGTACTTGAAGTAGACTCAACTTTTACTCCCAAAAAACATGTCAAAAAATAGGCAATAAGGTTTAGAATGATATTCTACGATTACTTTTTCTCGAAACAGTTTATTATTTTAACAAAATATTATTATATTAATTATAAAACAACGGCCTGCGCGCTTCGCTTCAGTACTTCAGTAGCCCGCCGGCCGTCACCGAGGTAGGATCTGTGTCGCTTTTGCTGGCTAGCTACGTTCCCCCGCTAATCGATCGAAATATACATATTTATAGCGTGGCCGAGCTCTCCGAAACGTGTGCGTACGTGCAGCGGAATGTTGTTGAATTTAAAGATTTTAATTATGCAGATATTTAGTGTATGACGTCGTATAATTGTGTATGGTAAAAAAAAATTTGTGCACGCAACCATTGTGGAGAAATTCACCAAAAACTGATTCCGCTGGGCGAACGTTGTCCTGGCGGAACTTTTTTTAATCCATAGACTTTAGAAGAAAAGAGATGTGTCTAAAAATTAGTGTGTATTTGTGTGTAATTGTGTATGTATGAATAAAACTAGTGCATGCATAAACTTCGGAGAAATTCAAGTTTCCGCTACGCGAACGTTTGGCCATTAGCTAGTTTTCATATAAAGCGCTTACATAGAGAACTGTAGATTTTTACATACGTTGTTTTGAATTTGTTTATATTTGTTTAAAAAACAGATTTAGAAAAAATCGTAGGGCTTAAAAGATAAAAATATAAACGTAAAATACGCTTATTAGGTCTTAGTTCTTAAAGTATGCACTTTGGGGTCTAGATTTTCACGTTTATACAAACCTTGTAAGTGTCTGCAACATGTTGCCAAGTATCAATGATGTTCCGTTAGTAACTAAAGAGTTATAGGACAAATTTACCATGAACAGATCACTGTTTACAAAGCAGTCAAATATCACGACGTTCTGAAGGAATTGCATGGTAATATGTATGTCAATAATTAGTGTATTCATTCAACTATTCTTATGCAAAATTTCATGTCATTATATTCAGTAATTAAAGAAAAACAATTATAATACTGACGAAGCATCGAAAACCTACATAACCCGACCAAGTTCGGATGGCTACCAAAAAGCGGCCGTGCCATATATCTAAGAAACGTTCTTAACCTTCCAATATAGTATTTATTAATATGGTACAGTTGCGTACACAAGCGTTAGGAAAAAGTAAAACAATTGCATTTCTTGAATGAAAAATATTTTTTTAATAATAACCATAAGACATTATTATATCGACGCCATGCGTCAAGTTAATGTGACCGAGTTGTACTAACACACACAAAATTTCAATTCAAAAACCGATTAGGTACACAAATTAAACTCTATATCAATAGACCTAAGGTCTAATTTACAACAAAATTGCAACTAAATGAGCAAGTTCCTGTTACTCGGTTTATCCTTACCCAGGAAGGTGGTGATCTTGTTCTGGAAGTTGTTCCAGGTTGCCGAGGAGTTGACGATCTGTGAGAGGCCCATATACGTATATCATTACATGTAGGTAATAAACATAAGGTGATTATTTAATAACAATATTTCTTTTCAACATTTCGTTATAATCTGGTCGGTCGTTTAGTAGTTTAGATCTATTCAGTAGTTTGTCTTTAACCAGGAAAAACATCTACTTTGTTACGATTATATTATAATATATGTTTAGTATAATTTATTATTATAAATTTAAGTAAATAGATATAGAATTAGATCAATCAGTAGATATTAACTTGGGTTTATGGTGTCTGTCCAATGTTAACATAACATTATAATTTATCTGCCTAATAAACTACCTACGTAAATGAATAAGTCTATAGCTATTAATTTATTATAAAATCTTATCTTATATCTGTTATCAGCTTCTCACTATCATTCACTCAATATTCCTACTACATAATTATGTTATGCTTCACTGTTACACTATAACATTAATAACACACTTTGTCAATATTATTATTACAGAGAATTGGCGATGCATAGCAAAACAACAGCGCATACGCACATTGTCCTTGACTGCACATTTATTTTTTGTGACTGGGGATGAAACAAAATCAGGTTCAAGTTCAACAGCAAACGAATACGCGCGAAAACATATTGCCCTCTCTTTTCTTCAAGGATGACAGTACCGTTTCAAGCGGGAAGCCGCCTATCGCTCGTTGCGCGCAGCGCGTTGTCTATTTTTTCACACAAGAATATTTTTGATCAATTCATAACTACAATACTTAGACTATTTACGAGTAACTAAAGGATTAAGCGTACCGAACTTCGAACAAAATAATTCTGCATATTTTGGTGGGGTGCGGGGGAACACGCTCACATACATAAGAAAAAAAAATCGATTCAAGAAGTAGTTTTTTTTAAGTTATTAGATTGTTTGATCCACTAAAGTTGCAAAGGGGAACGCTCGTGCATGCCTAGTCTATTGGTTAAATAGTGTAATAAGCTACAATATGATAAATATTTACCTAAACAGTAGTACATAGGTACTTACATGTGGTAAATATTTAATTTCCCTAAGGGGTCTATAGTTAGAATCCTGATCCGTGAAATCTTCAATAGAAATTAGCTGTATGAATTTTATTTGTCTTAAATAATATATTTAGATTATATCTCAAGTCTCAAGCGCATACTTAAATAAAGTACCTACGTAAATAGTACCTACTTTCTGTCATAGTCAAATACATTTAAAAAAGTAGGTGTACAAAAATAAATGACCTATAAATTATATCGAAACAACAATTGTGTTATCACCTATACCAATTAAATACCGGTATTATACTGTAAATTTTGGGATGTTACCTAAATATATTGCACGGCCGCTTTTTGGTAGCCATCCGAACTTGGTCGGGTTATGTAGGTTTTCGATGCTTCGTCAGTATTATAATTGTTTTTCTTTAATTACTGAATATAATGACATGAAATTTTGCATAAGAATAGTTGAATGAATACACTAATTATTGACATACATATTACCATGCAATTCCTTCAGAACGTCGTGATATTTGACTGCTTTGTAAACAGTGATCTGTTCATGGTAAATTTGTCCTATAACTCTTTAGTTACTAACGGAACATCATTGATACTTGGCAACATGTTGCAGACACTTACAAGGTTTGTATAAACGTGAAAATCTAGACCCCAAAGTGCATACTTTAAGAACTAAGACCTAATAAGCGTATTTTACGTTTATATTTTTATCTTTTAAGCCCTACGATTTTTTCTAAATCTGTTTTTTAAACAAATATAAACAAATTCAAAACAACGTATGTAAAAATCTACAGTTCTCTATGTAAGCGCTTTATATGAAAACTAGCTAATGGCCAAACGTTCGCGTAGCGGAAACTTGAATTTCTCCGAAGTTTATGCATGCACTAGTTTTATTCATACATACACAATTACACACAAATACACACTAATTTTTGGACACATCTCTTTTCTTCTAAAGTCTATGGATTAAAAAAAGTTCCGCCAGGACAACGTTCGCCCAGCGGAATCAGTTTTTGGTGAATTTCTCCACAATGGTTGCGTGCACAAATTTTTTTTTACCATACACAATTATACGACGTCATACACTAAATATCTGCATAATTAAAATCTTTAAATTCAACAACATTCCGCTGTGCGTACGCACACCTCCGAAACTATTGGTACCTAAGTATATCTACACTACCTACATTATTTTTCTAAGTTGTTTATTTTGTTATAGTTTTGAACTCGCTCTTGAGAATTTTGTTTGAAGGAGTATTATGGACACCTATGTGACTGATGATGTCGCCTACCTGATGGTGTACTCCGAAGGTAGGTATAGGATCTCATTGACGAAATTACGTAGAACCATCGTGTTTGGACTCATTTGAAAAAGGGTCATGGAGAACTTTGTGACTGTTGATGTGACCGACCTGATGGTGGACTCCGAATGTAGGTATAGGATCTCATTGACGGCACTACGTAGAACCATCGTGTTTGGACTCATTTGAAACAGTTCATGAAGACCTTAGTGACTGATGATGTGACCGGCCTGATGGTGGACTCCGAAGGTAGGTGTAGGATCTCATAGATGCCACTACGTAGAACTATCGTATTTGGACTCATTTGAAAGAGCTCATGGAGAACTTTGTGACTGATGATGTGACCGACCTGATGGTGGACGCCGAAGGTAGGTATAGGATCTCATTGATGGCACTACGTAGAACTATCGTGTTTGCACTCATTTGAAATAGCTCATGGAGAACTTTGTGACTGATGATGTGACCGACCTGATGGTGGACTCCGAAGGTAGGTAGGTTCTACGTAGTGCCGTCAATGAGATCCTATACCCACCTTCGGAGTCCACCATCAGGTCGGTCACATCATCAGTCACCAAGGTCCACATGAACTCTTTCAAATGAGTCCAAACACGATGGTTCTAAGTAATGCTGTCAATGAGATCCTATACTTACCCTCGGTCTCCACCATCAGGTAGGTCACATCATCAGTCACAAAGTTCTCTATGAGCTCTTTCAAATGAGTCCAAACACGATGGTTTAACGTAGTGCCGTCAATGAGATCCTATGCCCACCTTCGGAGTCCACCATCAGATTGGTCACATCATCAGTCACCAAGGTCCCCATGAACTCTTTCAAATGAGTCCAAACACGATGGTTCTACGTAGTGCCGTCATCGAGATCCTATACCCACCTTCAGAGTCCACCATCAGGTAGGTCACATCATCAGTCACAAAGTTCTCCATGAGCTCTTTCAAATGAGTCCAAACACTATGGTTTCACGTAGTGCCGTCAATGAGATCCTATATCCACCTTCGGAGTCCATCATCAGGTCGGTCACATCATCAGTCACCAAGGTCCCCATGAAGTCTTTCAAATGAGTCCAAACACGATGGTTTAACGTAGTGCCGTCAATGAGATCCTATACCCACCTTCGGAGTCCACTATCAGGTTGGTCACATCATCAGTCACCAAGGTCCCCATGAACTCTTTCAAATGAGTCCAAACACTATGGTTTCACGTAGTGCCGTCAATGAGATCCTATATCCACCTTCGGAGTCCATCATTAGGTCGGTCACCAAGGTCCCCATGAACTCTTTTAAATGAGTCCAAACACGATGGTTCTACGTAGTGCTGTCAATGAGATCCTATACTTACCCTCGGAGTCCACCATCAGGTAGGTCACATCATCTTTCACAAAGTTCTCTATGAGCTCTTTCAAATGAGTCTAAACACGATAGTTCTACGTAGTGACGTTAATAAGATACTATACCTACCTACCTTCAAAGTCCACCATCAGGTCGGTCACATCATCAGTCACAAAGTTCTCAATGAGCTCTTTCAAATGAGTCCAAACATGATGGTTCTACGTAATGCCGTTAAAAGGATCCTATACCAACCTTCCTAAGTCCACCATCAGGTCGGTCACATCATCAGTCACCAAGGTCTCCGTGAACTCTTTCAATTGAGTTCAAACACGATGGTTCTACGTAGTGCCGTCAATGAGATCCTATACCCACCTTCGGAGTCCACCATCAGGTCGGTCACATCATCAGTCACTAAGGTCCCCATGAACTCTTTCAAATGAGTCCAAACACGATGGTTCTACGTAGTGCTGTCAATAAGATCCTATACTTACCCTCGGAGTCCACCATCAGGTCGGTCACATCATCAGTTACCAAGGTCTCCATGAACTCTTTCAAATGAGTCCAAACACGATGGTTCTACGTAGTGCTGTCAATGAAATTCTATACTTACCCTCGGAGTCCACCATCAGGTAGGTCACATCATCAGTCGTAAAGTTCTCTATGAACTCTTTCAAATGAGTCCAAACACGATAGTTGTACGTAGTGCCTTTAAAAGGATCCTATACCAAACTTCTAAGTCCACCATCAGGTCGGTCACATCATCAGTCACTAAGGTCTCCATGAACTCTTTCAAATGAGTCCAAACACGATGGTTCTACGTAGTGCCGTCAATGAGATTCTATACCTACCTTCGGAGTCTGCCATCAGGTCGGTCACATCATCAGTCACCAAGGTCTCCGTGAACTCTTTCAATTGAGTCCAAACACGATGGTTCTACGTAGTGCCGTCAATGAGATTCTATACCTACCTTCGGAGTCTGCCATCAGGTCGGTCACATCATCAGTCACCAAGGTCTCCATGAACTCTTTAAAATGAGTCCAAACACGATGGTTCTACATAGTGCCGCCAATGAGATTCTATACTCACCTTTAGAGTCCACCATCAGGTAGGTTAAATCATCAGTCACGAAGTTCTCCATGAGCTCTTTCAAATGAGTCCAAACACTATAGTACTACGTAACGCCGTCAATGAGATACTGTACCTATATTCGGAGTCCACCATCAGGTCGGTCACATCATCAGCCACTAAGGTCCCCATGAACTCTTTCAAATGAGTCCAAACACGATGGTTCTACGTAGTGCTGTCAATAAGATCAAACAAAATAAGAAACAAAATAACAAAAAATAGACAAAAATAAACTAACATAAATTCCGTAAAACAAAGTTAACCTACTGTTACAATTTTGTACTGGGACGCAAACTTTTTGCACAGCGGGGTCAGGGAGCTCATTTGAAAATACGCGTTTGCGCGACTTGATGCGCGGGGACTGAGGTAACGCTAAATGCCTACTGCGCTCGAATATCCTAGCCTTAACCAAAATCTTAGAAGTTTTCTCGATAAATACAAAATTATATCTGATAACCAGTACGGCTTCCGGCCTGGAGTCTCCACTGAAGATGCAGTATTAGACCTAACGCAATCTATTGCTAAGACCCTGGCAGTAGAAAAAAATGATCCTAGCCCTTACCAAAATCTTAGAAGATTTCTCGATAAATACAAAATTATATCTGATAACCAGTACGGCTTCCGGCCTGGAGTCTCCACTGAAGATGCAGTATTACACCTATCGCAATCTATTGCTAAGACCCTGGCAGTAGAAAAAAATTTCTTGGTATATTTTTTAGACCTGTCGAAAGCCTTCGACACAGTCTGTATCCAAACTTATTTCCAAGCTAGTGTTTGGGTGTACGTGGGATAGCTCTGGAAATTATCAAAGATTACCTGAGGAATCGCACCCAGCTGGTAAAGATAGGCTCTAGCTACAGTGATGAAGGGGTTGTGCTATATGGTGTCCCCCAAGGAAGCATTCTAGGCCCCACACTTTTTCAAATATACATAGATGACTTTTGTAGAATGTCAATACCGGCTTGTAAGATCTGCAAATGCAGACGACACAGCGATTCTGGTCATTGAACCCTCGTGGGAATATGTGAAACAAAAGGCGGAATTTGCACTGTCGTCAAAGATGTACTGGCTTGACCTAAATTTGCTAACATTAAATCTAAAAAAAACCTACTACTTACCCTTTACAATCCGGTGCAACATCAAACCTACAAGTCATTTCACAATAATGGCTCACTCATGCCAGAATCAGATAATATCATGCTCATGCCCCTCCATTGCTAGAGCGTGAACGTTACCCCAGCCAGATAATGTCGAAATTAGTCATTTAAATGATAGATAATTAGTTGCCTAGCTTCTGTAATTGTTGCACACATTTTCAAATTTGTTGCACTTATAGTTTTTTATCACAGCCAGACATTTATTCCATTTATTTTATAATATATACATACAATTTACATTTTTAAATATCAAAATATAAAAACAATTAAAAATATAAAAAATAGTATCCCACCGGTATCGGGATAGGGTCCAAGCTACCGGTGGTCAAGGCTCCTGAGAGAGGACCCTCCTAACTATGCGCGCCGTGTCCAGGAGTACTGCCTTCTGGATCAAGCCCTTGATCCAGCTGCCCAACGAGAGCCTCCTTAGGTGTTCGTCGAGGCTCTTGGCTATTAAGCCATTGGCCGTCACGACTATCGGCACAATGACTGCTGTATCCACCTCCCATATATCGACAACCTCGCGAGCCAGATCAAGATACTTTGTTTTTTTATCTTTCTCAGCCTTCACGAGGTTCTCGTCATGAGGGACAGCTATATCAACAATCATTGTGCGACGCTCTTGTCGATCTATCACCACTATGTCAGGCTTATTGGCAACAATAGTCCTATCAGTGATGATAGATCGATCCCAATACAACGTGATATTGCCATTTTCGAGAACTGGGTCGGGCTCATACCTATAGTACGGTACTTCAGATTCCACAAGATTGTATTTAAGAGCAAGTTGTTGGTGGATAATCCTGGCTACAAGGTTGTGTCTATGCAAATAGTCTCCGTTAGCTAGACGAGAACAACCAGAAATAATGTTTCGGATTGATTCCCCGGGCCGGTGGCATGCCCGACAAATGTCAACCGTACCGTCCTTCACAATATTCGGCATCATAACTTCGTCCATAATCGCA
The DNA here is from genome assembly GCA_951329385.1 of Polia nebulosa. Lineage (NCBI taxonomy): Eukaryota > Metazoa > Arthropoda > Insecta > Lepidoptera > Noctuidae > Polia > Polia nebulosa. Next base: position 26,376,946 of record OX589587.1, on the reverse strand, counting down.
CAGACAAAACCTTCGGTTTCCCCGAATAGGTCACCAAAGCGCAGCCAGGATACGGACGCTAAGAGATCTACATCGGGTCCGTGTAGGATCCGGTAGAAGCGTCCGTGAAGCTCTTTGCTCTGCCATACTTCCCTGCGATCATTAGTATCCAGTACTTTAAGTTTGCGCCAGTTCTCGTTTGTCAAGGAGAGCGGGGTGAGGCCCTTGTCCGTGTCGGCCACATCTCGATGCATACACATACGTCGGGTTCTAGGAAATATTCCCTAAGGCTGCATACCTCGCGGTTGTTTAGGGTCTTAGCATTTAAGAAGCCACGACCCCCACATTTCCGTGGGATATACAGCCTCATCACCGATGATCGTGGGTGATGCATCCGATTTGCAGTCAGCAGTGTGCGGACCCTCCTATCCAGGGCGTCAAGTTCCGTCTGAGTCCATTTGAGTATGCCGAAGGAGTACATCAATACCGGCATGACCCAACCGTTGAAGGCGCGCACCTTGTTCCCGCCTGATAGAAGACTATTTAGTACTTTATTCAGGCGGCCAAAGAAGCGCTCCCTCAACGACTGTTTCACGTCAGCAGTATTGATGCCTAACGCTTCCGACATACCCAAATACTTGTAGGTTTCGGTTGAGCAGAGGGATCTAAGGTGTATGGAATCCGAGAGTTGAGTGCCCACGGATTCCATAATCTCGCCTCGCTTTACATGCATGACTGCACATTTGTCCACACCAAATTCCATCCTGATGGCGCTACTGACGGTTTCTGTTACCTTCAGTAGCTTCATCAGTTGCAAGTTGTTGGGGGCAAAGAGTTTCAGATCATCCATGTAAAGGAGGTGTGATATGACCTGACCATCTCTTCTCAACCGATAGCCTTGTCCTGAACCCTCCAGTAGTGTACTGAGAGGGTTGAGGGCCAGACAAAACCACAGTGGACTCAGACTGTCGCCCTGGAATATGCCACGCTCGATCCTTATCGGTTCGCTGTTCTCCTGTATCTGTCGATATCCTGGATAGTGAAGGACTCTACTGCCCCATACACGACATCAGGAAGGTGCGCAGAGTTGCATCAACTTTGTACAACTCCAGCACCCTCATGAGCCATGTATGTGGCCATAGTCATAGGCCTTCTTGTAATCTATCCAACATGTCCACAGATCTCTTCGAGAACGACGAACCTGTTGGCTAATAGCAATATCGATGAGGAGCAGCTCCTTAGTACCACGGGACCCATTCCTACATCCATTCTGGGAGGCTGACATGATATGATTTTTATCAATATGGATGTTAATTTTAGCTTTCAGAATGGATGTAAGAACTTTATAGACCGTCGGTAAACACGTGATCGGTCTATAATTTTTAGGTTCCGCAGTACTACCTGATTTATGGAGCAGGTGGGTTATTCCTGTCGTAAGAAACTGGGGCAGCGACCCTGACTCTAAGGCAGACTGGAACTGAGCTACCAAGCGAGCATGCGACCTTTGGAACCATTTAATCCAGAAATTGTGCAGCCCGTCCGGCCCTGAGATTGCTAGATTGAGATTTCCAGTTAGGCAACGGACGGACTGCACGAGCTACATCTTGAGGGCTGATGGTAATTGCCCCCATTTCTGGTATAAGGTCGCACGCACGCACGACTTCTCGAGTCCAATCACCCTCGGTGTGCCTGACAGGCACCGACCAGATGCTGCGACAGAATGAACTCATAGCGTCATCATCCGGTAGATGCCTATCAGATACACCTTGGTCCGGTCGCTTCCAAGCCCTATAAACCCACCTTTCGTTGCATTGGAAAGTGCGATTCTGAGTGTACCGCTCCACTCGCCGCTTGTACCGACGAATACGATTTGCCCATGCATAGACCTTCTGCTTCAGGAAGTCAATACGCTCTGTGACGCGGCTCAGATAATCTCGGGAACTAATATAAGTCCCCGGGAACGCCCGCCTCACGAAACGCATCACCCTAGGGCAAGTGTTGCCCTTCCTGAAGCAGATAAGCTTGCCGATGAGTGCTCTAGCCTCACCGATACGACACTCAATTCTACACTGCCAAGCTGGTACAGCTGGTCGTGTAACTCTGTCACAATTGGTGAACTTGACGTGAGCTACACGACATGCCGCTGCAGCTGCGCAGTGTAAGATTGAGTGGGTATCGGCAAGGTCTTTACTGCTATCAAAACAATTTGATAGCTGCGAATCTAGAGCACACACCAGCGCCTTATTTTTTTTATGCATGGGCAAACGAGGTAGACGAGGTCTAAGCAAAGGCGGTGTGGAGCGGTACTCCCGGAATGCATCCTCCAAAGCGCTCCTCAATCGTTCATTGCATTGAGTACTCACGGATATAGCCGAGTCATCATCATCCTCAGCAACGCGGTCGGGTCGCGGTGAAGCACTGGGTTGCAGTTGCACCGCGGCCTCTGAAATTAAAGTTATTTATTCATTTTTGGTTTTTTTTTTTTGGAAGTCGGTTGTTGTTTTTGTAAAAAAGTTTTTTTACGTTGTTAGAACAGGTCTCAGAATGTTTCGTATCCAAAGTAGTAGGCAAAAGTGTCAGAAACGGCCGTTTTTGGTACTTTCGCTTACTAATTTGGGTACGAAACATTCTGAGACCTGTTTTAACAATGCAAAAATACTTTATCCTCTTTGTAACAAACGTGACGTTGGATTCTTTAATATTTATTTTCTATGCTATGCTACGATTTTTTATTCAATGAGGGCGCCACTTAGCCGTTAGTAGGGCCTTAAAAAACGGGCCCTCGTACATGCACATGCTTCAAAACGCTTAGGTGACCTACTCGCTCTTTAGTGTTGAAATACAAAACAGGAATGTTCGACTCGGTGCTCGACGACACTGGAAAATAAACTGAGTGACATCTAGTAACGGACCTTTGCACTATTTAGAATTTTAAAAAGAGCGTTCCCCGGTCTGCTGGACGAGTCAGTTTTAAGGCGTTATGTCAGTGGCGCCATCCATAGTTAGTTGCTGCTGAACTGTTGAATTGCGTAGTTTATAAGTCGTGTAGGTGTCGCTACTTAACTCGATTCCATTCTTTTCATTGATAACTGCCGACGATGCCCAGACATGTAGTTTCAACTTTCAACATATTCACAAGTATGTTAGGGTCGGTTTCTTGACTAACTGGATGCATCTGAATACAAATATTTTACATGGAGCGACTGTATTTCTGAGCTTCGCAACCCTAAGGAACCGAGTAGCACGACAGCGGGTCACGGCACGGTCTCGCTTGGTATTAATTAATTAATTTATAAATATCATGCATGTAAGTAGGTAGGTAAATAAATACTGTAACGAGCTGGGTATGTGATAAATTATTTTACGCCGATTATTAACCAAATATCCTATTAAACTCAAAAAATATAATTACACAAACACTAATTCTCTAATGATCACTATTTTCTGCGTAATAGCTTCCGTTCCCATCTATAGTCGAAAGGAAATTATATTCTCTTTGGTCGAAAGCAGACTGACTCTCTCACCGCATGCCCAGTCTAATATACAGTAATTGAAGTTTTCAGAGCATTGTCGAACTAGCCCATAGTGGTATTTTCTTGAAATCTTTGAACTTCTACGCAGTAATATAATGGAATGTTCTCGAACGTAGTGGAATCGTCTGGAAACTTCGACCACATTCTAGAACGTTCTTGTAATAATAAATAAAAAAATAAAAATAAAATATCTTTATTTCAGACCTTACGGTCCATAAGTTGTTAGTGGTTAGTAACAGATTGTGCTTACATGCTATGTTAGTGTTATTAGTACTTACATCAATTAAGCAAGAAGCAGTAATACGGTTGACGTAACACTGTCCCCTCCTTGGCCATGCCCGTCCCGAGCATCATTAGTCCCGTAGTATCGCGCCAATCGTATCCTACATGGACAATCTGAGACGCACCTCGTGAACCCTTCTGTATTCGGTAGGTAACCTCGTTGATACTGGTCACGACTCGGTATGGTCCATCCCATTTTGCTTGCAATTTTTGAGACTTGCCTATGCCGCACACTGGTTTATGCAACCACACCAGTGAACCCTCGTCAAAACCTCTATAGTTTGCCGTCCGGTCGTATCGGGTCTTCATCTTATCAGATATTTGTTGGCCGTATTGTCTGATATGCTCATACACATAATTAAACTTGTAACGCAAGTCATTCGCATAATCGGTTACACTGCGTGGGGCATCAGAGGGCGGAGGGGGGGGGGGGGTTTCGGTGATTAAATCTACAGGCAACCGTAGTTTCCTTCTAAAGTTCGCGAAGGCTGGTGTCACAGTCGAACTTTCGTGAACTGCACTACGATAGGACAGAATAAATGGCGGTAGGTATGTGCTTGTCTTTTCGCAACTTTTACTAGATATCTCTCCAATGTTTGGTTGAAACGTTCAACCATTCCATCAAATTGTTGATGGTAAGAAGTGGTTCTGGTCTTGTGGGTACCCATCATTCGACAAGTGTTCTGGAATACTAGCGATTCAAAACTCCTCCTTTGGTCGCTGTAAATTTCCAAGGGTACTCCAAAACGACAGAAGACTTCCTGAACTAATTTATCTGCAATTGTTGTGGCTTCTTGGTTAGGGATGGCGAAACTTCTGGCCACCTTGTGAAGTAATCCATGACAACCATGAAGTACCTACTTGTTTCCGTTTTCACTTTCCGGAAATGGTCCTACAACTTTTAGTGATATCCGTTCCCAGGGGCTCCCACGTTGTATATTTTTAAAGCACCTCTGCTGCGTGTCTGGGGACCTTTCACAGCCGCACAACTAGTACATTTGCGACACCAGTCCTCCACATCTTCTTGACAATGGATCCAGTAAAATCGCTCTCGTATGTTCAGTAGAGTTTCTTTTCTCCTGCACATCCATCATGATAGAGCCGTAAAACATGCGGTACTTTGGCTTTGGGGACAACTATTTGTAGATGTCAGTAGATGACAGTTGTCTCCTCGAGCGTTTTCTGGCTTTGGGGACGACAATTTATAGAAGACAGTTTTCTCCTCGAGCGTTTTCCCATTTACGGCACAATACTCCTTCCTGGATAACCAAGCTGTTCCATTGTGCCCAATAACTCTTCGTGATGGAACTTAACGTCGCAACATCACTCCACTTGGGTTTATGAGCACCAGCTTTAATCCACTCGAAGATTGGTTTGAGGTCCATGTCATTTTGCTTAGCAAGCTTTTTGACTCAAAATGTTTCGTATCCAAAGTAGTAAGCAAAAGTACCAAAAACGGCCGTTTATGACACTTTTGCTTACTACTTTGGATACGAAACATTTTGAGTCCTGTTTTAACAACGTAAAAATACCTTATCCCCTTTGTAACTCTTTAATCTGTATTATACGCTACGATTTTTTATTCAATGAGGGCGCCACTTGGCGGATATATACGCCTAAGGGTCAGCGCACACCAAGAGCAGAGCAGAGCAGAGCATTTTCTGAAATTATTGAAAAAAATATCTTATGATTATTATCATACTTCGCAAAATTGAATACATGCCCAAATTTGATGCTCGACCATGCTCGAGCAAGCCGACTGCGTGTTCGAGTATGCATTCTACATTCGTCGTAAAATTTTGGTCGACCATGCGCGAGCATTTTGCAATTCGGTCTGCGCTGACCCTTAAGGTTTGGCAAAGCATTCGAGCGTAGCATTCTACGAATCAAACTGACCGGGCGAAGCAACGCCGATTTTGGAGTTAAATCTGCCAGGGTGAAGTGGGACTGGGCGGGCCACACTATCAGAATGCATGAGAACAGTTGCACCAAGATTGGTGGTCGTGGTACCTGAAGACGTTTGGCGATCGGCGAGGGACTCGATCCTAATAACATAGGGGAAGGCCCAGCTGTGGGACTACGCAGTCTAAGGAAAAAAAAAATGCAAGAGCGAGCGAAGCGCGCTCGAACATTGTAGCATGAGGCTTGCATAGATAAAAATATTTATAGATCGCTTTGATACTATTAGCTAAATATTTTTCATGAATTAAATAAAAGCCGCGAGCAGGCTTGCGGCTCCATAGTTTATCTTTGCTGGCGCGAGACATCTCGGACAAAAGGCCACACTGCCTGTGTTGGACTCTACGTTCATCCCAAAATACTTCTATCTAGGTAGGTATTGTTGCTCTGACGCAAGGGCGCATCTAGGAAGCACAAGGGCGTATGTAACAAAACCTTGTAGGTATTCGAGAATTACTGGAATCGGGACAAGATACCCTATTGCTGGAATATCACGGAATTCCCGGACGTCTGACATTCTTATCCACGTACTTACGAGTGTCGAATAATGAATGTTAGGTAAGTATTCTTTCTTTCTTTCAAAAATAGTTTTTATTCATAGATATATAGACTTCGTTTGACTACCTATAATTTTAGAACATGCGTGCTTAACAGCTTACCTATTCACTCTTGGCTCTAAGACCCCCGGTTATATGGCAGATAATGACAGGGAACTTCGAAAACGATAGATAAAATTATTTGTAGAGCCTATTTGGGTTACAATATTTTACATAGTTATAAAATAATGGAAAATAAAATAAAATAATGGATAATTTAAATAATTATTTAGATAATTTAATTGGATGATTAAATAAATAATGGTAAAAATAATAAAATAATGGAAAATATTTTTTTAGACATAAAATAAAACAAAATTATTTATAGTATTTGGGTTAGAATATTTTACATGGACACTGACCATGGTAGTAGCACAATAGTTCGCGAGTTCTCGAGAAAGAGGTGGAATATCTTTCGTACCTATACCTATGTACGTACCCTTAGAGCATTTAACCTAGACGTACCTGGGTGAATCCGTTAGGCTGATAATAGTGACAGACTGTTGCCGACAATGACGAATCGTGGGAAATTCAACTTTAAAACATTAGTTTTAAAGTACACTAATAGTATTCATTGCCTAGTAGTACTAGTGTAGGTACTTTAATACTAGTGCACTAAGTTCAATTTACCAAGATTCGTCATTGTCGGCAACAGTCTGTCATTATTATCAGCCTAACGCCTGGAGATTCACCTACCTAGTATTCTCTTAGAAAAACGAAAAACTCTATTATTGTTACTTGAAGATTCTTACCTCCATGGTTGAAGTAAGATTGACAGCGGATTGACAACGTGGATTTCCTTTGCATTAACATAATCAACTAACAGATCATTATTGTATAATTTAAAGTTTTAAGTTATTTTTTGGAGTTTACCTTAGTCATCAAGAATGATTCATAGTCAACCGACGTCGATATTTTGTATTATAGCGACAGAATTTTGTGAAAGATTTTCCTTCTGTGGCCTAAGAAGTACGTACCGATGAAAGCTTATTAAGGTATTTCAAAGCTTCGCTGGTTGCCATGAGTAGAGCTTCATAACAGCCGCCTCGCGCCTGGGCGGCTGAGCGTGCCGAAAGATCGTGATATTTCGTGGATTTAAACCTTCCACGACAATCCTCATACGAGTATGTAACTACCTACGTAACGAACTGAGACGTTTGCGAGAGAGGTACCGCTTCACATGGATACCTACTTCTAAAGTAGGTATTATGGCTAATAAAATACTTTAAATAGCATAAGAAAGTACCAAAATCTGACAGTATTAGTAGGTAGAAACAAAAAGTTGGTGATGGCAGACAGAATACTTAATTCCGTTAGATGGTATCTGATGCTACCTGCAAAAGTTTAAAAGAAGAGCAACTATGTTGTTTTCCGATAGGAACAACGACATTCTCTGCGCGGCTGTAGCTGGATGAGAGCAGCCGTGGTTCAATCGGAGAGGCCTTTACCCAGGACTGCTATTCGCTGATGATGATTGACTAACAGGTGGCTTTATCATTAACCGATCACAAAACTAAATCCCTGACAGGTCTAACAACAGGACCAAATGGGAATGTCCTGATCGATTAAACTAATTCAACCTTTATTTGCAGCAATATTGTCGCTATATCTAAGAAACGTGTTATGCCTCCATGAAAACGCTGCCACAGTGGTGTATCACATATTCATCATGATGTGTTACACTATGCCGCTGATGGGGGCCATATTAGCCGACAACTTTATTGGAAGATACAAGTAAGTATTATATTCTACCTATTAATTAAGTAGGTACCTACGGGTGTCTAAATGCCTAGACTACCTATTACCGGTTTTGTGGTGGCTGCGCGGTACTGCATTAGATGTGTATAACTCCAGCTGCCTCATATGTGATAGAATAATCCTACCTATGCCAATATTTAAGGCATAATAGCAGCAATCAAAGTTCCCAGTGTTAATTTAGCTGCCACAAAAACTTCGTTAATATGAGTCGTTTAATGTGTGTTAGCTAGAGTGACGTCACCCCAGCTTCCTCATTCAATACAGACAAATCAGTGAGGTTAGGGTTTTGGACTAAAGTCATAAAAATAAGGCATAATAGCAGCACAAGGAAGAAAAGAACTTCAACGATAATTCTTAAAAACTTGAAACTATATACGATCAAAAACATGTTATGTACCTAAGCTGGAGTGACGTCATCCCAGCTGCTCAATCATATTGCTATTATACCTTAAATATTGGCATAGGTAGGATTATTCTATCACATATGAGGAAGCTGGAGTTATAAACATCTGCATTAGTCCGCTAAAGAACATGTCAATCTTTTTTAACCGACTGTGAGACGCAAGGGAGGGTAATGTGTTTATAGGCTATGTCTGAAGTCTCTTTCTCTCTCCGCTCGACAGTTACCCAACTCCCTCACCCACAACACTTGGTGTATAATCTATTATGAACAGGGCATCCTATAAAGGTAGGTGCTTCTAGATTCAGTGATTGTGCATTCAAACATGCACATTCATGTGATATACTTGCATGAAAAAGGAATATTTACCAATCTTGCAAACTAAACCAATAGAGAAGCTATTAATACTAACTCCCTACACTTTTTTTCAGAGTAATACTATATTTTTCTATAATATACCTAATTGGGACGGTGCTGACTTGCTGTGCCGCGATACCTCCGCTCATGTTGCCGCCCACGTAAGTATCATTATGAGAATATTATAAAGAGTAGCCCAAGTAGGTACCTACTTAGACTTGGCACACGGTGACGTGGGTAATCAAGTAAGATGTCGTCATAGTTAGGCCGTCTAAAGATGACATTATGGCTATTCTTCTTTTACATGTCGATGGGTTAAGTACATCTTAATTTGATCGGCCGAATACTTCGCCACTTCTACTTCATCGGCGGTGGCAGCGCATACGTCAGCTTCAGGTTTTGGGGCACATGGCATCAAATGAGGTGGAACATATATAGTCCCCCAAGCAGTTCCTCATCTCACCCTTCGTTGCGTCGAGATCTCCACACTTCACCTAGTAATCAGTAGGAAATGCAGGGTCTAGGTTGACTAATACTTTCACCACGAAGGCATAATCTGCTCTTGGCAATTAGGCATTTATTTATTTATTTAAGGATTACCGACGAGTACACATTACAATTTCTTCAGCTGATATACTCGTACTAGACAGCACATATTATCGTGTGATGCATACTCAATTATAGGTAACCACAACTTACACGTTATTGAGTATACATGCTTCGGATATATAAAAAAATATCAATACAACAAAAAAAACAAATGTCCGAATAATATAATAAAATAATTACGTAAAAGGAATTAAAATAGAAAATTAAATTAAATAGAAACAATAAAAATAAAAATAATTATGCATGCCATTGTTGAAAATTAAGCCAATATTCAAGATATTCCATAATGGGAATAAAAATTTAAACACTAAAATGATCAAATGAAATACATTAAAATTATTCAAATTAAAATTACATTAAAATTAAAATAAGGTAATTTGTAGTTGGAATTATAAATCAAATGTCTTCTGCCTGAAAGTATTTATACAATTTCCTTTTGAAGGTGTAAACTAGGACTATCGTGATTTATATCGATTTCAGCTTTGCGACATATTGCATTGTACAATCTGGTTGCCCTTGCAAAAGGAGAGTTGTCACCTAAGTTAGTTTTACGCGAAGATTGTCTGAACAGATTGTAGATCACCACGATTCCATCGTGGTAATCTACTAGGAACGTTAATAGATATTCTTGACAGAAGGTCAGTATTTAGTTGCGATGTCATTAATTTGTGTAGGAAACAAAGATCTAATACCTTTCTACGATTTACAAGGCTATGAAATTTAAAGTAATGACCCCGGTCTTTATATGATTTTAGTTGATTCGCAGTTTTATTTTGAAAAGATAAGTGGTACAAGAATCTTTTTTGGACTCGCTCAATGCGTTTCTTATGAACATTATAATAAGGCGACCATACCTGTGAGCAGTATTCCAGATTACTGCGAACCAATGTCTCATATAGAATAATTTTGGTCTTAGAGTTATTAAATGGCTTAGAGGTCCTTAATACTAATCCTAGCATTTTGTTCGCGTTTGATATGATCTTATCAATATGGTCCTTGTAGTTCAATTTGCTATCCATTAAGATGCCTAGATCCCGAACACTATTCACTTCGTTAAGTGTTTTGCCCGAAATAGAGTATTTTGTATCGCAAACCTTTTTGTTACGACAGAATTTGATGTGGATACATTTTTCTAAATTTACACCCATCCTGTTTTTATTGCACCACTCAACTAATCTATCCAAATCAGCCTGCAGCAAATACTCGTAAGAGTCTTCGATCGATTTTACAGGCAAGTCAGCTTGAGGTCATCTGCGAATAAATGAGATTGTGCGTGATGAAAGCAAAGAATAATACTGTTAATGAAAACATTGAAAAGCAATGGTCCTAGGTGGGAGCCTTGGTACCCCAGACGTCACACAAAAATCTTCAGATCTGCACCCATTCAAAACAACGAACGACATTCGATCACTAAGGTATGACTGAAGGCATTGCACAAGTCCGAGGCCATGTGTTTTCATGGTCCTCGGAATGCGCCGCCGGCGGGTTCCCAGATAACGGTAGGAGGGGTTCATATCGGCGTCGAGGGGACGATGAAGTACCTGGGACTCGTCCTCGACAGCCGGTGGAACTTCGTCGAGCATTTTCGACGTTTGGCTCCCAGACTGGACAGGGCCGGGGCTGCTCTGAGGCGACTCATGCCCAATCTGAGGGGGCCAAACGCCTCCTGCCGAAGGCTCTACGCGGGGATCGTGCGGTCCATGGCCCTTTACGGAGCACCGGTGTGGGCGCGTTCGCTGAGGCAGCGATCTACTCGCCATCTGAACGCGTCCCAAAGGGTCATGGCGATCAGAATGATCCGAGGGTACCGTACGATCTCCTGCGAGGCGGCGAGCTTCCTTGCCGGATTATCGCCATGGGATCTGGAGGCAAAAATCCTCGCGAACCTCTATGAGGAGCGCGAGGAGGCGAAACGCCGGGGCGAAAGGCAGAGCACCGCCGTGTCCTCGTGGATGCGATAGGCGGCAGCGACCTCTCGCGCCCTGCCCTGGTTCAGGCCATGGTACGGAGCGAGAGGGAATGGGAAGCCGTCTCCTCCTTCTGCGAAGCAGTAATGCTCGCGAAGGCGGAGGCGGGACGCGTGAGAGAGCACCAACAACGGAGTCGCCCTCACGCCCTCAGCAGCAGCCGCCTCAGGAGACGCCGGGGACTTCAGGCGCCGCGAGACGATCTCCGGCCACCGTAGACCCGGGCCTGCGGACGGCGAGTAATGGGTAGCTCGCCGTCCGATCAGCACCAGGCCCGAGAGTCGACGGCGCGTAGTGTTCCACGCGCGCCTCAAAGAGTTGTTAGCAAGAGACGGGGCCCGTCATGGCCGATGCCTGCCCGGGGGTTGAGGATAAATTCGAAATAGAGTTACCTCGCCCCTGGGCACTCAAAGGCAGGAAGGAACAGGGGTGGGTTTTAGTCAGTAAGAGTCTGACACGCCCTCCCGCTCCACCCAAAGCGGGAGAAGTCATAGGATGATTTCCCACCCCACAAAAAAAAAAAAAAGAGGTATGACTGAAACCATTGCAATAGTTGACCATAGATTCCGCAGTTCTCAAGCCGCTGTAATAAAAGTTTATGGTCTACTTTGTCGAACGCTTTACTAAAGTCGGTGTATACTGCGTCGACCTGAATCCGCTGGTCCACAAACTCAATCACAGTTTCAGAAAAGGCTACCAGATTTGTGTGCGTTGATCTGCCCCGAAAGAAACCATGTTGATTGCTGACTATGTAATTTTTCAAGTGGCTATACAGATAGGGATACACTAGTAATTCAAAAACTTTAGGAATAACAGAAATTATTGTAATGGGCCTATAATTCCTAATATCGTTTTTGCGACCGTTTTTAAAAATAGGTACTATTTTAGCCTTCTTCCACGCGGATGGGAAAAGGCCTGTTTTAAGTGAGCGGTTAAATATAATGGTTAAGGGTGCAGACAATGACTTATAGCACCTAGCAAGTAGAATAGGGGGAAATTCATCAGGACCCGGTCCTTTGCGTATGTCCAGACATTTGAGTTTACTAGCAACCATGTCCTCTGTAAGCGATAGGCAGCCCAAAACATTTAAGCTTTCAGCACTCGATATGTTGTTGGATGCATCGGCTAGCTGTGTAACGGGGTTCTGCTGATTATACACCGATGAAAAGTTTTTCGCGTATAGTTGACAGATATCGGTACTATTGTTAGCTACTTCATTGTCTAAGTTCATTCGTTCCGGGATTGTACTTCTATTTTTACGCTTGTGTTTAACATATGTCCAAAAGTATTTAGAATTGGTTCTTATTCTAGCTTCTATTTTCTTAATATAATCGATGTAAGATGATTTATTTAACAACCGGCACCTCTCCTTCAGTAGCGATAAACCTATTTTATCCATAGCGTTTTGATACTTTTTAACTCTTATCCTAAGTTTGTATGTTTGTTTTAGTAATTGAGTAAGCTCTTTGGTAAACCACGGCGGTTTTTTGTTATAATACGCTTTATATGAAAAAGGAACGTGGTTGCTTATAGCACTCATTACCTTTTCGTAAAATATTTCTACCATTTCGTCTATGGTTCCACACGTTTCAAATATCTTAGTCCAATTGATAGAGTCAAGATTTTGATTTATAGCTTCATAATCGGCCTTGTGGTAGTTACGGGTAGGCACTATACTGTAGTTCAGTGCCCTTTCAGGAAGTATGCCTATATTAATCAGCAGGGGAGGGTGGTGTGGGTCTACCTTGGAAAGGGGGTCATCGCATATGTTCACCATAACGTTCGTTACATTAGCCAAAATCAGGTCCAGAACCCTTGATCTATCATTCCTGACATTATTAAATTGCTCTAAACCGTTCAACGCAATAAACTCTGTAAAAAGGTAATGAACTGAGCAATTGGTTATCTCGGGGATTAGAAAGTTACTATGATCGCTATTGAACCAGTTTATGTCGGTTAAATTAAAATCGCCTGCTATGAAAGTATTACCCTCCGCACTAATGACTTTGACCGCATTTTCAAAGTAATGTTCCAAAACGTCACTCTTAACTGGTGATGGAATATAGATAGCACAAAAACAAAGACTGACTAGGCCATGTTTAGTTTTAACGTGAACTTTAACCCACAGGTCTTCACACAAGCTGTTATGAGAGGCCATTTCAACAGAATTATGTCTTTTTAAAATAGCGATCAGTACCCCACCACCAGCCCCCTTCCTACAGAGCCCATTAAGTTCACGGTCTCTTCTGTATACATTGTAACGGTAATCAAATAATTCCATACTAGCGATATCATCATTAAGCCAAGTTTCTGTGAAAATAATAACATCATATTCATTAAGTAAAATATTGTGATACAAATCATGCGTTTTTGTCTTTAAACTTCTGGTGTTTTGGTAATAGATTTGGAAATCATTGAATTTTATACCATTTGTTCATTTAACATAAAAAAAGCAACTAAACAATATTAAATACAATAGTAAGCAATATTAAACCAGTTTAATAAGAGAGTCCATGTCTTTTATAAGAAGACGTTCGGAGTTTTCGCTTTTCTTTGCAAATATACGTCCATTGCGCACCCATACAAACTTGTAGTTCTTCTCCTTGGCCGCTATTCTCGTAGCATTGTGTAAAGCTCTGTTATGTGGGGATAAATGTTCTGCAACAAATACAGGCTTTTTATCTCCCTCTATTCCCAGGTGGGCGGTGTTTGTTTATCCGTCTGATAAGCTTTATTATATTTAATCACAGCAGCTAGGATTTCATCACGTACTGCTGGAGAAGCCAGTGTAACAATTATAGACCTCGGACGCGTTCCCTCAGGATTTTGTTTAGCAATCCTAGTGGACATAACGATGTCATTCTCTTTTAGGGGGCATGATATAACTTTACATAACTGCACGTTATAACATTCAGATTTTAAGACTTGTACTCAGCTATGATTTCTAGATTACAAGAACGCGCATGCTGTTCGATTTGATTTAATCTTGAAGTTAGATCTTTTATTACAGGTGTCATGCTATTATTTTCTTTTTGTAGCTGATCTATTTGCTTTGACTTTTCGTCGAAAATAGTCTGCATGTCATCATATTGCTTGCTTGTAAAGTCCAGGGAATCCTTCATCGAGCTTAATTCTGCGCTGATTTCCTTTAGTTCTGCTCTCACGCTTTCCTGCACATCCTTGCGAATATCGGTAGTCAGGAGGCAGCGTAGTTCTGAGCGAACAATATCTCGAATCAACTCTGGTGTAATAATTGATTGTTGGGATTTGTCGTTGGATTTCTCGGGCGATGGTTCAATTTGAGCTGTTGCTGCTACTTATGGTTCTAAGACGTTTATTGTGTCGCGTTGTTACGTGACACTCTGATTTTAAGTCAACACATTGCGACTTGTCCAAATGAAGTGGCGTACGTTACAAGCTCATTACAAATGCCTCAAATCAATAATCTCACAAAAAGAACTATAGTTTGTGGGATCCGAACTCGGACCAATGTGTGTGCCAGTCGAAGATAAACCCACTGCGCTGTCTGGTATTACTGGATGTTGACGAAATTTGCCTTTATATCCGTATGTCAAGGATAAAGAGGAACGCCGATAACGTTTTGCCAGAAAATATTTCTATCTACCTTCCCCCGCAACACTGAATCAGATTTTTTGTTTTTAAAATTTATTTAATATATTTTTATTTAGGTATCATCTTGCTCACTGTAACACTTTTAGTTCTGAAATGTTTCAATTACCTACACTCACTGTTCAATGGTGATGAAAACCGATGTCACAGGCACTTTTGTCTGCATTTATTCCAATTTGTGTCACTGCTAACGATTGTCACTGCTTATGTTTTTAACTTATTCACTTCGACCCTTTGACGTTTGATAACACTTGTGGTTATGTTGCATAATGAATTTAACTGATTTACTTATTGTGTAGACACTTGAACAAATATACAATTTTTAAACCAAAAATATTCGCGGAGCCAATGTTTACTCGGTGAGCGCTAACTACCCTAAGCATGAACTTAATAGTACGAGAGCCCACAACCAAAACCATGTTCCATCGTTTTACGGCCAAAACCGAATAAAATCGTTAGACTAGATGAATCTGAACCCGACTAGGTGGGCAGTACCGGCCATAAACGTCTGTTTTATGGGGGCCATTTCTGCTATGTCAAAAAAGTAAGAAAAGGGTTTTATCATCATTAGAAAAAAGTTTTTTTCAGACATTTTGCGGGTCACATGTGGCCTGGTAATTTTTTTTTTTTAATCTTTTGTAACTTTTTTTTGGTAATCTCGGCAGCCGTAGCCGAGATTATCAAAAAATTGTTTTCTGACATTTTAAATGTCACCAAAAATTGTTTTCTGACATTTTAAATGTCACCTAGAACTCCAAAAACGAAAATAACATTTCGGGGTCGCCCGGCAAACGCACGATACGTAATATGTGACGATACTTGTTACGCTGTCCCTCGCTTTACTACGTCGGCAGGTTGTCAACTAAGTTAGCGAACACACCTACAATGTTGCCAACTTTTTTAACAAATACTTTGCAAAAAGATGCTAGAAGTAGCTAAATGCAATCGTTTTTTTTTTAATTGTCAAATTATTATAATCGTGTTAAACAAACAGAATAGAGAATTCCCAGCCTTTCAGTGTGTTTCAATAAATAGTTCATAATACCAACACCCAGGCAACCAGCCAAGTCGTTGAACGCAACGTTTAACCAGATGTCTGGATGTCGTCTAGTCATTTAGTTAAATTGGATACTGATGAGTTTGTGATACCACTGATCAGGATTATGTGTGTACAAAAGGCGATTTTAGGATACAAAGACGAACGGAGCGAGCTCGGGACATGGGACACCCCGACTCTGACCCCGGCCCCGCCATCCTCTTCGTGGTTATTTTTAAACCATATTGTCATCCGACGACGTCTTTTAAATAAATTGAATCTTTATAAATAATCATTTAATCATTTAATTTGAATCACTTTGCTGAGTCTTGGTCAGTCATCTTCAAAGGGCTGACTTTCAATACGCCAAGTTGTTAAACTTTGAGTGATTCTAGTTGAATTAACTACCGGCCTAGCCAGTTAATTGAATGCCGGCGTTTAATGAACGGCCTAGGTGTCCAATTGACTGGCTAATTTAACTAGATGGCTGCGACATAGATACACGCTAAAATAGCGTAGTACGAACGTAGAAATGATTAATTAACCTACCTATTTATTTTTATTATTAATTTACCTATACAGATCGAAACATTAAAAAGCTAGATTTTCTTCATTCCAATATATAGAAATCTCGTGTCTGTGGTTGCACTCCTCCGAAACGGCTCGATCGATTGTATTGTTTTTTGTAATTTTGTAGATATTAGAATAGGTAGGTAGTAAAAGTATTTTTAACCCTCCTATCCCACCCGGGCCTGCGGACGGCGAGAAGTGGGTAACTCGCCGCCCGATCAGCACCACGCCCGAGAGTCGACAGCGCGTAGTGTTCCACGCGCGCCTCAAAGAGTTGTCAGACACGACGGGGCCCGTCGTGGCCGATGCCTGCCCGTGGGTTAAGGATAAATTCGAAAGAGTTACCTCGCCCCTGGAAACTCAAGGCAGGGAGGAACAGGGGTGGGTGGTAGTCAGTAAGAGTCTGACACGCCCTTCCGCTCCACCCTAGAACGGAAAAAGCCATTGGATGATTTCCCACCCACAAAAAAAAAGCCCTCCTACCCCCACCCCCCATTTTTTATCGCAGAACAACGTTTGCCGGGTCAGCTAGTTTTTCTATAAAATAACACTTGAGCTTAGATTAATTACCTATTAAAAAACTGACCACAAACGTAAGGGTGGCGCGGAACCTTCAAATACAGGCATTTTCCATGCCTAAATGGAGGTTCCTCGACATGTATTATTATTAAGCCTTTATTTCCAACATAATTGTACATATTCAATATTAAATAATTAAGTATTTAGCATGCAATTGAATATATTAACATTATAATTAACACAATATATATATATATTTTTTTTATAAAAAAATATTAATTAATGTTACATAATTTGTTGGATTTATCTCAATTGGTATTATACAGGGTGTAACAGAAAGGTGTGGTCATATTTTAGGAACCGGTTCTGCCCATGGGTATGAACAACTTTCTCTAAGAAAAAATAGAATATACCCAAAAAAAAATTGTACTTTCCTTACAAAATTATCATCAGCTGATCAATATTTGTATGGGAGGTAAATATTTTTTTTGAAAATTTCCTCATTTTTTCTTGAAGAAAGTTGTTCATATCCATGGGCAGATGTAGTTCTTAAAATATGACCACACCTTTTCGTTACACCCTGTATAATAGATATGCCGCAGTCACTGGGCGTCAGCGTGTCCTTGTGACACAAAAGCCTCCTCCAGCCCTTTCCATTCTGCTCTTGTTTGAGTTATTCTGTGCCATAGTGGACCCGCGTTCTTTTTTATGTCATCAGACCAACGTTTTCTTTGTCTTCCTCGTTTCCTTTTAGTTTGAAATCTAGGGGTCCATTCAGTTATATCTTTCGTCCATTTATTCCCACTCTGTCTCATCATGTGGCCTACCCATGTTCACTTAAGTTTTTTGGTTTTGACTACGACATCTTCGATTTTCGTAATTTGCCTCAAATCTATAGCTCTCTTTCTGTCTTTTTTTGTGTAACCTAGCATACTCCTCTCCATGGCTCTTTGGCATGTAGTCAGTTTTTGATTTTTTTTTTGTGTGTTGGCCCAGGTCTGGCATTAATAAGTGAGAATTGGTAATATGCATGTGTTGTACACTTTCCTTTTCATTGCAATAGTATATTGTTTACTTTTTAGCACTTCTTTGAGAGACCAAAACCTTTTCCATGCATTGGCTACCCGCCTTTCTATTTCTGAATCCATATGATTTTTGAAAGTAATAAGTTGGCCTAGATATACGTAGGAATTCACATATTCTATTTCTTCCTGATCTACTGAGATACTTATTTGGGATCTATTTGTTATTATTTTAGTCTTTGTTTTGTTTATTGTTAGGCCCACCTTTCTGCTTTCACTTGACAAATCTTGGAGCATGTTTTTAAGGCTTTCTGGGTTATGTATCACAAGTATAATGTCATCCGCGAATCCTAAATGATTCAAACGTGTTCCATTTATGTTAATTCCTATGTTGTCCCATTTCATCTTCTTGATGACTTCCTCTAGCACTGATGAAAAAAGCTTTGGCGAGAATGGGTCACCCTGCCTCATTCCCCTGTGTATTGGGAAAGTTTTCCCCTCTGTTTCCAATTTTATTCGTGCTTTGCTGTTGGAATATACATTTTTTATCATCCTTATATATTTCTTTTCTATTCCTTGATTTTTTAGGGCTTCCCAAATGTACTGATGTTCCAGGCAGTCGAAAGCTTTCTTATAGTCCACAAATGCCATGTACAGTGGATAATCATATTCTTGACATTTTTCAACAAGCTGATTCACCACATGTATGGTCTATTGTTGCGAATCCCGATCGAAATCCAGCTTGTTCTCTTGGCTGTTGTTCGTCAAGTTTTTTGGTGATGCGTTTTAGTATTATTTTAGAGAATACTTTGTATATGTTCGACATGAGACTTATTGGGCGATAATTTCCTATTTCTGATCTATCTCCTTTCTTAAAGATGAGTATTATAGAGTTTATTGTCCATTGTGAAGGTATGGACTCCGTGTTTAGAATAAGATTAAATAAGTTGGTCAGTTTTGATGTTGTTTCTGGCAATGTCACTTTCATCATCTCATTAGTTATATGATCAGGTCCGGGAATTTTATCATTTTTCTGGGTTTCAATCGCATGCTGGACTTCCCTTTCAAGAATCGGAGGGATATCTTCTGTTTTATCTTCGAGGTTTATGTTGCATTTTAAGGTGTTTCTGGTAGAGTATAGCTTCCGGTAATAGTCTGTTGCTGTCTTTAAAATTGGCTGTCTCCTTGTTTCTTCCTGGTTGTTTTTGTTTTTTATTTTCGGGACCCATAATGTCGCTTCAGCTGTTAATTCTTTGAGTGCTTTATTAATACCCCCAGTTCTAGTAATGTAGTTTTGGATACATTTGATTCTTTTATTTGACTTGTCTTGTTTTAAATTGTGACTTATTTCCTTACTTAGTTCAGTAATTTCTTTTAATGTTGTTTTACTTCTTCTATTTTTGAGTAGTTCTTTCCTTTTTTGAATGATACCTATTGTTTTTGAGCTTAGTGGTATTTTTGTTCATTTTTATCTTGATTTCTTTTCTATACATATTGCTTGTTTCTATGTTATAAATTTCTTGTGTGTTATCTTTTTCTTTGGATGTCGTAATATTCTGAGACGTTATATCGGCTGACCAAGCATTTTTCCCGTGATTGAAGTGTTTCCGTTGTTTCTTTTGTTGCTTGTGAGATAATGTTGCTCTAACCATGCGATGGTTACTATTAAAGTTGAAGTTATTTATTACGCTAACATCTTGAAAAGAATTGAGTTGATTACTAGTTATGAAGTCGATTTCATTACGGTAGGTCCTATCGGGCGATATCCAGGTCCACTTCTTGGCATGCCTTTTCTTGAAAACGCTATTTAATATAGTTAAATTATTCTCCAGAGCCATATTTACAAGCCTTTTCCCGTTCTTGCTTCTTTTTCATATGCCATAGTTCCCACTACCGACTCTTCACCACGACATGTTTTCTAAGCCAAATATAATTTGTAAATGAATAAATAAAATAAAAATAAACGACCGCTTATAATTTCTTACGAGCTTAAGTAAAATAACACAACGATGATAACGGAACACGAATTTTGGAGTATTCATTCACATTCGTAAATGTTTTTCTAATAACTAAGTATATTGTATACTATAAAGGTAACTAAAACAAACAATCGGCGCGAATTTTATCTTAAAGTAGGTAGAAGAGTGCTCCTTGAGATAACTGTGATGAAAGTTCAGTCGTAGCCGCTACCGGCGCGGTGGCTGTATGGACCAGAATCTCAGATTACATACTCTTTAAAACCTTAGATTTTTTTTAGGGTTCCGAAAGTCCGAATGAAAAAATGTTATCCTTATAGGATCACTCGTGTGTCTGTCTGTCTGTCCGTCTTGTCTGTCACAGCCAATTTGCTCCGAATCTGCTAGACCGATAGAGTTGAATACAAATGTGTGTACCAAACACGTGGATATCTGTGACCCAAACACAAACGTATACTGTAAATAAATTAATTTGGAATGTGGGGTGAAAAATGGAAAATTAAAAATTAAAGTTTTTCAAACTGTGTCGTGCGACATGTCAAATGAAAGGGCACATTGCGAGGGTCTCGAATATTTTATTTCGTAATTTTAAAATATATCATTTTGAAGTTATTTAAGAAAAAAAGATGAAAAATTACCATGCCCCCCTCTTATCTCCGAAATCACCCAGTGATTTACCTAAAATTTTGAAAAAAATACAAAAAGTAGTTCTTTACTTATAGATTACAGGAGAACCTTTAAGGTGGAGGCAGTTTAAAAAAAACCTGAAAAAGATATGATTTATACGGAACCCATTGTGCGCGAGCCCGACTTGCTCTTGACCGGTTTTGTTTTGTTTTCATCGCGAAAGTCGATGGTGAAGTAAGAGCTGGAACAAATTAGTGGAAGTATGGACTTAACGTGTGTTAGTTTTTGTACTTCATAACAATCACTAATTATCTATCCCCGTGGGGTCTGGTGGGCCAGTGTTGAGGTTCAATACCCACATCGAAACAACATTTTCTTATTAAAAGTGTTTTTGATATTTAGTGTTAATAAAATAAACAATTGACACCCTCACAAAAGGTGGCTCAGTGTACACCACAGATAAATAAAGTGCACAACCTTAATTTTTACAGGCTCAATATACAAGTACTAATTTACAGATCTACTTCAATGATCGGACTATTCCTAATAGCGACTGGTACCGGTGGAATCAAGCCTTGTGTTGCAGCATTCGGAGGAGACCAGGTGCGTTATAATTTGCTGCACCACCTTTTGAATTGTCGCCGCATTTCGCAGACGTTTGTCGAGAGTTTACGCTGCGCACTCGTGACATTAGATTTAGAGGGAGATCTGAGAGCCGCCACACATTACTTCATATCTGATTACCAACAAAATTTTTGAGATTGAGTAGTGTTAACCCCTCCGCAAACGGATCGTAAGCGTAGTCGTCTCGTAAGCGTATCGTCATGAGTTTATAACGCAACGAGTACGAGACCAGGGGGTCCACTCCGAAGTGATTTTATACGAAGTCGGCCGAATATTCGGGCGTTTCTTACTACGAAGTTCATTCTTTTTCGTTCGGTCGATCGGGTCCGACCGAAATGAAGACGTTTGTTGTATCTTAAACCCTACTCCGAACGAAAAAAGGCCGACCGGGTCTTGAGTTTTATATTTGTGTGAAGTGTTAAACTTAAAATTGCAGCGAAATGGCACTACGTATGTTTTTGGTCGAAGAGGCTCTCAGAGAAGAGCGTTTGGAGCGTAGGTGGAATCGGAGACGACTTCGTGACTTTTATACTTTAATACTAATTTATTGTCCGAACTTGAGTTCGTAGCTAATTACAGACTCAGTCGATCACTATTCAAAGAACTCTGCCAGGATAGAGTGCCTATTACCCCGGATACGTAATCGCCGTGCAATTGAGCTTACTACAAAGGTATTTTTGATACATAAAACTTTGTAGTTTTTCGTACTATAATAACTATAATAACTATCATAATACATGTAAAATAATAACAATTAGTCATTCTAACAGGAATTTTACATAGATAAAAATAATTCTACATAATCCTTCTAATATTATAAATGTGAATGTTTGTAAGGATGTATGTTTATTACTCTTTCACGCAAAAACTACTAAACAGATTTTGATGAAACTTTACATTAATATTGCTTGGACATCAGAATAATAGGCTATAATTTATAATAGGGGAAAATACTAATACTACGCGGTCGAAGCCGCTGGCAGAAGCTAGAACATAAATCAATGAATGAAAACATACCTACTTTTTGCCACTGTTTCGTCGTTTTGGTGCAACCACCCATAGCATTCAGCGTGGTGCTTATATCATCCCACAGTCGATGACTCAGCGTACGACCGTCGATGCTCCTCAAATTTCCTTTAGCTAAACCCTGATGCTCATCAAGGAAATCAAGGAGAGCATCAATTTGTGCTGCTGTCGGTCTGGCCATGTTGACTTGATTATTTGTTCATAACTTTCATTTCCAAACTTCCAGAACACAAACATGAGAAAACGATAAACCTAAAGGGCTAATTCAAAAAAGGGGATGGCGAAATCTGAGTTCGCCCACTTCGCTCGTTCACTAGACCCCGCCATCCCCTTCGAACCTAATCTATCCAAGTCGGGGTGCCCCCAAGACTCGAGCTCGCTTCGCTCGCTCTCATTGCCTTTTGTACACAGTTACACACATACGATCAGTGGGGTTCACAGAGAACACATTCACGCAACTAGAGGAGAAATGGAGTGAACTAAAACTGAAAGACAGACAAACACATGACGTAAAATGGCATAGTTTGTATTTGTTATTTTTAGTTCCGTTTTATCGATATTGCACGACTTTTACACCGCGGACAATGTACTGGGACAATATTAGGTTGTCAGTCGCCCATTTTAACGTTTCGTTTTTGTTTTTAAATGATTTGAGGTTTGAAACATTTTTTATTAATTTCTTGAAAAATATGCATTAGCTACCTTTTAATAAAAGTGGTACCATTATAATAAAGGGGCCCAACCCCTACCAGCTTTAGCCCCTTTTAACCCTCAAATACTGCCAAACGATAGGTACTAGATCCAACAAAATACATTATATTAAATACAAAGTATAGAAACGACAAAATATTATTTACTTTTTAAGATAACAGTATTTAAATTCTAATTAGATAGTGTGCAATACGTGTTATGTATTTTCTTTTATGTATTAATCAGTCATCTACAACATACTACGTATATACAGTTACACGAATTAATATCTATTATTTATTTGAAAATAAAATATCACTTTTTATTAGCGACCATTTTTTGGCCTTTGTACCTATACCTATATCGAAATTTCGCCAGAATGCAAGTAGACTGACGAAAACCATTATTTGTGAGCAAGCCGTGTTGCCAACAAAGGCATTAAAACAAGTCAATCGCTTGGAAACCAATTGTGCTAAGTGCTTCAATGTAACAAAGAGACACAAAGCGTCGGAGTTCAGCCGCGCTTAGAAGCTAAGTGTAAACACATGCATGAGTATCGTCAACATCGGAAACAAAAACTGCTGATACTTAGATAATGGCTGCTCCAATCCACTTAGACATTTAGACGGCTAGTAAAAAGCTACTACCAAAACAGTATCAAAAAATTACAGCCGAACAATCAATAATTTTCTGTGACTTTTGTAAAAATACTGACGAAGGCTCTTATAACTCTTTCCCTAAAATATCATTTTATTGCTATGGGATAAACCGAAGTCGACCCTTACACTGTCGGAAAAAAGACTAGGCAGATTTACTGATTTGATAAACCGTGGTAACAATAGTACTTAATGGGGGTATAACTGCAAAAGTTTTGACGAACAGATATTAAGTGTAACAAACCTCCTAAATCCCACACTTGTGTCAGGTAGAAATATCGAGTTACTAAGGTGAAAGCGCCAGGGTCGCCCGCGAAATTCAATTTTTGTTACGTTTTTTTTGTAATTTGCAGGTCGTAGCAAGTACGTATTTACAGAACTGTAATCATTAAAATCATCAATACAACTCTTTCAGTTAGAATTGATGTCAAATTTAGTAGGTATTTCATGAAATCATGACATTTGGCATCAATTCTAACTTAGAGGGTTGTATTGATGACTTTAATGATTACAGTTCTGTATTGAATTTCGCGGGCTACCCTTGGCGCTTCCACCTTAAAGGATCGGTTTCCCTTAAGGGCAAAAGGTCACGCCCTTCCCCGCGTGACCCTATAGCACCCAACTCCAGAATGGATGTTCTTCTGCCGACTATTATTTAATTGTTCCCTGCAATCTACCACATTAATGAAGTTATTCTTAAATAATAATTATTCTTAAATATCAACCAGATAACTAATAGAATTTGTGGGTTGTGGAGGTCAGATAGGCAGTCGCTCCATGTAAAATACTGCATCCGGTTAGACTGGAAGCCGACCCCAAGATAGTTGGAAAAGGCTAGGCAGATTAATTGATTTCTTGATAAAAAAATCACTACAGAAAGGAGGAAACAAAGAGAAGAAAGGACTATATACTACACCAAAACACTAAAACTCATGTTACGATTGACTATAGCGCAAGAAAAACACAAACACAGATCCGTACTGACGCAAACATAACAAGACATACCCAGGCCGCTATTAACCAAACCAGACCTGATTCCTTTCGTCTTTAAAGTACTGATCCAAACTATCAAGAATAAAACACACATATTTTATAGAAGACTAATGACCCGCCTTGGCTTCGCATGGGTGACATATTTTTATAAGGCATGTATTTAACGCGGCGAAAAATTAATCTAAATTTGTGATTAAAAATAATGGTGGCAAAAATAGTAAGTTGGCAGCTACAGCGAAGGCATCAGGCAGTTTTTGTTTTGGTAACTGTCATAAACAAAAAATAAAAACAATATTCTTTTTCACTGAAATGTGCTAACGACAGTTGCAAGTAAGGTAGGTTGACGGAGCCCCACCGTGCGGGGCTCCTATTTCTGTCTACTGGGTTTAAAGGAACCTAGTGAAACGGAGTGCCCTAAGTGCCCGAGCTCGTTTCGTTCGCTCTTGGACAACGTGCGTCGCTATGGTAAACTTTCTGGTTAATTTGATGTGTCAAATGATACAATGTTTGTTTTCCCTCTGTTAATATTAGTCGCCATGTTATTATTTATAGTACCTCGCCTACGATTTTTAGTAGCAAATAGTTAGTCTCCCTATAAGTTGTTCGTCGCCTGAAATATTATTAGCCCCTGATATATACCCCGCTTGATCCTTATTGGTTCGCTATTCCTCTGGATATGTCGACATCCTGGATAACGAAGGACCGTTCTCCATTGCCCCATACACGACATCAACATCATATAAAATAACTAATTAAAATGCGAATTTTGAAAAAACATAAAAAAATGCGCGTCGACAAAATCAAAACGCATTATTAAAACACCCTAAAATAGCAACACCAGCTTTCAAAATTACTTCAAAATGAGTTTTTGGCGCGATTTTCTCGAGTGAAGTTCAGTGACTGTTTGAATTATTCGCTTATTGATTCCTAGTGGATATCGTGATGTAAAATTGATGTAGTTTTGTGTCTCAAGTGTCTATGCAACTGGACAATATGTAGAATCATTGAAACAGGCGTAATCTTGGTAAAATGGAGCTGAGAATTTTATTGTAGTAAATACTACCTCAGCGAAGTTTGCCGAGAAGGCTGACTCGACACATTTGTTGCCAAATACTGCAAAATACATTAGAATGTGTTACAACTGCATTCTAATGGGGAAAAAGAAAAAGTGATCAAATGGCTTAAAGGTCTTGAAACCAAGCTAGTGGCGTAGCCACAACTAATTAAAAACAAAAAAAAATTACGTCAAAAGTATTAAAATAGTGCGAAAGTTGAGGTTATTTTATCAAAGTTTGATATTTTTTATCTTCGAAAGTATTTATTTCCTAAACTTGAAACTTCGTGAAATTGCTCAAGATAACAAGAACAATGCACAAAAAAAAGAAGAGTCTACTCAACTGTCCCTATTATAAAGTTGAGCCCCACCTTTCATTACTCCGGAATGTGCGATTCTGGGTGTACCACTCCACTCACCGCTTATACATACGGATACGGTTTGCCCATGCAAATACCTTCTGCTTCAGGAAGTCGATACGCTCTGTGACGCGGGACAAAGCGCATTGTCTTGGGTGATTGTTGCCCTCCCTAAAGCAGATTAGTTTGCCTATGAGTGCCCTGACCTCACCAATACGACCCTCGATTTTGCATTGCCAAGCCGATACGGCTGGCTTCGGTTGTGTAGCTCTGTCATTAAGAATTTTGACGTGCACGACATGCCGCTACAGCCACGCAGTACAGTACCGAGTGTGTATCGGTGAGGTCTTTGTAGTCATCAAAATAGTTTGACAACTGCGAATCCAGAGCAGCTACCAACACCCTATTCTTGTTATGCATGGGCAAACGAGGTAAGCGTGGCCTAAGTTCGAGCGGCATGTTGCAATATTCCAGAATAGCACAGTCCAATGTACCTACTCAATTCATCATTGCACTGAGTACTTACGTTCGTATCATAACCATGTCATTACACTCCTCGTCAGCGTGGTTGGAAATACCGTTGGCCGGTGGTACCACCACTGGACCCACAGTCTGTGACGCAGGGGCAATGACCTGGCTACCTATTTCAGATCGGAGTCGATCAAGTACTACTATTACTATATTTATTACTGAATTAAAATATTGTAAAACATCGGCATGAAAAATATTGACATTAATCTTGACAGCTGGGCCACAGATCATTAATATTATTAATTAAAATGTGCAACAAATTACTCCATACTACATCATGTCCGCACCATTTCCTTTGATGACAGAAAACCAATATCGAATTGTAATTGTATGCCGGGGTTTACTTTATGATTGGTTATTATCATTTAAGTTGTTGGAAAGTGGCGAAAGCTCTTCTTGAAAGATACCAAGTTGATTGACCAGAGCGTTGAGCTTTTTGAGTCTGGAGGACATGGCTGAGGGGAATGAGACAAAAAATCTCATTTGCCATTTAAATTTGTTTATGTAAAAAGAAGCTTCCGTTTTAAAGTCTGATGTTAAAGAGGATGGGGTGTGTCGAGATCTGGCGAATGCGCCGCTCGCGAGCTGCGCGCGTGCATTTTAGGTTCACGCGCCGTTCGCACGCCGCTCGCGCTTTGCACGCGCGCCTCTCGCGAACCGCTCGCACACCTGGTACTCGTCACACGCACTTCATGCAGCTGCATGCGCGCGAGCGTTTCGCGCGCCGCTCGAGCGCCGCAAGCGCGCACTGTGCAAGCCTTGCGTGAGTTGCGCTAAAGAGGCGCACCAAACAATTGCAGTAACTGCACGCGTGCAGCTCGCGAGCGGCGCATTTGTCAGTCTGGACACTGTCTGAATAATTTACTTGTGTTTGCAAGTCCTCCGCCTCTCGAAAAGCACGTTAAAACCTTTTGTGTCGCTGCCGACATTGCTCATTAGTAGATTTTTGGCAGTCCTAATGGTAGTCAGAAGCCATAAAATCTGATAGCAGTCTTGCCATGAAGTATCATGTTATACTTGATTACTGGATGTGGAGGGTAGATAGGCAATTGCTCCATGTTAAACGCTGATACTCTGGTGCATCCGGTTCACCTGGAAGCCAACCGCCACATAGTTGGCAAGAAGCTTCGTTTTGTAACTGAAAGTTTTTGTTTGCAACTAGCCGCGGAATTTGGAAACGAATAACCCGATTTAAAAGCCGTTTTTTTTCTCAGTTTCGTCTCCCCGAAGAGAACCAGTTACTGCAGAAGTTCTTCTCCACGTTCTACTGCACGGTGAACTTGGGCGGGTTTATGGGTATGGTGGTGACCCCGGCGCTGCGCAGGAGTGTCATGTGTTTCGGGGATGATGCCTGCTACGCATTGGGTTTCGGCTTCCCGGCGCTTTTGGTACTTACGTCTATCGGTGAGAGCTTGTTTGTATGTATATGTGCAGCTACCTGCACAGCACACGCACTTGCGATCGCAAGCCCATATTAGGAGCATTTGTTGGATGTGGTTAAATGAGGAGTAGGTATAAGAAGTGAGAGAACAGTTAATTACATAAGCAAACCCCTATGTTCCCAGTGTTTGTACCTAAGTTCCTCTCAGAGTAGCAGGTAGAAACTACCTTGAGCTCAGGTGCCCCTGTGCAAGTTTATGCATATATTGAATGTTCATGTCATTGAATGTTCAGTTCTAGATGGCCATCTAAGTATGTTCTTTGAAGAGGATTGGAGATAATGTCAGTTGACATTTCCTCCAAACCTACAAGAGTAAGGGATAAAGAAATGTCAACTGATTACATATTAATGTAACATAAATAATTTGGTACAAACAGGTGCACGTGCAGGTTTAGTAGAGATATGACACTAGAAATAACATAAGTAATTAGAAAGGAGATAGAAATAAAACACAAGAACTTATCAAGACTACCAATACATACCTACCTATTATGAAAAATATAAAAAGCGCCTAACTCTCCTTGTATATACAGCGTGGAGAAGACAATACGACAATAAATGAAAACACGGACAATACTAGTTTATAAGAATAAGTTTAAGCTATCAAAAATGTCCTAACATCGAAAATAAAAAAATAAAATTTTCAAACAAACTAAATGGCATAAAACTAGAAACGAAATAGAACACCATTTATAAATATGAGTTCACTAACCTGTCGTAAGAGCGGCAACAACGCGCGGTCCTGTAGCGACTTGATTTTTTAGCTTTTAATTATGGATTAATGCTCAGTAAAATTACACTGAATCACAGATTATTTAGCACAGCCCAAACATTGACAACAAGTCTGTACTGGTGCGAAGTCTCCCGTCCTAGACGCGGATTCACGCGGCTCCAGTAACGAAGATTCTGTCTGTTCCATAAACCGTTCCTTGTAAATGTACTTAAATCAGTCCACATCACATTGTACAAGAAATCCGGATTCTCGAAATGTTTATTTTCAATCCAGCGACAAAAGTTTGCCCTAACTGGTTTGTCTCTAGGTAACAATGCATGCAATTTCTTGTATTTATACGGCTTCCGTTTGTCACGTTTTAAAACTTTAAGAATAGTTGTATGGTCAACACCTGACCTGCCCTTCGCGAACTACACGTTCGGTTGCGTTAAAAAAAAAAACACGAAAACAATAAAAACTAAGCGTCTAATTTCGCACAATTCACTCACTGTTTAACTAAATACCTATTAAAACGTTACGTGTCCTGTCACCAAAATAAAGCGTCCAATTTCGCACTAATACCGTCGTAAATGAATTTACAAATTTAAACACGAGCGGCGGGGAAGTACCTATACGAAAGTTAGCGGCTCCTACAAACAAAACGAGGACGCGTGACTCTTCACAGGACCGCGGCGACACACTAAGCTAAAGTAAAAGTAGTAGCAAATTTCTTCAAGAAAGCGAAGTAACAAACGAAACTAGATTTATCTCTTTCGTACACACTAAATGTTCTATTAATATTATGAGTGCATTGCAATTTCCGCATTCGTTACTTTCTTATCCAACTTTGATGACACGCTTTATGACTCTTATTACTCAGAATTAAGGTATAATTTTCACTAAATCAGATGAAAATACTAATTTGGCGAAAGTGTAGTACCGAGTTGGCAACGTGACTTTAATGTTTTGATGTTTATACCGATGTGGGTCGTTAACCTGACAGTGTTTCCCTATTATCAGATACATCATGTAGCAAATGTTAAAAATGAAAAATAATTTCCTGTGACTAAACTACTGGATATATTCAAATGATTTTTTGTATGTAGACTGAGAACGTCTTGAGGTATGCGAGGTTTAATTTATTGTCGTATTGTCATCACCACTCTGTATATTTGAAAACATTAAATAACGCAGGGCAGTTATTCTGCCAGGGCCCGCTGTGATGCCAGGACACACTCACGGAATATGATTTAAACTAACTAAAATAAATAATGTTAGTTAGTCTATACTAGTGGTTTTTTTTTTTTGGGGGGTGGGAAATCATCCTATGACTTCTTCCGCTCTAGGGTGGAGCGGAAGGGTGTGTCTCTTACTGACTAAAACCCACCCCTGTTCCTCCCCGCCCTGAGTGCCCAGGGGCGAGGTAACTCTTTCGAATTTATCCTCAACCCCCGGGCAGGCATCGGCCGTGGCAGGCCCCTTTTGCTGACAACTCTTTGAGGCGCGCGTGGAACACTACGCGCTGTCGACTCTCGGGCCTGGTGCTGATCGGACGGCGAGTTACCCACTACTCGCCGTCCGCAGGCCCGGGTATACTAGTGGTGATCAAAGTTGCTTTTTGACAATCACTTGTTAAATACTTTGTGCTAAAAAAATTAAGCAGACTTTGTTAAATGCTTTAATTTAACATGCTTGTTTCTTATTCGTGTCGCGTAGGTACTTGTTGTTACGGCCAAAAAGCTAGCGCGGTGTCTGTTAACTGAGAGTAATACTTTTATGAGTATTATTACATCGCATTTATGAATAAACAATGAACTTTCCTTCATACTTTGCAGCCTTAGGGACTGTCTATAATTGATTAAGTGTTATTTTGTGTTATTACGAAATAAATTGTTACTATGCAACGGCGTATTTAAAAGTTCATTCATAATTACCATCACCATCACCATCACCATCACCATCACCATCACCATCACCATCACCATCACCATCACCATCACCATCACCATCATCATCATCATCATCACCATCACCATCATCATCATCATCATCATCATCATCATCAACACAATATCTCACTCAATCTCAATTAAACATCCTTACACATTTATAGATTCAATAATGCGTGTCCTATCACTGTTTATTAACACAAAAAACATTTAGCAAAATAACATACCTAACTGATTTATTTAACACGTTAAATTATTACGTGATCACGAGTTGTTACGACCCTGCTTACGACTTACGCGTGTTTACGCAAGTGCGTAGAGTGAAATGTGAATTATGTTAAAACCAGATAAGTAGATAAGCAAAAAGCAACAAGTGAGAGCCGCGTAAGCATTTGCTTATCTATATTTTTAAAAAACACGTTATTTATAATACTTTCTGTTAAATTAACCACCACTGGTCTATACCCTTAGCACGCGAGACAGAGAAAGCGTGCACGCGTCCGCGTGCAATGGGTTCCGTATCTCAAAACGACAAAAAAGGAACCCTTATGGATCACTTTGTTTTCCATCCTTCCGTCTGTCCATAACCTTTTTTCTTCGGAACGCTTGGTATCTCCAAGCGTTCAAATTGAAATTAAATTCAAAAAAATAATCAAGGCTGCAGTCCCTTGGAGCTGTGAAAAAATCAAACTTCTAAGTTAACGCATTCTAAAGTATTTGTACAGCTGGTATTGCCACATATTGCCGCATATTTTGACATTCGCAAGGGAATCAAAACCTCTATGCTACTTCCCGTTGACCTACAATCATGAAATTTGACAAGAAGCAATGTCTTACAAGTTAAGGCGTGTATAGCCACCAAGTGGCGCCCTCATTGAATAAAAAATCTTAACAAAGCGTAGAAAATAAAGTTTAAAGAATCTTATGTTGCGTTTGTTACAAAGAGGATAAGGTATTTTTACGTTGTTAAAACAGGACTCAAAATGTTTCGTATCCAAGGTAGTAAGCAAAAGTACCAAAACCGCCCGTTTTTGAAAGCGGAGGTAGGCCCTTAAGAAAAAAATCTGAAAATCGTAAACTATTAATTCACCTAAAAAAAAATTAGAGTGGACCAACAAGGAATTCGGGTCCAAATTATAAAGTGCGGCGACCGTATCATGTGGGGTATCGTATGATGCGGGGGCTTTATTAGCACAAGCTATAACAGATTTTTAATTATTTTGTCGACGTCTAATTTTAGATCTAAGATGACAAAATAAAAATAAAATATTATTTTGGATCTTTTATCTCTGGTTCTTTCTATTGATTTTAAAATCTACGTCGTTGTGCTTGCCAAAACCTCTATGTGTTTATATTCAAGTTTTCAGGGGAGACAAAAAACTATTTTATTTAATGATTGATGGACTTAGCAATAAATTAAAAATGCAGTATTATGGCAAAAAATATTATGTATGAACTGAGATACAAGTGAAAATGTACTGTTCATTCACAATATATTTTTTTAGTTATTTTGATGCACATGTCAGAATTGTCTTACGAGCACCGTTTCCTAAAAGTGAAAAATGTGCACATGTCAGATTTGTTAAGGATTTGTGATGCTGGCTGGCGTTTAATGAGACCCATTTGAAATTACATTTATTACTTTCAGTGATATTCGTGGCCGGCAAGCCGTCGTACAGGATCAAGCAACCCCGCGACAACGTGACGCTAAAGTTTATAGCTTGTGCCTGGGTAAGTTACGAGTACCTGCTACTCAGACCGAACAGATAATTAATTGATGAATGGTACCATTAATGTACCTTCACACAAAATGATACTGTATATATGGTTTGGAAAAGTTTACAGATTTTTGACGAGAATTTTGAGATAAAGGTACTCTTCATCTTGAAATCCTAACGAATATAAATGCGAATTCAGTCACGGATTTAGGGACAATAACGTTTAAATTAAAAAAAAGAAAAAAAAGGCTCCATCTTTCTTACAAAATTTTATATGTTTACTACCAGTTTTAAACATGAAACTTCACCTAAGTATTTTTTTTCTAAGGATTTTGTGTTATGGACGAAATTTTCCTAGTTTGTACACTTTATTAGTAGGGCGACTATTACTCTTAAACTAACAGAGCTAACTTAGCCGTGATAGTTTTGTTTATTTATGTAGGTTAGTTAGCCTACAATTTATTGTTTACACAATGACAATTCATTTAAAAGTACACGATATACATTTATAAGTGCAACAATTACTTACAGGCTAACACCACATGCACTATTTTAATTTGATTATACCAGTATTATACTGCAATATTTTCATGCTGACCTGTTTGAAACCCTTGGTATTGCGTAGTACAAATCTTTACCATTTTGGAAGCTTTTTTAATAGTGTTTTCGATGTGTGGGATAAAAGTAACTTTTTTATCAAACGGCACTCCTTTTTTTTCAACAGAACTCCTAGATCCCTAATTAATTGCTAACTAAATAAAGTAGCTAGAATGGATGGAGTGGACTTTTCTAGAAAATGACTGCTGGTAGCATTTATTGAGGTTTAATTCCATTTTGTTATTCTTGCACCATTCAATTACTCGGTTCAGATCATCCTGCAGAAGCTCAATATCATTATACAATTCGATTTTTCTGCCAATCTTTAAGTCATCCGCGTACAAAAAACACTGAAAAGTGAAAGCAGTCGAGGAGATCATTTATAAAAATGACAAATGCTGTCACACGTTGTACTGTGTTAAAGTTTGAAAATTTAGAAATTACCGCAGTAATTGAATTTTCAATACCTACCTAGTGTGGTTAGAAACATGGCAAGAAGTTTTCGATAGCACTTGACTTTTATGTGGATGACTACTTGTCCGGTGGATCATCTGTTTCAGAAACTTTGGAAGCTGCAAGTAGGTGACCGAGCCCACCGGCTCGGTTCGACCACAATACCCAAAATTGGAACAAACTTTCTTCATACCCTGCAGAAGGTAGTAAAGCGTTTTGGTCCCTTGCTAAGTCGAACGAAGAATCGAACGTTTGCCGCCCCTCACTGTCACCACTGCTGAAACCCGAAGGGTCACTGGCTCACACCACTGAGGAGAAAGCAAACTGGTTTGCCCCTCTTTTTGCGAAATGTTCACGTCTGGATCCAGGTGACGCGCGGCCCACTGTTTCTCCTGATGAATGCAAGACGAGTACGCCCGACATTATTTTGTATCCATCAAAAAGTCGTCCGTAGGGTACTGCGTACCCAAAACGAGAACAAGGCACTGACGGGATATCGGCAATTGTTCTTAGGGTGTGTCCAGATTTGGTGAATGCGCTGATCACAAACTGTGCGCGTGAATTTGAAATTCGCGCGTCGTTCGTGCGCCGCTGGCGCGCACCCCGCGCACTGCACGTACTGCATGGCAGCACTTGCCGTCTCCCTCGACATCTCGAAGGCTTTCGATAGGGTCTGGTACGAAAGCCTTATTGGTAAGCTTTCTTTCTTCGATCTACCCTCTGTGCGATTGGATTGCAGACTTTCTGTGAGATTGGTTCATCCGAGTGGTAATTGATGGCTGCTCATCCGATCAGCTGGATGTTAATGCCGGGGTCCATCAGGGACGGGTGCTCTCGGCAACATTGTTTTTGGTGCACGTAAATAATCTTAAACCCGGTAACTTTGGGTTTTCAGACGACACCACAATTGCTGAGAGATATATGTACGTATCCAACGCAGGAGCTAGTTGGTCACAGATCCAGTCTCTCCGAGAGGTTATGGTTGAGCGTTTGAACTTGTCCTTGAAGGCAGTTTCTGAATGGGGCGATGCCAGTTTGGTCAGATTCAATACTGCTAAAACCCAGCTTTTCCGCTAAAAGGAGCCAATTCCACTCAGCTCCATCTTTCCGAGGCGTAACCGTGCCGATAGCCGAACATCTTAATCTTCTTGGTGTCACGTTAAAATCCACTCTCAATTTTGGGCCATACGTCGAGGCAAAGGCTCAGCTGGCTGCCAAAAAGTTCGGTTCGGATCGGTTACATTTTGGGGAGTGTGCGTCCTAATTGCATAGTTTAATTCCGCCAAGCCCGTTCCATCATAGGACCAATAGACATACGACACCGGTACATGGTGGACATCCCACCCACACGCACTAAACTTTTTGGGAACACATTCATTGTGCGTACAGCTATGGAGTGGGATTCTCTGCCAGTCTATAATTACTGATAGCTACAACCTTGGAGTCTTTAAATCAAGATTGAATATGTTACGTCTAGGCAAGCGTGCTCTAT
The DNA here is from genome assembly GCA_951329385.1 of Polia nebulosa. Taxonomy (NCBI): domain Eukaryota; kingdom Metazoa; phylum Arthropoda; class Insecta; order Lepidoptera; family Noctuidae; genus Polia; species Polia nebulosa. Next base: position 26,341,831 of record OX589587.1, on the reverse strand, counting down.
CTTCGACCACATAAGCGCTTACCATCAGGTGAGATAGCGGTCAAACGCGGGCCTATCAAAGATAAAAAACAAAAAAAAATATCTTATGACATAACTCTGGGGTTCAATTGGTCTCCGAACCGAGCCAGCGGAGTTTCGTACATATGTCAGGGTGCAATTGGGTGTTGTACCGAACTGTACGGTTAATGCTCAGTTAATATGGGTTGCTCCTGTTACAGGAGTCGGTTGGGAGAAGCTTATACCCTAATAGCATTTAGTGTTGTCATTTGGTTGGGTCAACAATAAACGCTATAATTTTATTGTTGGCCCAACAATAAATGCTATGAGGGTAGTACCTATTGAACTAGTACCGACATTGTTAATTTCATGAATGAGTCCAAATAACAAAAAAAACCTAATTTTTCCAACACAACGAGACACAATTTATTAACACACACTTTTTTCATAACAGTGCAAGCAGATCTCTAATGGTGTAACATTTATCAAGATAATGTGTTTAGTAGGTTCCATTACATAGGGCCCTTGCCTGCACTATGTTTCTCCTTCACAGGTAATTGATGACACAGAAACGTTTCTTATAATTCAAAAGAGGCCATATTTGCGCTCATTCATCACGCCAATAGCCTCCCAGTAAGACGTATCAATCATCACACTGCCGTGCACATCCTTTTCACAGGTTTTTTTTTTGCAATAGACTATAAAAAAGAAAATATCTGTTATGAATGATTGATGTTCGTCGGTAATATTTCAGGCCTTTTAACTAAATAGACAGAGATTTGCGAAGCTGCTTAGTGTTTTAGGCTAATTATCCAATCTCATACAGGTAAATATAAATTTGTACTTAAACCTAGTGAGACCATAGTTAAAACATTCTATATCCATGGAGGGAAGGTTTACTCTCGATAGCGTCTAAATATTGTACCAGTGGAGAGGTAACACAACCGTACATTATACGGTTTCCAAATATTCGGATATGTATGTATTTCACAGAAATTTTACTCGTTGCCTATATACCTATGATCTTTCCAGCATAGAATAGAACCTTAAAGCAGCTCTTGCGAAAAATTAGTAAATTGATGCTGTAATAGCATATTATGATACAATTAGTGAGCTAAGATACTCATTACATTCGAGCCTTTTTTTTTTTTTTTTTTTAAAAAAAAAAAACGTTGCCCTACACTAGGAATCACGCACGGGTAATTCAGCCGAGTGTGTAATGAGCAGAGCTCACGAGTTTCATACGAAGTTTTTCAACACATTTTCGAGGAAATAACAAACATGTATTGCTTATTTAACGTAAAAAATAGTTCTAAGAAGTTATGCTAAGGTTACCCAATTATATAGATACGTTTAGATTAATAATATTCATCATACCTTTGTTGCTAGGTACAGACTATTCGGAGCATCTTTCAAAAACTTTTCAACATCGGTTGGTGACAAAACTTTAGATTACCGACCAATATATCCGTCCGAGCGTCTCTTCAAAAATGCCATCAAGTTACAGTACATTTTGATATCAACACCATGTTTTAACTTAACCATGCTTCTTAACATTGAATTTATGCACCACAGGGAGCTGGGCTTGTATGTATTGACGAGTTCAGAAAAAAACGCCAAAACACATTTTCAGAAAATGACTGGGTGTTTTTACTTACTCTTCCATTGTAGGAAACTATCGTAGGCAGCTAAGTACTTTTCTTTAGATTTTGTGCGGATTAGGCTATCGTTTTGCATTTTGTGCTTCATTTCGTATTTCTTTCGGGGTTAACTCTATCAATTATTCATCTTCTGTGCTAAACTTTGTAAAAAAAAAGTTTTTAAAATAATTTACCACACTGCGAAAAATAGGTACATGAAAATTATGGGAAATGGCGCGCATTTTTTTTTCACGCGCCAAATGCAAGGTGAGTGAACATACTACAGCTTAGCATAGCAGCACGTCGTATTTAAAAAAAAAGTATAGGAGCACGTTATAATTTTATGTGATAAAATGCAAATATTTTGATATTTCATAACAAATTATTGTGAACTATGAACAATTTGATAATAATAAATAATTATTTGACTTAATTTAAGGACGTACACATTTCTTTATTCCAAAGATGTACATGGATTTTCAGTGGCATAAAACCTCTTCGTTGTTACTAAAAAAAAATAACTGTGTTACCCGGTTAAATTGAAAATGCTCTGTTTACTCGCATATAACTTGCAGTAAGGTACTAATTTAACTTTGTAAGGATAATTATATTACGCACGTGTGTGTTATACTCGTAGCTCGGTTTATGGCCCTAAAAGCTATGTAATATGGCTCACTTTACGAGTAAGTGTGTTGAAATAGTAGTTTATTATATTATCAATATATCATCGTAATTTGATATCGACTGCCGAAATTAAAGTAATTTTGCATTTTTTTTCGTTTTTTTTGGTAGTCGGTTATATTTTTTTGTAAAAATAGATTTTGTGTTTCACTTTTTAGTTGTGCCATAAAACTAAAACTAAATAGTAAAGTTATGCCCAAATTGAGCGCCCCTTTTTTATGTTATGTTATGAAGTGGTGTAAACAATAAACAGACATGCGACTGCAGCAATTCCGGAAGGTTTGCTATCATTTACTGAAGAGTTCCGAAGAACTTCACCAAATTTAAACGAGTCCACGCGCACTCGACCCGCTTAGACTCGAACTGATGAATAATACCTAAATATTTCTGTTTAAATATCCGTAAAACGTCGATGTACAGTCAGACAGAAAAGTGTCGATTTAACGCTTGCACCACAGAGACTGTAAAATAATGTTAAATTTCTTTATTTATAAAATATTAGCACTTCGTCCACGTGGATTTCAAAAAATTAGCCTATGACACACAAATAACGTGGCTTTCTATTGGTAAAAGAATTTTCAAAATCGGTTTAGGAGATTCAGAGATTACCCCCTACAACCTCACAAACTCACAAACTTTACCTCTCTAGAATACTAGCATAGATTAATATATACTATTTACAAACTTATAAAATACTTAACTGTAGTTTAAACAAAAACTCCTAACTAAATAAAACTTAAAATATGGCGTCAAAAAATTTCTCTGCATCGCTGTCTGAAGGACAGCCCAAGTTGGAAGTGTGCCCAAAATACTGGCGGCATTGCCACGTTGTATGGCAATGCTTAAGGGGGAACAGGGGCTGCGATTCATCATACAAATGTATTCCCCTTTTTTCTTCCTGAATAATGCCTCTAGAGCAATAATTTTTTTCATAAAGTCAAGGTCTGCTGTTGACATGTCCCTGTCATTTTCTTATTTTCAGCAACTAATAAGTAAAGAAAATATGACCCTCCAAAAATGACAAAAAATGGCCCTATTTTACCGCCGTTCTAAGAGGACTACCAGACAAATTCGAAAAGTTTTAACATAAAACTTTTAATAGGGACCTGGACATACTTTTTCTTAAAAATTTGTTGGCAAAATATATAATTGAATCGGCTCAGTTTTCGAGGAGAGAAAAAAGGGGAATACGAAACGTCGATTTCGTCAAAAATTTTGTGATAAAATCGGTCTGAGTTGCAGCTGTCCCTATCGCACTCTACGGGGACAGGCTTGAGGGAGCACGATGGCAATAGTTTCTTCAAATACCTATTTTGTAAATCCCTCGTAGGCCCTGTTCCCTCTTAACCTCTGGCGAGGTAAAAGCCAGCGCTTGGGTCACGTGAAGTGTCAACAAGGCGTTTAGATAGATCTTTAAATAATATATGAGCACTTGGACCCACGGCCCAAGGGTTTCAACCCCAAACCCAGAAATAACGACATGCCGTCCGGTCTTTTACCATCGTCGCGAGCCAGACCATGTAGTTCTAAAATAGCCGGAACCCGGTGACAAGAGCTCGTCGGATGATGTCGTTGATATTCCCGTGCCGCGCTTGCAACCTGCGTTTTGGCTGCATGACAGGCCGTGTTGTCCGAGGCTGTTAACAACTTCGCCACAGTGGCAGCGATAAGGAGAACAACAAGGAGCGACTAGACGTAGGGCAACAGCGAGGCGAAAAGTAGTATCGTCGAACAAGGTGCTTATGTACGACGACGGTAGTCCGTGAAGCCAGAGTCCCGACTCCCACTCTCGCACGTGCACGCTCCGCAGTAGTAGCAGATGTAGCAATTAGGTTTTCCTGAACTACTTTGCAGAGCGGTTCATCCCCCGTCCTACCGTCTCTGGGAAGATGGGTAGTCGGGCGGATTTGTATTTGGGCAAGCGAGTCTCCAGGCATCTACAGCCTCGGTAAAGCACGGCACATCAAAATGAATGTGTGGAAGCTAGAATATTTCTTATTAATTTATCAGTGCCGTGGACCGAGGATATAAATCGGGTAAACTAATACTGGTAATTTTGCGGATGCCGAGACCTTCCATGCGGATGGGAAGAGTAGCTTGAGCCCAAGCTCGGTCGTCTATGACCACATTTAAAATAGAAATAAGTGTTAGTTGGATAATTTGGTACATTTTTTCCAAAGGTGAGGTTACTTCCATAAGTGGGAAGCACGAAGGAAATATATTAATTTAGGGCCGAAACAACAATAGCGAATTAGAATAATGACCGAATGCATGTTAATTTGGAACAATCATTCCGAAACGTCATTCAAATTTTGTATTTTTTCCTCCACAAAACCAGGGAAAGAAACCTCAAAGGACCGAGGAGACGAAGAGTGCTTTTTTTCAATAATTTTGATTTTAAGGGCTATTGCTTAGACTATGAAAGGTTATAGGCAGTGTAAAAAGCCAGCAGTCTGAATTCCAAAATGAGAAGCCGGCTTGTATCTGTACACGCGAAATAAGCTCACACAGACAAAATGAGAAACCGAAACGTCATCGTTATGTTCATCGAGGTCACTCACACATTTTAACGATCCTGCTACATTTCATGTCCAATGACGTTGCGTCTATAACCTTTCATAGTCTAAGGGCTATTGCGTCGAATTTTGGAAGTGTCAGTTGTCGGTCCTTACTGTCAGATAGGAATAAAGCGCATTTAGAAAAGTTGAGATCAAGTCTTATGGCATGGACTTCATTTAAAAAAAATTGCAGGTCTTGGTCAGGTGTCGCCACCAACTGTATAGTATTTATTTAATGTGTAATAACGAAACAAAACATTTTTGATTTGATTTAAAACGGTATCTATATCGCCTCCTAGGGTTCCATCATCGAGGTACCGAACGTTAAATTTAGAATTTAGCTGTCGAATAATTGGGTGAATAGCTAAACTAAAGATCACTGGCCCGAGGGGATCACCTTGTTGACAGCCAACAGCGGATTCCAAAAGGTTGTCCCGAAATAATAATTTGGATGGTTGTTTTAAACAACATTGCCTGAGAAAACTAAAGATTTTTTATAATATTTGGATAAATAAATCAATAACTCTACAAGTACATATCCTATTTTTAATATATCCGCTTTGTACTTTGAAGTAAAAATCACAGATCATTGTTAATTATCATTACAATACCAAATCGACTGATTCGCGAACCTAATAATTATAATCACGTAACAAGTAGGTAGGTACTAACTTCAGAAAAAATAATAAAAATATGATTGACTAAATTATCTTTAGAACAATAAACATTAGGTATCTTAGAGAAATACAGAACTAGGTAGGAACAATACAATGAAAAGATTAAAGTTAATTTTCTGTATATAATCAACATTCTAGTATTCTTCAAAAAACAAAAAAAAAAAAATCAACAATCAACGACAACGGAAACAACAACGAACAACAAATAACAACAACAACAATTTCTTTATATAAATAATAGACATGAAAAGAATCTAAAAACCTACTAAAGTTCCATTTTGATTGTATGTGTGACTGTTTCAGAAAATTAATGCAAATTAACATAAAATTTAGGGAGGCTTCTTTTAAGCGAAGTAGAGGCTATCTTTATACAGCTACATTTTTGAAACGAAATCACTCAGGTCAAATTCCTGCAGCAATCAAACAGGATAAATTATGTATCATAACAAAATATTGAATACTTATTTCGATGTATAATAAGTTATTTATAGAGAGCATTGGTGGCCCAGTGGTAACGGCCGTGACTTACAAGTTGTAGGTCGTGAGTTAAAACCCAGGCAGGCGCTTTGCTTTGTGTAAATTATTTCATAACCATTGCTCTCAAAACGGTGAAGGAAAACATCGTGACGAAACCGGCATGTCCTAGAACCAAAAGTTCGAAGATATGCGACATCCATCCGCTTTGGGCCCGCGTGGTGGATTACGGCCCACACCCTCTCACAGAGAGAAGGCCTGTGTCCCAGCCGTGGGGATATTAAAAAAACTTGAGAGGTGTCAAGGGACACCCGGATGGAACGAAGTTCCTTTCGATTAATTAGTGAAGGAATTGTAATATAATTTTTTTTTTTTTAATTTATAATATTTTTTTTATTATTAACTACGCACACACGCACGCACGTAAGAAGTTATACTTCATCATCTCATCTCATCGCAGCTCAGCTCAGCTCAGCTCAGCTCAGATCAGCTAAGCTCAGCTCAGCTCAGCTCAGCTCAACTCAACTCTTTAGCAATAACAACAACTTTATCAATAATGCTTGATCTGCTTGCAAACTTTGTACCTACCCACCAAAAATACAAGAAGTTTTTATTAGATTGTTTTTCCAACACAATCTTTTTGGATGGACAGCCTCATTAGTGTCGTGACAACTTTTCGTAAGAATTTTTTCCGTCTAGCCCCCTTTCACAACGCGCGATAAGGAACTTCGTTCCAAAAAGGATGATGATGATGAAGTTACGAGTATTTAGAATTTAAATATCACTTTGCCTGACTGTACAAATGGCACTGAATTGGTAGTAAAACATCTGGTATTATTGTCTAAGCGGGTTAAGTGGGCGCGGACCTATTTAAACGGGACCACCTCAAGTAAACTCTAATAAGAATTTTGTAAATCGGTCCACAAGTGGCGGAGAAAACGGTGAATATTAAAAAAAAATACATACAGTCGAACATACATAGGAGGTTCTATACCTCCTCCTTTTTTGCAGTCGGTTAAAAATTTGAGTGCGATTCCAATTAACTCATTGTTAATTGTTAATTGCTCAACAGTTTATTTTCGATCGCATTATCATAGAAACTGTTCTCCGGGATTAATCGCAAAATACGTGGTCTGGCTTCGCACGGTTTGTGCTTTTAGCCAGTTTCAAGTTAAGAAAGTATTTAGTTTTTAGATACAGAATAGTCACTTTTTTCCATTGGAATGCAGATTTAACACATCCTAATGTTTTTGCAGTATCTGCCTTCTCAGCAAGCTCCGCTGAGCTAGTAAAGGCTACAATAACATTCTCAGCCTTATTTTACCGAGATCGCGCCTGTTTTAATGATTCCACATAATGGCGCCGATTCTCTTGTTCAATAACTAAACTAAAATTAGAGAATCGCTATCTTTTACTAAAAGGCAGGGCGAGAAAAGGACGGCTATAGCTATGCACTAAGTTAGAGATGTCAAACTAGTTTACGCCTTGCGCTTCACCGTGGTTTTAGTCGACATGTTTTTACGTGTCGTCTTAATTTGTATTGAAATGTTAGTTCAACTAAATTTGACAGCTCTAATTTACGTCCGTCTCTTTCTTGTTTTATTAGAGAGAAAAAGATAGCAATAGCCTAAATTAAGTTTAGTTTGTGCCTAGCAGAATCGGCCCCATTGTCCAGTTGTGTAGACACTTGCGATACAAAATTGCACCAATTTTACGTCACAATATTCACTAGGAATCAATTTGCGAATAATAATTAAAACAGCCACTGAACTTCACTCGAAAAAATCCCGCCGCTTTTGCTTTTACAAACAACACAGGGCGCAACGCCACAGATAATGCAGAAGCAGAGCTACTCCGAAACCATTGTGCCAACCGTGTTATATTAATACCATAAATAAGCGCAAAAAAAAAGTTTTTGTTTTATCTATTTCTTTAATAAACATTGTTGTTATCTATTACATAAATAAGTTGCGTAATTTAATTATTTTTTCGTCAACGTCAAGTAAAACCTTTGATATGAAAATCTCTATTATTTTGTAAGGGAATGGCGGGCTATAAAAAGGGACCGTGTCCCGAATTAGGTACCAGCGCCGGCAGAGCGCCGGTTGCTGAATTGATTGCCGGCGCTAACTTTGAAATAAAAGCAGCAAATGGTGTTGCCAATTTGACATATGGAATAGATGGGAGGGGTAGGCATAATTTAAAAAAAACTGGCCAAGTGCAAGTCCGACACGCGTGCAAAGGGTTCCGAACGAAGCACATATTTTTTAAATGTCGTACCTATAAAAAAAAGTAAAATTATTTTTAAGACAAACTTTTACATGAACTTAAAATTAATAATTAAAACTTATAAGCGTACAGTTATAATATTTAAGGCTTATCCCTAAAACAGTGTTCACTTCAACTCTAAAAAAATCGGCCAAGTGCGAGTCGGACTGGCACGAGAAAGGTTCCGTACCATCGTACAAGATGATACGCGAAGAGACGTTCACGCCTCAAGTTTTAAAGAAAATGCTATATTTGTTCAATATTACATTTTTAATTGATTGAAATTTTCCAGATTCTAATTTATCTATGAGTACTTTATTTTATACTTTTTAATATCAGAATTGATTTAAATACTTATCCTGACACCAGGATCGTATCAACTCTAAGGTCGAAAGAGTCAGTACCTGGCGCAGCAGCAATCTAACATTATTCTTCATGCCAGCTGCCCTGTAACTTCTTGTCAGTCAAAAGAAAATCGAATCTATACGGCCTGTGTGTTACCCTAGTCGCCACCTAGTTTAATGACACTTGTCAGAAAGTAGGTATATATCCAATGAGTCTAAACTCAACGATGCTATGTTGTATGGTCGAAGACCCTATATATATGTATAGAATCAGACCCTGATCACCTTCTATTGTAATAACACTAGTCAGTCCAAATTCAATAAACTATGCGATACTGCTATCTTGTTTAGTTGAGGAGTTGTTATGGTCACTTTCCAGTTTTATTATCAGACCCTGGGCACCACCACCATTAAATGTAATATCGCTTGTCAATACACATCCAATAAGCTCAAACACGATGGTGCTATCTTGTTTGGGTGCGGAGATCTAATGGCCACAATCCGGCACCATCATTAGATCCCAGGCACCTCCTAGAGAAAAATCACTTTTCGATACATATCGATTGAGCCCAAACGCGATGGTGCTATCCTATTGGGTTGCAGACATCCTTTGGACTCCATCATCAGACTCTGGGTACAACCAAGTGTAAAATCGTTTTTCAGTGCACATCGAATGAGTCCAAACACGATGGTGCTATCTTTTTTGGTTGCGGGGTACCTATATACACCTTTCGGCTCCATCATCAGACCTTAGGCATTACCTAATCTAACGTAACTTGTCAAAACATATGCAATGAGACCAAATACGATGATGCCTTCTTGTTTGCTTGAAGATATCCTATGGCCACCTTCCAGCTCCATCATCAGACCAGCTTCATAGTACTTGTATATTATTACATTGGCCACTTAATTTTATAAATAAAGCAAGTTTCAGCTTAAGGTGGATGCTCCAGAGTAGCCCGCGAAATTCAAATTTTCTTAGGTTTTTTTACAATTTGCAGGTCAGTTGTCAGGTTGTATCTTGGTCAAAATTTGATTCGCGGCCGTAGCAAGTATTATGTATTTATAGAACTGTAATCATTAAAATCATCAATACAACTCTTTCAGTTAGTGTTAGTACCAAATGTCATGATTTCATGAAATACTACATTTAGCACTAATACTAACTGAGAGAGTTATATTGATGATTTTAATGATTATAATTCTATAAATACATTAAAGAACGCGAAATTAAAATTTTCATAGGTTTTTTGCAATTTGCAGACCAGAAAGTGTTTGAAAAATTGGGTTTACTAATTTTAACCGGATACACACAAGACCAATGCAAGTTATTATAAATTTTGTAAAATATGAGCTTTTCATAGGTTTTCCTGTAATCTCTAAGAAAATAACTATTTACTGTATATTTTGCAAAATTGTCGACTCAGTAGTTTCGGATATAAGACGCGGGAGGAGGGAATGGTAAATTATCGTTTATTTTCAATAACATTAAAACAATTCATTTTAAAATTATGAAAAATAAAAATTGAGACCCTCATTAAGGATGATTCACGTTACACCGTGCCGGCACGATCAAAGATTATGGTATACATTTTGTATGAAGTGATTCATGCTAGACCGTGCTCCGGCCAGGGCACGGTGTCGAAATGTATGTCGGTGGGTATTGTTTCCAGGCCGGGGCTCGGCCCGGCCCCGACACGTTATAACATGAACGTGTGCACCAGGCCCGGACGTGCCCCGGCCGTGCCCCGGCCAGGACACGGTCAAACATTCATAGTATACTTTTTGTATGAAGTGATTCATGCTTGGCCAGTGGCGACACGGTGACAGCACGGCCCGGTGGCGACGCGGTGTAACGTGATGCGCCCTTCCATTTGATATGTCGCACGGTACAGGCTGAAAAACTTATTTTTTAAAGGGGGTCGCCGGCCCTGGGTGCACACTTATAAAAGCATATGGAAATGATAATATGCAATTTAAAGAATGAATGAAAAGAGAATTTATTGGTTTAAAAAAGTCCGGATTTTTAAGATACTCGTATAAAATGGTTTTTATTTTCATTTGGTTTATTTTTTAAATCATACTACTCTATATGATTACTAGTCTATATGATTGTGCATATTGTATTATTGTGAAGATTTTGCTACATTATTCTTTCAATAATGTAGCAAAATCTTCAATTTGTGCTGCACTAAATGTTTTAATAGGATTTTTATATTGATTTTAAAAGCAAATCCGCAAGAAAACAAACAAAATAATACAAATGCAAATGAAGTCGACCTGTGACTATTTTTTGTTTGTTTAACAGTTGTGGCTATACCGCTGGCTTGGTTACAAGACCTTTAAACGAGGTCCTAATTTGATCACTATCACTTTTTCTTTTTCCCCATTAGAATGCAGATGTAATACATTCTAATGTATTTTGCAGTATTTGGCAACAAATGTGCAGTCAGCCTTAAAACAAAAAAAAAAGCATTCTCGGCAAACTTCGCTGAGGTAGTCTTTACTACAGTAAAATTCTCAGCTCCATTTTACCGAGATCGCGCCTGTTTCAAACAGCCGCCTAGCTGTCATAATTTCAGATTCGATGTTGCCACTTAACAGACACAAAAATCGATATCGAGATTTTGTTCGAATTATAATTCAACACGAATCAATTAACGAACAAATTAATGAATCTGCCTCAAAGATTATTATTTTGTTTCTTTTAGTTTTATAAATTCTATTTTAACTGTATTTATAAGAACAGAATGACAGTTAAATTGTGCAGTAGCGTTTTGTTACGATCTAAAGATTTCATGGCATATCAACTAGCAATTCACTGGTTTAATTATCTTATCATCATAATAATTACTGAAAAAAACTATTAACATTGGAATAACACATCACAAAAAATGGATAAAAAATAAATCGATTATATTTTGAACGAAGTTAGTAAGTGGCAACACTTTTTATTTTATCCACAAACCAATGAATTACAGATAAATATACCTAATTGTCTTTTATCTTTTCGGTATTTTTTTTGTCCGAAAATATTGCAAACTTGTTTGGTTAAATGAATATCGCGATTATTAAACATAAAACAAGATGTATTTTTTGAACAAAAGTAAATTGCTGTGCGTTTCATGGCCAAAACTTTGCATTCCCCTTTCCGATTTCCCCCCTAAAGTGACTCCCATATTTCAAATTAATTTAATTACGTTACTTGCCTGTGTTTGGGTCATAGAATTACACCTGTGTAGCAAATTTCAACTTGGTCGGGCCAGTAGATTCGGATTGAATTGGCTGTGACAGACGGACAGACAGACAGACAGACAGACAGGCAGACAAACGAGTGATCCTATAATGGTTCCGTTTTTACATTCGGATGTTTGGAACCCTAAAAACGGCAAAGTGCGTGTCGGAGTTTGCACATTTAGGGTTCCGTAACAAATGTTTGACAATTTTTTGGGCTTTGGATCAACAAGATGCATGTACTGTGAAAATTTGAAAACTGTAGCTCCAACCGTTTGGCTGTAAAACCTGTGTGACAGACGACGGACAGACGGATAGACGTACACGTGAGTGACAGAAATAGGGCTCCGTTAGGACCCTTCAGGTAACCCTAAAAAACAGATGTAACGGAACGGATGTTCAGTCGGCAATGTGCTAACGACGGTAGTAAGTAAGATAAGCCGACGGGGCTCCTATTTCTGTCTGCAGGGTTTAAAGGAACCTAACACGAAGGGAAAGACGGGGACTTCGTTCACTCGCTCACTCTAGCCCCCTTCATCCCCTTCGAACCTAACCTGTCCGTGCCGGGATGCCTTAAGTTCCCGAGCTCGCTTTGTTCGCTCTTGGACTAAATAGTTCAAGAGTTGTCGGGGTCGAGTGGTCGCCCACTCACTTCAATCAAACGACCGTCGTAAGTTAGGTAAGCTAAACTCTACAATGATAAATATTTCACGGATAGCACTAAAATATCTCTATGAAGAAACAAATTTAAATAAATAGTTATGATGAAAATGGTATAGATTGAAGTGATCTAATGATGAAGGTACGAAAGTAGGCACGGCAACTCCGTAGTAAAAAATTGTATTCTAGCCATGTTTGGGCTTATTCGAATTATCATGAAATGCAGTCTGGCTATAAGGTACCATCGAACTGTTCTGATGATGAAGTTGGAAGGTAGACACGGGAACTTCGTACTAAAATAATTATCCCAGCCGTGTTTCGCCTTACTGAAATTATCATGCGATGCACTCTGGCCATAAATGGTTTGTTTTAATGGTTATATTCTATAGGTACCTAACTATTGAACATCCTATTAGTTAGATTTAGCTGTGGGGTATACGTACAAAAACTACGATTAAGAAGTCTAAAAACAAAACTTTTTACAAAATAATACAACCGTCTTCAATTTCGGAACTCGCTGTTAAATAACGAAGAAACAAAACCTGAAACAAACATTTCCGAAATTGAATTTATTTTACTTATTTATTTAATCATTTATGTACACACAGAGGCACAGTAGTAGAAAACAGGGTTGTTACGAACATCAGCATCAGCGGAACTTCAGCATCATTTTCAACATCAGCATCGGCATCAGCATCCGCATTGATCGATGCTGATTATTAATGCTGAAGTTCGAGACGTGACATGACCGCAGAGTGACATTGCGATTGTAAACAAACACATACTGGTCTCATTACGTTATAATAAATCATTGCGCGTGAAAGTTATCTGGGGGCACGGAAGTGCCCCCGTCAAGTTGAGCAAAACAAAGGCACGGCCGTACCATCCTTTTCTCGAAGCCATTCAGGCCATTTATGAGCCCCTGTAACTTTGTTGTGGAAAAAAATAAGACCCTAAATTTTCAGTGACATCTAAAGATATATTTCCCAATTACATTAAATTTGAACCAGTAGTTTAAGAATGATTGCAAGTCAAAGTTCCTTAATTTTGTCACTGATTCATAGACTCACCAATCATCAAAATTCTAAGGTACTTCTAGCAGACCCCAAAAGCTCCAAATTTTGAACACAGTTATTGTTTAGCCTATAAAGCAAGGAAAAACTCTAAAATTCCAAAGTTTTAGTCCGGTTTTCTAGATATACTCGTACAATTTGAATAAGTAACTTTGTAATCCTATATAAATCCCATTCAATTGTATGTAATTACAAGGCTACTTTTACAGTTCTCAATTAGACTTCATTGAAATTGAATGAAATAGGTAGGCAATACCTAAAAAAGTAATGAGATCCCATCAAAAAGATAACATGTACAAAAATGCACAAGTCTCGCAACGCATGTTTTCTGCCGTAAAAAGTTGTGAAATCGAATGTAAATCAAGTCGGTTAATTCAGAACCTACCTATCTACGGCAGCAGCTATTCAAACAATTTGTGATAAATTGACACCTTGTTAGTTAGCTAACAACATTTTATTATTGTTAGCTAACAACCTTAACAATTTTACATTTCTTTTTTTATTTAATAAATAGAGTGACTTGTCAATTATACACGGCAACATAATCTACACAAAACAAAATCTATCTAATACGAGTATTAGCGCTTTCTGCTTGTATTTATTTGAAAGTACCTACATGGAGGACTATTTAAATTACCTAGTGGAATATTTTGCTGTGTGAAATTGCCAAGTCACTCTATTTGTTAAAGAAATAAAGAAAAGTAATATTGATAAGGTTAAGTGCTATAAAATATTGTTAGCTAACAACAAGGTATAAATTTATAACAAAGCGGTTGGATATCAGCTACAGCTGCTCCCGTAGATAGGTAGGTACTGAATTAGCCGACTTGGCTTACATTCGATTTCACAACTTTTTACGGCAGAAAAGATGCGTTGCGAGACTTGTGCATTTTTGTACATGTTCTGTTTTTGATGGGATTGTTCTTTTTGTAAACTGTTGAGTGAAAAATAATGCCGTCCCCGTTGAAAAGTTGAATATGGTCGTAATTTAAATGAGTGAATCAAGAAACCGCTAACTGCAACTTTCGTAACTTATATGAAAGATAGATCTTTAAATCTTACGTATAATTAATATTGGAAATACCTAGATCTACATTTATGTACTACCACAAGGTACCTACTTAATTATTAATCTCGTCCTAATTATTACTAAATTATACACTTAGTTCGATTCTACTCGTATTTTAAAAACAAATCACAAAATTATTTAACCAACCTTTTATAAATTCAATACCAAGGAAAACTGTGCAAATTTTAGGTATAAATTCATAATGGTCACTGCTTTTTTAAGAAAATTATTAAAATCAGCATCAGCATCCGCTGATGTGAAAAAAATATGCATCAGCAACAACCCTGGTTAGTAGGTACTACTCGTATATGCCATTATTAAAATATAAAGACATGGTTTTTAATTATAATCTTACACATATTGTGTTTGTCAAGTACCTTTATGTTGTTATTCTCTACTTGCTTTGCTGAGAGGGTTCTGCTTATTATTTATTCTGTGGTTCTGCGCACTTGAGAATATTAAATTAAATACGTGTGTGTCGGGTAGATTATTGTACGAGTATGTAGTTTTTTATAAGACCCGAAGCGCACGCTTCACTTCCTGATTAATAAATAAATATACGTGGCAGAGCAGCGTGTACACACTAGTAGGTAGCACACCTACATCGGGTAGAGGTCATTAAAAGTTTCCGGTTTAACACTCAACTTCCTTCCTTCAGTTTATTAAACGTATAATATGTGTAAAGGCAGAGCCGATCACACATTAATATAATATGTCGGATAGCCAGGATGTATCGAGCTACAATCAGCCATCAGATGGGTTTGTGTAGGTATATCGTGCAATAAACAACAATGGCTAGGCAATAATACACTTACACTTGGTACAGTAAAATACTAGTAGCAACAAAACGTAGGACAGTTCCGATGCGTCTTCACTCTGTGACTCCCACATTAAGACTGCCCGACTCGGCGGTAGTGGTGTTCAAAGTTGCTTTTTGGCAATCACTTGTTAAATGCTTTGTGCTAAAAAATTTAAGCAGACTTTCTTAAATGCATTAATTTAACATGCTTTTTTTTTATTCGTGTCGCATAGGTACTTATTGTTACGGCTAAAAAGCTAGCGCGGTGTCTGTTAACTGAGATTAATACTTTTATGAGTATTATATATCGCTTTTATGAATAAACAATGAACTTTCCTTCATACTTTGCAGGCTTAGGACTGTCTATAATTGATTAAGTGTTATTTTGTGTTATTACGAAATAAATTGATATTATGCAACGGCGTATTTAAAAGTTCATTCATCATCACCATCACCATCACCATCACCATCACCATCATCACCATCACCATTACCATCATCATCATCATCATCACCATCACCATCACCATCACCATCACCATCATCATCACCATCATCATCATCATCATCATCAACATCACCATCACCTTCATCATCATCATCATCATCATCATCATCACCATCACCATCATCATCATCATCATCATCATCATCAACATCACCATCACCTTCATCATCATCATCATCATCATCATCATCATCATCATCATCATCATCATCATCATCATCATCATCATCATCATCATCATCATCATCATCAACAACACAATATCTCACTCAATCTCAATCAAACGTCCTTACACATTTATAGATTCAATAATGCGTGTCCTATCACTGTTTATTAACACAAAAAACATTTAGCAAAATAACATACCTAACTGATTTATTTAACACGTTAAATTATTACGTGAGTTCGCGAGTTGTTACGACCCTGCTTACGACATACGCGTGTTTACGCGAGTGCGTCGAGTGAAATGTGAATTATGTTAAAACCAGATAAGCAGATAAGCAAAAAGCAACAAGTGAGAGCCGCGTAAGCATTTGCTTATCTATATTTTTTAAAAACACGTTATTTATAATGCTTTCTGTTAAATTAACCACCACTACTCGGCGGGTCCTCTTCAACCTCGAAGCCAAACGGAACGGAAACACACCGACTCTGTCAAAGCGCGCCAACTGTAGTGTTTATAGTTGCCGCAAAGTGGCGTGCTTCGTTTTGTTGTCATTTGACTGCCGGATGCGACTTATCTAATACCTATATAATACGAGCAATTCTTGTATATATTTAGATGATCTGAATCTCTGAAACGGCTCCAACGATTTTCATGAAATTTTGTATGCAAGGGGTTTCGGGGACGATAAATCGATCCAGCTAGGTTTCATTTTTAGAAAACGTCGTTTTATCCGTGTAAAAACCGAGCATTCCAGGTACTGTTAATATAATCACACAATGGTTTGTTTTCCTCGTACACCTCGGACATTCGTTAAAAGTTTGTTTCTGCGCGATGTGTCAGTCATACCAACATACCAAACCAACCAAAACCATACTAGAGCAAAACGGAAAAATAGCCTCGTCCACCGCCCAATATTCAGTTAGTTATCTACCTTGTTGCTTAGAAAAGTTCACTCAGCCAATTCCCAATATCAGAGTTGGTTTAAAAAAGATTCGTATTTATCTGTCCTAGTCTCAGTTGAATACCTACCTACTCTTCGTTCTGAAGAGCTGTTGTTAATCACTTTTTCCATGTGATCTTTTTTCCATTTGTTTTCTAATTAAATGTCGAGTGAAATATTTTCAATGTGACTGTTAATTAATCTGCGCTCAGCCGTTTCAAGAAGTCTTTGTGGCAGGTGTCTTTGAGCGAGTGTAAACAACACTGTCTCCTTAAACATGTTTTCAGTTATATACTGATGTTTTAAAAGGTTAAGACCTATTCAGACTGATCATGCTACACCCATGCCACTGATAGTAGCAAAATTAATGTCATCAAGCTTTAGCTGCAGCAGCGGCTTCTTTTTTTTTGTGGGTTGGGAAATGATCTAATTACATCTCCCGCTCTGGGTGGGAGTTACGTTGTTGCGCGAGTTACAAAACACATGTTGTGGAGCTATTGTTTTGACAAAAGGAGACACGCGAGCGGTGATGGCGATGGGGTTCACGGTGAGATTTGAACGGAATTTAAAACGGGTGGTGGCCGTGCGGTGCTCGCGATCTGGTCGTTCAGTGGGCGCAATGTGATCGTGCGATGGCCATCCGCCATCCCTGCCATCCATCGCGTTCGACATCTCTGAGTACTTGTGTTTGTGAATGTGTTCATAGGCGTTGACACTTTTCCCACACCTTTGAATGCACCAAATGGTCGATGGTGGAGCTATACGACATTTACAATTTTGTGGTCGGGGAAATTTTTGCCAGTGTTGTGGTAAGTCTGAAAGTACCCTTAACGAGTAGGTACTCGAGTCAGGTATCAGAAACCTGACCTGCGACATCGATGTTCTGAGAAAATAAACATTCGTTAAGGTGACGTATTGATAAAAGGCCGTTTTAACTTTTAGTGTAGGTACTGTAGAACCCCAGGGCTCCAGTCAGGGCTCTAGGGGTGCTTTCTTAGCTTAGGGAGCTGTCTCACTCAATGGCTATGCGAGAGTGTGGTGTGTAAGAGTGACTGGCTTATGTGTGCGACTCTCCAATATTCTCAACTGCCAGCTAAAGGCTGGTGCAGACCCGCTGAGTTTAGGCTGTTTCTACAATCGCTATATGAGCTACGCCTCTGCAAACGCTAGTAAGGCTTTTAGCCCTATAAACACTTGAAGAGTGGATCTTGCAACAGACGCCTCAACACAGGACGAACAACTTGTCCTGACACTACAGCGTGTGTCTTCAACTTAAATATTAACTATGGTGCTAATGTGCAACAACAAACTAACGTCGTCATGTTTGAAACTCCTGGCACCAAAACTGGCGAAAAAAATGCCAAGCATCCCTTTAATACAAATAAAATGATGTGTCAGCGCACATCAGAACAGCCCAAAAGGGGTTTAATAACTAACTTAAACCTTTACAATCGTGACTTTAACTTATCGGACGCTTATCGTGTCAGAGAAGAAAAAGAAAGAACTGTGCCAGTTCGAATAATCGTTAAACGTTGATCCCGCTCCAGTGGCAAAACTTTAAAAAAATCATTAAGTGTTAATCTCTATATTAACTAACAGTCCATATTGACTGAACTTTGGGCCCTCAATCATCAGCTGAACCGATGGTGTCAACCAGACACCCTTTGCAAAGGCTACGCCATTTAGCAAAGCCGGTATAAGCATCGACTGGGTGCCGACATGAAATACTTTGATCTATTCACGCTAGAAATAATGCTATGCTGGACCGCTTTCGTATCCTAAGCTAATCGAAAAACGTAAAACATTAACAATATCGCACAGTATGTTCTGTTTTCAACCTTCGACGGTCGCGTCCCTCATTGAATTTGAACATGAAACAAAAAACACAAAAACCAAAAACACAAAAACAACCAACAACACAAAAACAAAGACAGCCAATATTACACAAAAGTACACCGATTACCTACTTACATATTATTGTCATACGTATTAACGTTGTCGTACCAAATGTCTTCTGACAATTTTTCATGTCAAATGAAATCTGACACCGCTATCTCTACAATTTATTTAAAAAAAAAAACAAGAGAATTTTCCAAAGACAATTTTTGTAAATTTCTTTTTATATTTCCAAAATTTATATTTATTTACAAAAGACTGCTTTATTAAATTATTTGTATGCAGTTCATGATTCCCTTTGCAGGATCTTGTCATTATTGGGTAATTTGGATTATTAAGTCCCAGTTGCGAAAGGATTGGCTCTGCGGTCACCAACCCGCTTGCCCAGCGTGGTGACAACGGGCATAAAAAAAAACCTTCCACGAATAAAGTCCAAAACAACGGACCCCAGTTCCCGGTGGTTCCGCTATGCCTGGTCAAGGTAGCGGTCACGGTAACGGCGGGACGACGGGTGTGAAGAATCCCCGGGTGACGGCAGGCTACCAACGACGACGACGACTACATCTGGCTACGTGGACTCGAATGGACGTTCAATGAGGCTGGACCATCACCTTGCTGAACTTGAGGTGGAGCTAGGTCGCATTAACTGGCATAGACTGGGGTTGTCTGAAGTCCGAAGACAGGGGAAGGACACGATAGCCCTGGAGTCAGGTCACCTATTCTACTTCCGCGAAGGTGATCAGCTCTCCCAAGGCGATGTTGGCTTCCTGGTCAACAAGGAACGCACTAGCAGCGTTGTGGAAATCAGTAGTGTGTCGGCACGGGTAGCGTACCTTGTACTAAAACTCACTGAAAGGTACTACCTGAAAGTGATACAGGTAAATGCGCCGACTTCGACCTGCTCTGACGAGACAGTTGAGGCCATGTACGAGGATATTGCCAAGGAAATGCACAGTACGACAAAGGCCAACTACAGCGTTGTTATGGGGGACCTCAATGCCAAAGTGTGAGTACAAGAACGCGGCGAATCGAAAGTCGGACCGTTCGGCATGGGGCGCAGGAATCGCAGGGGCAAACTGCCCAACTTTTTAGAGTCACAGGGGCTCTTCTTGATGAATTCTTTTTTCGAAAAGAAACCCCAAAGGAAGTGGACCTGGTAGTGCCCCGATAACGTGATTAATAATGAGATAGACTTCATCATGACGGATAAGAGGCACATATTTAGAGATGTCTCCGTGATCAGCAGGTTTAACACCGGAAGCGATCACAGGCTTGCCCGAGGCACTCTAAATATTAATTTTCGAGCTGAGAGAATCCGCATGATGAGGTCTGCTCTCCGACCTACGCAGCCCCAGGCCTCTATAGGGTTCGAAAAGTTCCAACAGAAACTTCAAAATCGATTCGCCCGGTTGGAAACCACAGGCAGCACTGTTGACGAGAAGGCCGACGAGGTGGTCAAAGCATTACGAGACGTGTCCCGCAGACTATACCCGTCGCAGCGGAAAAATAAGGTGTCCAAACTTTCCTCGGAGACTCGGACTTATGAGGGAAAGACGAGAGTTGCCATCCACGCAGCTGTCTGCATCGGATAAGAGGGCCTTAAAACTAAAAATTAGAAAGCTGACGCGACGCGACCTTCGGTGCTCCAACACCCGCGACATTAAGGTCGCGATTGAGCAGAACCTAGGGTCGAAAGTGTTCGCTCAACTAGGGACGTCCCATCTGACGAAACTAAGAACTGCGGATGGCAGAATCATGACTTCAAGGTCCAAGATACTCGAGGAGGTCGAGGTTTTCTACGGGCACCTATACTCAACGCGGACGGTTAAACCAGCAGAACATAGTGCAGATGACCATCGAGCCGAGTTGATGCGTTACTACACGGAAGACGTCCCCGATGTCGACCAGTGCGAGATTAGGACGGCTCTCGAACAGTTAAAGAACAACAAGGCACCTGGTGATGACGGAATAACGACAGAGCTCCTTAAAGCGGGCGGGGCTCCAGTCCTGAGAGAGCTAGCGAGTCTCTTCAACTCCGTCATCCAAGAAGGTACAACGCCTCAGGCGTGGAGCGGAGGTGCGGTGGTTCTGTTCTTCAAAAAAGGTGACAAAACCTTGTTGAAGAACTATAGACCCATCTCACTTATGAACCACGTCTACAAGCTATTCTCTAGGGTCGTCACGAACCGTCTCGCCAGGAGACTTGACGAGTTCCAGCCCCCAGAACAAGCTGGTTTTCGAAAAGGCTTCAGTACCGTGGACCACATCCATACTGTTCGGCAAATTATACAGAAGACCGAGGAGTACAACCAACCGCTGTGTATGGCATTTGTGGACTACGAGAAAGCCTTCGACTCCATCGAAATATGGGCAGTTCTAGACTCTCTGCAACGATATCGAATCGACTGGCGTTACATCGAAGTGTTTAGAAGTCTGTACGACGCTGCCACGATGACTGTCCAGATTCAAGATCAGAAAACCAACCATAACCAACTGCTCAAATGTGATATCGCCGAAACTGTTTACCAACGCGCTGGAGGACGTTTTCAAGACGCTGTATTGGACTGGACAGGGTATCAACGTGAACGCCGAGTACATCTCACACCTTCGCTTTGCCGATGACATCGTCACAATGGCAGAGATAGCGGAACAGTTAAGCCTGATGCTGCACAGCCTAAATGGAGCCTCGCAGCGGGTTGGCCTCGGGATGAATTTGGACAAGACGAAAGTTATGTACAATTCACATGTCGTTCCGAGTCCAACCCGCATCGAAGGGTTACTTCTCGAAGTTGTGAAGGAGTATGTCCACCTAGGGCAAGTTATCCAACTCGGTAACTCGGTTGGGTTGGGCAGCGTTTGGAAAACTTCGTCAGGTCTTCTCGTCCCCTATCCCACAATGTTTGAAGACTAAGGTTGTCAACCAGTGCGTCCTGCCCGTTATGACATACGGTGCCGAAACGTGGACACTGACGGTCGGGCTGGTCCACAAATTCAAGGTCGCTCAGCGCGCTATGGCTATGTTAGGAGTTTCTTTGAAAGATAAAATTTACCGACGTAGCTTGCAAAATAAGCAAACAGAAGTGGCAGTGGGCTGGTCATGTTTGTCGAAGGACCGATGGCCGATGGAGCAGACGAGTCCTGGAGTGGAGACCGCGTATCGGCAAGCGTAGTGTGGGACGCCGACCAGCTAGTTGGATCGACGACCTTAAGAAGGTGGCTGGGATAGACTGGATGCGGAAGGCGGAGGACAGGGTGCTGTGGCGCAGCCTGGGAGAGGCCTATGTCCAGCAGTGGACTGCGATAGGCTGAGTTGATTGATTGATGCCGCACTTCCAAGCATTTCTGGTTTTCAACTCGTTTATTAATTTGCTATGACAACACACGTCAGCCAGGATAAATAAAATAATCGCAAAAATAACTTTATTTTGAACAATTGAATGGATACTATCTCTCTTAGCAAAACTCGGGAGGGTACAGACCTCTTCCTCCGGAATATCCTGGGAGAAATGTCGTTCCGCCCGTTCTGGAACGCTGTAAAGTTGTTTTAAACTTAATTTATTGATTTGTTTTCATTATTGATTTAGAAAATAAATGTGCATCATTATCCTCGCTCCCATCTGTCTGTTCACACACCTCGGACACATCGTCCGGCTTGTCAAAAGTATAAAAATATCGATTTTTTCGCTCCATGCAAGTAACACATTTGCACGGGAATTCCTTTCTAAGCTTTTCGCAAAGTGATTCAAATGCCATACCATCCTGGTACGTATATCTGAAGAAATGTTGGGTCGCGCTGCGCTCTGGCACAAAACTGCTAAAACGAGCGCATAATCGCTCTTTCGCCACTCGTTGGCAATGGCTATCGACAAGAATTCGTCGATAAATTCCTCAAGGCACACTTGATATGTGTGTCCTGAGAAGAACAACATTTTTCACTCCCTTATGTGAGTGACATTTGTAATAAATAAAACCACTCAGCTTTGATTGTCCTCTGTACACTCCTCCTCGTATGTCATCACATACGTCGTCCTCCTTCACCGCCGCCTCCACCATTTGTAGAAACCCAGGGCTCCAGTAAAGCCTGAAGGGCTCTTGGGGTGCTTTCTTAGCTTAGGTACCTAGCAGTCTCACTCGCTGACTACGCGAGAGTGTGGTGTGTAAGAGTGACTGGCTTATGTGTGGAGTGTGAGGAAAGAAAGAGGATAAAGCATTCTTAATTTTTATATTTAGTAACGTTATACATGTGTCCACTTCCAAGGGCTAAACTCATCTCTGTCACTAAAAAAACTACTCTTTCAACATTCGAACGACTCCTCAATATTCTCAACTGCCAGCTAAAGGCCGGTGCATAGCCGCTGAGTTTAGGCTGTATCTACAATCGCTACAGTACCTACTTGTTAAGTACCTGGAATAGGACTTTGACATCTTGGTAAGCATATACTTTTTGACAACAAGATCTAGGTATCTAACTGAAAAGTAAAAGATACAAAGATATTTTGATCATAGAAAAATGAAAGAAACCGAAGAAACTCCGGTTTTCACTTCTGACGGTACTCCGTTTGAAGTGAAAACAAAAAACTTGAACAAAAATGCCCAACGCGCCTCGCGATCCGCTACGAGTGCTACGACGCGTAGCGTCTACATTCTCGTAGCGAATCGCGTGGTGGGCTCGGTGGCGCGCGAGTTCAATTGTTTATTCCCATCTCAAAACTGCCCAACGCGCCTAAAGAAGTTTTCACTTCAAAAACATTTTAACAAAAATACAACCGATTCCAAAAAAGAAAATCTCTATAATATAAAAAAAAATATATTTTTCAGTTTTTAGTTGTTTTACCCCAGAACTAGTGTCCGACTGAAACTGGTTTTTCAGCCGAAACTGAAACCAAAACCAAACTTTCAGCCTTGGTCTCAGTTTTGACCGAAACCAAAACCGACTCTTACTTAAACATGATAAAATGATATACTCTATACTGAAATCTAGTGTATTTTTTACACATTTATTTGTTTACTAGCTGACCCGACAGGCGTTGTCCTGACGCGTGAACTGTCAAACTTGCGAAGATTAAAATAAATAGTCGTTAAGTTTTCTGAAATTTTCCAATCTTCTGTGCATTTCTTTCATATGAACCTTCTCCTGACAATAACAAAAAACCAAAAAAAGTTTAACGAAATCGGTCCAGCCGTTCACGCGTGATGCCGTGACCAAGGAAAATAGAGATTCATTTTTATATATATAGATACATCCTCCTTCTTCGTTGTTCCCTCTATGCTAAGGATCGCGACCATATACTGACAGGTATAAGGTGTTAGGCGGTTATCACACTGCCACGCATCACGCTGCATGTTGCGTGTCAACGCACCTACGCGCATACTTTCGGGAGTGTTTTCTATACAAACGGAGATTCTTACAATCAGTTAGAGTACGTATTGACGCGCTACGCTGCGTGGTGCGTGGCAGTGTGTTAATCGCCTTAAATGAAAAAAAAAGCAAAAATTACAGTATGTAAATAATATAATTATTCAGTTTTTATGTGTTTGAATTTCAAATAGAAAAAAATGCACATACTAAGTACCTGTCCAAACTAGCTAGGCTCCTCGCGCGGTAAGCGGGAAAGGACGAGGCGAGGTAGTTCGCACGAGCTATACCTAAGTGATTTCTCATGGTAAAATTAAGTAACTAAAGGTAAACCCACAATAAAATCATAGCACGTAGGTACTTAGTTGTTTTGGCCGAAACTTCGGTCGGTCCCTACCCAGAACTAAAACTTAATATTTAAGTTATGCCCGAATTGATAACCCCAAAAACATGGAATTTGAACATAATTGGAGAAACTAAAACGACATATGTGTATAAATATTTTTTGAATTAGTTGATTTTTAAAAAAAGTTGAATTAATTTCGATAAAATGTATATGGGACCTCGGGATATTCTTTTGAATAAAAAAAGAATTTTGAAAATCAGTCCAAAACTGACAGAGTAATCGGTGAACGTACATAAAAAAAACATACAGTCGAACATAAAACGTCGTCCGTTGATGTTGGTTAAAAATACATACATACATACAGTCGAACATAGAACCTCCTCCATTTTTTGAAGTCGGTTAAAATGATAAATTCGTTCCACATTTTTACTTCTTAAGCTACAAGACGTAACGCCATACTTACAACAAAACTTGATGATTCATTCACACATTTTGGTTTCAACCTTGCAACTCGACAAGTTTGCTACGTGTGGAGTTGAAACCAAAATGTGTTGATATATTTTATCTGTGACATGGCAAAATAAAAAATACATATTTGTATTTGATGATTATATGCAAACATATGTTTGCATCGAGCTGTTGCGGATAGTTAAAATTAATATAGCATTCGCTGAATGAACACAACTTTTTTTTTGTTGTAAATATTAGTTATTTTCGAGAGGCGACATTCATTAGCTTGTGTTGGGTTTCTTTTTATTTGTGTTGATGTTCATAGTTTTGTATAAATTCCAGTTATAATTGTATTTTTGTAACCTGGCTTCTCTTTCACTGAAAAAAGAGAATGAATCGATTATTGTTCTTGGCTTCGTGGCTATCTATTTTTATGCAGAATTTCTTTTGACAGCTAGTTCTGAATATTTCTACAATCATGGTGTTTAAAAGGTATCTCTGTACTATTCATACAGATACATTTAGTAGTCACTACCGATTTATACAAAAAACTTGATAACTCCCTAGTAGTATCGTACCGGGTGCGATTGAGAGACTGCATCGCAGTTTATGTACCCTACCTACTTTCCTGCCCTCTGTACCCCAAAACCTGCAATGAGAGCGGCCTGTGCGCTGTCACGGACGTTGCCGTGTAACTGGTATATTTGACCAATAACATCTAGATGTACCTACCATCGACACGAAGAAGAAGTTGCACCCTGAGAGTTCTAGCGCTCCAGCTCGGATAGGCGCGCGATTTTACGGGGTGGCAGGCTAAATTAGTACCTACTGCTTGTCTCAAGAAAATACGGCGTGGCTGAGGGTGGTTTGCGCCGGCCGTCTCCGTCTGCCACACCCGGGCATGCCCCTCATAGCCTAAGGGTAAATACGCTTCTGAGGTAGTGTTGATGATTATAATTATTTAACGTTTATTAAATGTAGCTCTCTCAATCATAAGGCTAAATTTAAACTTAAATGTACCAGCTCGGTTTTAGGTATTTCGGCTTATAAGAAGTTCTTGAAACAAGCGGCTGTGACAGATAGATAAATTCATATATATGGAACCAAATATAGGAAATGAAATAAAGATACGTAAGTCGTAGGTACGCGGTGCTTCCCCATGACGTAGCCTTAGGCACTATCCAGATACAAACGTTTCCGGGACAGGGACCCAAACATCCAAACATTTTTTCCGTTCCTGACGGGTGTCAGGAACGGAAAAAATGTTTGGTTTCCTACGCTTTTTTTGAACTTGTTCAAACATTTCCGTATCAGGCGCATTCGGGCTGTCAGTGCCCGGAGCATGCTCTGGTGAACACACAATACTGACGGGTTCGGGTAGCTTCTTAGTGCTTTCATTGTTCCAGCACGCGATAGTGAAGCGCATCAAGTACAGCTCGGCGTCGGACGGGCCTCCGCGCGAGCACTGGCTGGACTACGCTGTGGACAAGTATGGCGAGAAGCTCGTGACCGACATGAAAGTGGTGTTCGCCATCCTGTACCTCTACCTGCCCGTGCCCATCTTCTGGTCTCTCTTCGATCAACAGGTTTAATGCTAGCTTTTTACAAGCTTTTATTGAACTTGCTTTTTTATAAGTTTGTATGTATGGGTCATTCCTTGCAATGTTTTTTTTTTTTGGGGTATGGTAAATCATCCAATGACTTTTCCCGCTGTGGGTGGAGCGGGAGGGCGTTTCAGACTCTTACTGACTAAAACCCACCCCTGTTTCTTTACTGCCTGAGTGCCTAGGGGTGCGGAAACTCATTTTCAGAATTTATCGCTACCCCTTTTTTTCTTTTTTTTTGGTGGTGTGGGAAATCATCCAATGACTTCTCCCGCTCTGGGTGGAGCGGGAGGGCGTGTCAGACTCTTACTGACTAAAACCCACTCCTGTTCCTTCCCTGCCTGAGTGCCCAGGGGTGCGGTAACTCATTAATTAGAATTTATCCACTACCCCTGGGCATGCAGGCACCGGCCACGATGGGCCCCGTCAGTGGTGGCTGACACTAATCTCTTTTAGGCGCGCGTGGAACACTACGCGCCGTCGACTCACGGGCATGGTGCTGATCGGACGGCAAGCTACCCACTGCTTGCCGTCCGCAGGCCCGGGACATCTTGCAACTTAATTTTAAAACAGTTTCCTCAACCGAGTGACCTGAAATTTTGCATACACATGACTTGGATGACATTTTAGGGTTAGTTAAATGATATCATTCTAAATCCAACATATCCGTCTTCCAAAGATAGTGGATCAATTTTTATTTAGAACCCTTAATATGAAGTAGGTATCAAATGAAAAAGCCCACTGGTAATTGTATGACCGTAGCGAATGTTTGTGAGATTTCGATGCGCATCAAGTAATCTTAATTTATTATATTTATTGTGTAATACAATATATTTGTAGTAGATTCTCAAAAAGAATAATAAATAAATGAAATAACCAAGTGAATCAATTGAAATCAATTGTGAATTTTTCTGTTTCGTCCTAGTTTTTACCTTGTAGGAATGAGTGAACAGCCTTTTTACACTTGTAATATGACAAACCATAGATTGGACAGTGCTTATTTATCTTATTATAGAGAGCCAAGGCCCGGCTCTCTAGTAGTAGGTAGTGGTTAGTCTTTTAGAGAAGGATGATCGCGTTCGCGGGAGTGTGCATATTTTGTCTTTTCGACGTTTTGCTATCTTTTTGTATGGGTATTATTAGAACACTGGGGGTGTTCTAATAATACCCTCATGTGTTGTAATAATATTACTTGTAAGATACAATGTTGTCGTATGTTGAGAATTCCCCAGTGACTGTACAATTTATTGGTAGGAAACATAAAATGTCGAAAGGTTGCAACCTTTAAAATGGCTCTATGAGCGACTTCCATCCTCCTTATCAAAATAATCTTGGCAGCACCGCCCCAGCATGAGATACAGTATGAGATAATAGAGGAATAAGGGGCAAAATAAACAGTACGAATAACTTTAAGGTTTGAAACGTATCGGAATTCGGAGGGTTCTAAATATGTAAATTAGTTTTCTAACTCTACCCGTAAGCAGGTTTATATGCGCCTTATAGTTTAAATTCGTATCTAATAATATACCTAGGTATTTTATATGGTCAACCTTTGGTGTAGAAGGACAATTACATGATGTTTTTGCGAGGTGCTTTTAAGATTATGGCAGTATGTTGTTGGGAAGCCGCGCTAATTGAGTAAGAAACTTTGTTTTGCTGGTATTTAGGGTAGGGGTGTGAACAGTCTAAGGCTATGTTAAGGCTATGTAAGGGTTATGCTATTAGTTCAGACCAGCTGTCTGCGGTGAAACTTATAGCGGTATCATCCGCAAATGCAACAATCCTGCTGTTAGGAATATTGAGGTTGCACAGATCATTTATAAAGATAAGGAAGAGGGTGGGACCTAATATGCTGTCTTGGAGGCCCCGTAGAAGATGGGAAGCTTTTACTACTCTTTCATAACAATTTCTCGTTCTTCCTACATGCCCATTAAAATCACCTCCAACTATCAATTCCTCATGCACGGGGATGATCTTTTCACCCTTTCATCACATCCTGCCTGTGCTGCGGGGTAAACACACTAATTATATTCAGCATCACATTGTCCATCATAACTTTCACAACTATCAATCTATCATTAATCCTTTTAACCTTCATCTCGCTTTCTTTCAATTTACTATTATGTATAATACAATTCCACGCCATTTCTTTTACCGTCACTTCCACAATAGAAAACTTGTAGCCTTCACCAATTTCCCTCGCCTTTGTTGCCTGCCTCTTTCCTGTAAACACGCTATTTATTCGTCTTCTTTTTAATACGTCCGCTAACTCTCTAGTCCTTTCAGTCATAGTTCCAGCATTTCAATTGCATACCTCAGTCTCACTTCCTGAGCTAGCTTCTTACGTTGCCCCCGCCCGGGGTGGTGCAACAACCCTGCTCCCTTTCCCACAGGCGACACGCAGGGGGTGCTACCCTTGCGTCTCGTCTGTGGGGTACGCCCTAACCCTATCGCACATTCCATTTAGACCTATCATGATGCTACAAGATTTGGCAAATGTTTTACAGTCGGCCGCCTGCCTGGCACTCTTTGGGAATGCTGTTGTTGATGGTTTACCCGCCACCACGCAGGTGACCTAAGGTGCTGGAATAGTATGCACGGTCTTAAAATTTCCCTTTGTCGCCTCATACGGCACCCATGGGATGAAATGGGGTGGCAGCATTCTTAATGTGGAGCCACACGGTTCTAAATACAAGTATACGCTTAAAATTATCTGTCGTGCCTGCGACTTTAGCAGCTTTCCTCCAATTTATTAAATAAATTACATTAAGTTAAAGGAATATTTAACAATTCGAGCACATTATAAAACAGTGTGTTTAAATCAAATAAGAAATCAAAGGTGATCAAGCTTGATCGGCGGCAGCGACCTCTCGCGCCCGTCTCTGCTCCAGGCCATGGTACGGAGCGAAATGAAATGGGAAGCAGTCGCCTCCTTTTGCGAACTAGTTATGCTCGTGAAGGAGAAGGCGGAACGGATGAGGGAGACTCAACAGAGTCGCCCTCACTCCCCCAGCAGCAGCCGCCACAGGAGAAACCCTGGGCGTCGGGGTCGCAATCTGATCTCTGGCCACCGTAGGCGCGGTTGATTTTTGGATCAAGGTTAAGGTCAGTAGGTGAGCTCTCTGCCCACCGCTAAAGAATACGAATAGCGCTTTCTTGCACAGTTAAAGTATTCACGGCTGTTTCTTTGAATAATTAGGTACAGATGTTATTATAATAAAATGTGAAAGGAATATAGACTCAATAAGTATTTTTATTAAAAAAAATTACGTTACCATATCTATATGTATAAATATTTAATTTAATTGATGTCAATAGGCAATACAGGTAAGTGATGTGCACACCTTTACGAGAATAGTTCGCTGTGACGATATAATTTATTATGATAAATTTTCTGTTAATGTTTCTGTGAACTGTTTGTTGGAGTGCTATAAAAATAAACAAGCTTCAGCCCGCGGCTTCGCCCACGTGAAAAGTTTAATTATAAATTTGAGTGGTATTTTCAGAGTAGCACGTTAAAAAAGACTGTAGGAATCAAAATCAATGCTCAATAAGATAAATGTTGAAAGCTAGGTCACCCTAACTATTTCCGTTTTTACTCAAACCGGTTTTCCCCTTTTCACTCCGATAGGGGTTGATTATGAAAAATTCTTTTGACCTGTTAAAATTACTTTACTTTTAGACTGTTTATACCAAATTTCGAGTTAACTGAAGCAAGCAAAAAATATTCCCTAAAAACTTCAACACTCGTTTTCACCCTTTAAGGGGTGATTTTCGAAAAATTCAAAAATACGTAATTCTTATTTTTTAATCAAGATATTCGTGCCGGATTTTAACTTTATCGGACCAAGCGTTAAGATTCTACCATACAAACTTTAACATCCTCTTAACCCCATTTGGGGATAGTTTTGGCAAACTAATTATGTCGAATCTTTTAATTTACTTAGATACACGTTTCTGCTAAGTTTCAAGTTTTGAAACCCAAGCAGTAAGATTTTTCATACAAACTTCCATCCCCTATTTTACCCCAAAAAAAGGAGTGGAATTTCCCAAAAACGTTTTTTTGTGGATGCCTACACTGTTTATGCGCAAAATTTCAAGTCCTTAGGTCTAGCAGTTTGGGCTGTTTTTTTTTTTGGGGTGTGGGAAATCATCCAATGACTCCGCCCGCTCTGGATGGAGCGGGAGGGCGAGAACAAAACATTTCTTACAATTTTGGCAGTTTTTATTAAGGACTAGCACTTGCACCCTGGCAATGCAATGCCAAAGTTTCATCACAAGCTGATCAATGGTTTCGGAACGCATAGAGGACAAACATACAAACATTGATTTTTATTTATCTATATATAAAAAACTCAAAAGTCCTGATTGACTGATTTATCAACGCACAGCCCAAACCGCTGACGGGGCCCATCGTGGCCGGTGCCTGCATGCCTAGGGGTAGCGGATAAATTCTGAAAATGAGTTACCGCACCCCTGGGCACTCAGGCAGGGAAGGAACAGGGGTGGGTTTTAGTCAATAAGAGTCTGAGACGCCCTCCCGCTCCACCCAGAGCGGGAAGTCATTGGATGATTTCCCACCACCCCACAAAAAAAAAAGGCGATGAATTTAATTTATCAAGGTACTTATAAGTTGTTTTCAAGATGCCTGTTTCACACAGTAAATTGTTTACTTTAATTTAAAGACTTTTATCTTGTACACTGTCGTATTTGAAACCTGCCTTTTTAAGGTTCCGTAGGACAAGGAACCCTTATAGTTTCGGTCTGTCCGTCCGAGGCATAACTTAGAGACTTTTAGTAATAGAAAGCTGCAATTTTGCATGGGTATATGTATATTAATAACGCCAAGGAAACGGAACAATCAATAGCAGTCCACTGCTGGACATAGGCCTCTCCAATTGCACGGCATTCAGCTCGGTTCTCGGTAACTCTCATCCAGCTGCTACCAGCCACCCTGCGAAGATCATCGCTCCACCTTGCCTGAGGGCGTCCTACCTTACGTTTGCCGAACGCAACAATAAAATCTTAATTTATTTTTATTTTATAATGTTTCCTCCCCTACATGTAAAGTAGGTAATTTTATTTTC
The DNA here is from genome assembly GCA_951329385.1 of Polia nebulosa. Lineage (NCBI taxonomy): Eukaryota > Metazoa > Arthropoda > Insecta > Lepidoptera > Noctuidae > Polia > Polia nebulosa. The sequence continues at coordinate 26,310,004 of OX589587.1, read as the reverse complement.
TCGCCTGTTATATAATGTATCGTTGGATAGGTCTTTCGGGGTTGTGAAGACTATTTTTTTATTCAGTGATTCGTTTGATTTTTTTTTTCTTAGCCTGTCGTGTCCCACTGCCTCACCCAAATCCTTCCAGGTTGATCGTTTGACTTTAAAGTGATATTTTTTGTTCGAGTTGATCTCCCCCCCCTCCACTAAAAGCTAAACTTTTGGCTTGAGAAATCTGAAAAAATCGTGATGGAATAATATAACGAACTCTAAAGGAAAACTATCACGGCTAAGTTAGTTCTGTTAGTTTAAGAGTAATAGTCGCCCAGCTTATACAATATACCTACTTGGAAAATTTCGTACAAAACACAAAATCCTTAGAAAAAAAATACTGAGCTGAAGTTGTTACTTATTTTATTTAAGTAGTAATACTCGTATGTAAAATGTTATAAAAATTCGTTTTTATTTCGTTTCTAATTTAAACGTCCGTTAAACCGTGAACTCTATGAATATGTTCGTAAGCCTTCTAAGTCCGGATGTTATAACGGGCGACACAAAACCCCTACCTTGCGCGTGGCCTAACATGCACTTGGCATGGGCCAGTTTTTTCATATTTATACTTAGTCTCATTCAAATAAATCGTAAAGGCAAGTAGTCTTTACATTAAGATGTGTTACATCAAGGTTCATATTAACTGTTAAAGCAAAAAAAAAAAGCTTCAAAGAGAAATTGAATAAAATAAACTTTATTGTACATCAAAAAAGTTACACAACTTTATACTCGGACTTAAATCTATGGGTACAATGGCGGTCTTGCCTGCCCGGGGGTGGAGGATAAATTCGAAAGAGTTACCTCGCCCCTGGGCACTCAAGGCAGGGAGGAACAGGGGTGGGTTTTAGTCAGTAAGAGTCTGACACGCCCTTCCGCTCCACCCTAGAGCGGAAGAAGTCATAGGAAGATTTCCCACACACCAAAAAAAAAAAAAAAACGGCGGTCTTATCGCTGACAGCGAATGAATGAACATTCAAGTCAAACTTTTATCAACAAAATGCAAACCTTCAAATAAACTTTGGCAGAGTTTGGCAAACTGAAAAACCTTTAGCCACTAACCGTGCTTTGCTCCACACCACAGGTTGCCGTCACTTTGAATTGCTTTAATACCCATCAGCATGGTTCTATAGTAATGCAACCATGCTTGTCCACAGCTATCTAAGCTTCTTTTTCATCAAAGGATTTAAATTCATCTTCCACGCATGAGGATGAGCGCTCATCCTTGACCGGATGGTGGTCAAAGATAGGCCAAAGAAAACCAAGGACGTACAAAAGCATGTTGGGTCGACAATATCACCATAGTAAAGGAGGCAGAAGGGAGGTACATACCGTCGCTGTAGAATGATAACCTCGTATGTCCAGAAATCCAAACTTTACAGGAAATGAAAAAAGGGGTTAATTTCGTCAATGTTTAAAATATTTTTATGTGCTTTTGTCTCATGTTTTAAATGATAAAAAGGACCAATTCATGTTATTAACCAATGCCTTACTTAACTTTATTATGCCAGAGAAATGACATAAGAGGTTTTCTGTTCTTATATCTAAGTTACGAGGTTTTCAAAATAAATACACTGAATTAGACTAAATAATTATGTTTAATGAATACAATGTGAACAAGTTTTTCGAAGCAACGTTGTGCTTCCTTATTCAGTAGCCAAAAATGCTCGAAAATCTGTAATCTTGAATCGTCCGAGAGTTTACAGCATTCAAAATATTTGGCGTTGTTGTTATGTTCACACCGAGGTTTCATTTGTTTTGGCGCCTTTTGTACATCGTAGACAATTTTTTCCTCTTTTGTTTTTTCTTCTTCACCCTTCATTCGTTTGTTTTTTTGTTGCTCATACATTCATTGAGATTTATCATTTCGTCCTCGTTTAGCTCTTTTTGGTTGATAATTGGAGATTTCCCTCAAAATTTCAGGGCTGTCATTTGTCTGTTTGGATCTTGCACAGAGTCATCGCCACTTATTATTTTACCCACTTGCCACTTGTTATTTCTTCACCATTGCTCTCAAAACGGTGAAGGAAAACATCGTGAGGAAACCGGCATGTCCTAGAACCAAAAATTCGACGACATGTGACATCCACCAATCCGCATTGGGCCCGCGTGGTGGATTACGGCCCACACCCTCTCACAGAGAGGAGGCCGGTGCCCCAGCAGTGGGGACATTAAAAGGCTGAGATGATGACAGAGTCATTGCTGCTGAAATCTGTATCATCTTCAGTCTCTAAAACTTGCAAATTAAGATTCTCAGTGTTTTCATTGTTTCGCATAGCAGAAGTAGACGGTGCCAATGGTGGAATTTCGGATACTGTGATTGTTTCATCATTATCAAGATTGGAATTTGCTGTAGATGGAAGATTTTCCGGTGTCTGTTCTGAAGACATCATTGCAAACCATTCTGCCAGGCTATCAATATCTGGATCTGACTGTAACAAAGACGGATATTCTTCTAAGTCAGCAAGGGTGATTAATTCTTCTGGTGGCGAATGGTTCTTAGGAAACGTTGCCACTAATTTTCTCCCTCTACTGAACATTTTTCCTGATAAAAAGTAATATTACCAATTTAATTTTAAAGAAAAGGCGTAAAACCGGTAACAATCATGACATGAAAACCTCGTATGTTGTTTGAATTTACAACTATACGTGGTTTTCACGTGTGACTTTTAACTTATTGCTGTCAAATCTCATACTGGTGAAACCATTTCTGTTTGGCTTCTTGCCAGTGCGCTTTCTTCAGTAGAACTCCTGGAACACAGCTGAAGAATTTACAAATATTACCAAAACGTTTCCAAATTATTTCACTACTCACGACTCACGACTCACGCCTTTCGGCAGTTTAGCTGCCGAAAGGCGTGAGTGTAGTGAAATAATTACACGGGACTAAACAACATTGCCCTGAACACATCCCGGCATCAAAGATGTTAGGCTCTGAACAGACGTCACAGTTAGCAGTTACGATGCAGCATATGCCAACTGCACAAACAGTTCAAAGTTTAGAACGAAAGAGGCTTATTACTACCTTACCCTTACCCTCCTTTATTTCAGGGTTCCCGTTGGACCTTCCAAGCGTCAAGGCTTCGCAGCGAAGTGTTTGGTGTGACCTTGATGCCGGACCAGCTGCAAGTCATGAACCCTGCCATGGTGCTGCTGATGATCCCGGTGTGTCCCGGAGGAGCTTGGCCTCTTCTGCCGGACATGCCGCCGCTGCAGAAGATGTTTATTGGAGGCATGCTTGCGTCCATGGCCTTTGTTTCTGCTGGCATCTTGCAGATAGGGATTGAGGTTTGTATCTTGAAATGCGCGGCTGGCCTGGAGGGCCCATTTGCCTGCTTGTTGGCTCTAATCCTGAATTCGTCTTAGTACCGCTCAAATCGGACAACCATTTGTGGTTCGCCCACAGATGTCTTGTGTTTGGCCGCAAGCTACCTTCTATGGTCTTTCCGCTAAGTACGACATAGGTAGTTTCAATTGTAAATTGAAGAAAGTCCTCTAAAAAAATAGAAGGTAACGCACCAGCTTACGTAGCATGACCAGTTCTATCTCTACTCTACCAAGAGTAGACAAAGTTATTTCTATGCCACTACATCTCTACTGCCCGAGCACGGTGCGACCCGTAGACTCGCATTTCTACGAAGACAAAGACATATTCATTCTTTCTATAGCAACGGGTAGGTAGTTAGTGATGTAGACAAGCTAAGAATTTTACGATAATATATTACGTTTCGTTATCGAAATAAATCTAACGCCAAGTTCTAAAACCTTTTGATCGTAACTCAAAGCAACAACGAAACGTATTAATTTTATTCTGTCATTTCTGTCATCTGTGTTGACTGTTTTTTTTTTAATTTTATTTTATTATCCCCGAAGGGATGGCGAAAGTCTTTTGACCATATTGCCTAGTCTTACGTAGTTATTTATACTTTTTTTCCATTAGAATGCAGATGTAACACATTCTAATGTTTTTGCAGTATTTGGCAACAAATGTCAGCCTTCTCGGCAAACTTCGCTGAAGTAGTCAATACTACAATAAAATTCTAAGCTCCATTTTCCCGAGATCGCGCCTGTTTCAATGATTCCACATATTGTCCATTTGCGTTGACACTTGAGACAACACCAATTTTACATCACAATATCCACTAGGATTCAATAAACGAATAATTAAAACCGCCACTGATCATCACTTGACAAAATCCCGCCAATTTGTTTGTTGTTTGTACAACAATATTTGTGTTTGTGGAGACTGATCGTGTTGGATTTGTGTACAAACAAAGTAAATAAATAATGAAACATAGGAAAAATGTAGTTTGTTATGTTAATTTTAAAATAACTGGCCAAGTGCGTGTCGGATTTCGCAAATTAACGGTTCCGTACCAAATATTGGTATTTGTTAGAAAAGTATACGTAATAATAAATATTATCACGAAATTTCAAGTTTACAGGTCAATGGGAAGTTAAAAAATTCTTCGTAACAAAATTTTGTGACAGACGACGGAAGGACAGACAGATGGACACGTGACAACAATAGGGCTCCGTTTGGACCCTTCGGGTACGGAATCCTGAAAAGAAAAAAAATCAAGGATACTTAGCTCATATTATGAATCTGCAGCTAGTCGTTGAATTTGAATAATATTTTTAGCAGATGATACTCGTAATGTACTGCTTCTTAAGAAATAAGTTGCTTTTCAGAGGTCTACGCTCCAAGTCCCGGGGCATCGTCAAACAGGCCTGGTGATAATGAACACGCTAGGTTGCCAGGTGGACTTGGCAATCCGTGGCGAAGGCATTGCCACCGTGGAACAGCATGGCACCGCCCTCATGACCCCATTGCCACATAGAGTACTGTCCATCGCCGCCACCAGCTCAGAGAACTGCGCCGGCAGAGTCATGAAGAAGTACATAGCGAAAGAAGAATTTAAGACTATAGCGGGAATGGTAAATAACGACCCCATTTTTTTTTTCTTTAGACATGTCGGCGTTATAGATTCTACTAAAAACCTATATTTTTCTAGTGACATGTATTAAATTATAAGTTTAATAAACCAACAAAAACTCTCATATGCCTTCAGATTTCAAATAACTAGTAATTGCGTCATAAGAAACTAATAGTGTAACAGCTCTCTAATGGTATTTATCACTACGCGAGATAAATACTCGTACTTTCCATACGATGTTTTCCTATCTAATAAAAAACAAACAACCGGTATTCATGATTCCCATAAAGGAATGGTAACTATATCAGAGGTTTTGTTAGAAAATACTCCGGATACGAGATACGAGCAACATGTGACGAATACTGAAAAATTACCAAAACTCTTCTACATGTAGGTGCGGCCAATTTATTTCTCGGATGTTAAAAAATGTTAGCAGGAAACCTACTACTATTAGAAATTTGATTCCTGACAAAATGCCAGCCGCAAACCCGCGCGCTGCCTTCATGAAAAACAAACAGAAAATTGACGCTGCCGGGATTTTCATTTCAACTGAATTTTAACCAATCTCATGGTGCAAAGGAAAGAAATAAAAAAGTGTTATCTGATTCGTATCTGGTGGTAATCTAGGTTGCAGGTTTTCGATATCCTGCAACGTAAATATGTTGCACGGTTGACGTTGTTTTCCCCTACTCTGGGTTTTAATAAATTCAATCGTTCGTGAACTCTTGCTGTATATTTATTCGTTTTATGGGCTGTTTATTGATACGGGATTAGTTTTAAATAAAAAAAAAATAGAATATTTTTTAAAACAGAAAATGTATCACATGAAATTCGCAATTCGACAACCTTCGTATGCAAAAGGCACATATTTTTCTTTTCCAAACCTCTAAGTACGTCTTGAACTATGTCTAGTAGAGTCACATACTTAATTTTAAGGTGTAGGCCTGCATTCGCTTTGAAAAAAAAAAAAATTTCTACATTCACACGAAATTTTACTGTCTTCTGATCTCACATAAGATAAGTTTACGTGGTTTTGTGGCAATTGATTTAGCGCATTTCCGATAATATTATGTTAGTATCTGAATTGATATCGTAACGCATAATGCTTCATAATTTATGTATATTATATTATAGTCGGTCACAGGTCAAGTGGGTGCATTCCTAACAGTGGCTATCAACATGCTTATAACGTTACTAACTGACCCGGCAAACGTTGTTCTGCGATGAAAAAATGGGTGGGGGTAGGAGGGTGAAAAATATTTACGACTTATTCTCATACATAACAAAAATACAAAAAAAAAAAAAACATTAAAATCTCTCGAGCTTTTTCGGAGGAGTGCAAACACAAACACCGTGACACGAGATTTTTGAATATTAGATGTGACGGACTTATGTTTTTTATTATAAAGTAGCTGCACTAGTAATATATGCGTTGCAGTGCCACTTTTTTTTTGTATACTTCATATTTTTGGGCCAGAAAGCGGGCGTCCTCAGAAGACCCTACCAGTTTCATCACAATCTGGTCAATGGTATTGGAACGCATAGAAGAACATACAAACATTCATTTTTATTAGGGTTTTGTACCCGAAGGGTAACGAACGGGACCCTATTACTATACCTCTGCTGTCCGTCCGTCTGTCAGCGGGCTGTTTCTCACGATCCGTAATAGCTACGCAGTTGAAATTTTCACAGAGTGTGCATTTCTGTTGCCGCTATAACAACAAATAATAAAAATAAAAATAAATTCAAGCGGCTAAAGAAATACACGCTGTGTGAAAATTTCAACTGTCTACCTATTAAGGATCATGAGATACAGCCCAAAAATAACCCGAAGAAAACACGTTTCTCGAAACGTGTTTTTTTTTCAGTTTATGGTACGGAACCGTTCGTGTGCAAGTCCGATTCGCACTTGGTCGGTTTTTTTAATGTAGATTATTATTGGTAAGTACCTACACATGTTACTGTGAAAGCTTGTTGGTGGGAGATCTTTATAAGCTATACGAGACTTTACTTTTAATAAGCTGTTAAGAAATTTTTTTAACCGACTTCGAAAAAGGAGAGGTTTGGCTGAACGAGTAGCTATGTTTGACAGCATGTATGTTTTTATGTATGTTCACTGATTTCTCCGTTAATTGTAAATCTATTTTGAATATTAATTTTTTGTTTGAAAGAGTGTTTTCGCGAGGTGATATTGTTTAAATTTGCTGGAACTCTGCAATAAACGACTTACGTGATGTCATACCATAACATCATGGTACGCTCTGAAGGGGTATGCAGATGTTTACAGTTCACCCTGGTACACCCTAATTACACAAACAGTACCAATGTGTAGATAGAGTCATTATGGACATTATGTTCATTCCTATGGATACCTTACCATTGAACTTAGGAACACATTCATTGTGCGTACCTACAGCTAAGGATTGGAAGTTCCTGCAGAGTTTGCGTCTCCTGGTAGCTACAACCTGGGAGTCTTTAAGTCTAGACTGAATAGGTTACTTCTAGGCAAGCGTGTTTCATCTTCGACCTACCATCAGGTGAGATTGTGGTTAAACGCGAGCCTATCAATGATAAAAAAAACTTGCTCCATATTTAGGTTTAGTTGTGGGGTACCTAACAATTTTTTTTTTGAGGATGACTTCTTTCATAATAAAATTAATAATACTACTTAGCAGATATGTCATACACAGCGCCACTTTCATTTTTCTCATCATACTCTATCAGTCAGGGCTGGACGCGAAAGTCGGTGAACGAAATTGTCTCCTCATGTCGCTGCAAGAGTATCAGACGTCACGAATTTTTCATGTATCAAGCTTTTGCAGTAACATAAAATGTAGTCCGATTTTATCATAAGCGCTCATTCTGTAATTCAAATTATCTCGTTATAGATGGGGAAGCAAGTGACAAAAATCTGCAAGCATTTTCTAAAAACAGTTTAAATAGAAAAAGATGGCGTTGTGTGATTGTTGTGGAATATTATTATATTATATTATTATTAAATAAAAAAATTCTTGTATTAGCTTCACCTTTAACTAACTTACTATATAAAAAACTATTGGAATTAAATTTGACCCACCTCCCGGTTTCCAATTGAGCTTAAAACACATGCATACATGTTTAGTTTGGATGACAATGGATGGTTAGTTAAGTGACGTCAGTCTAAATCTAGTATGGCGGACTCCCAGAGATGGCGTACTAGTTATTTTTTATGCATTGTCATGTTATGGGTATCAAATGAAAGAATTTGCTCAGAAGAATATCTACGAAAATTAAAATGAAATCACTTTAATGTGTGGTGTAGAGAAATATCCTGCCATACTGCTATTATTCTAAGAAATATAACAAGATCTGTATTTCGAAAATGCTTGCAGTTTTCTGTCGTTCGCTTCCCGAACTACACTGGACAGCAAATAAACCGAGCCACCCGCTACCTAGGCACTCTAATTCGATTTTCTCAAAAACTAAAAAACCTACAATTATCAAAGTTGTACCTACAGAAAGTGCGTTTCATGGTGATTAAAATGAAAGGAAACTCATTGGGTTTAATCAATATTTCAGTGTTTATTAAGGATTTTACAAAGAAGAGTCGTTTTCCAGTCGTGACAATCGTTAGTAATGATAAAGTGAAAAAAAAAATTAAAGCCAAAAACAAAGATAAAATAAAAAAAAAAGTTTATGATCAATATTCCGTATTCCCTCCTCTTGCTCGGATAACTGCCAGCATCCTTGTATTCATCGACCTTACGAGCCTGACGATAAAATCTTGAGGAATTGTATTCCACTCCTCTTCAATTGCGATTCGCAGCTCTGGAAGCCTTGTTGGAGCAGGTACCCGGGCTCGAACCCGACGTTTCAGCTCATCCCATAAGTGTTCTATCGGATTCAAGTCCGGGATTTGAGCTGGCCAGTCCATCGTACGAATGCTGACGTCGCGTAGATACTGGGTCACCACATGAGCAACATGAGGCCGTGCATTGTCATGCATCAATTGCATATCCTGTCCGATATATCCTGCGTAAGGTACCACATGGTCTGCGAGGATTTCAGTAATGTAGCGATGAGAAGTCAGTCCACGTGTACGGCCCGTCGGTTCGATGAAAACTAACGCTGTATGTGCTGTTAACGAGATGCCGCTCCAGACCATTACAGATCCTCCTCCATAAGCAACAGTTTCCTCGATGCAACACTGAGAATAACGTTCTCCAGGGCGACGATATACTCTCTGACGTCGATCACTTCCACACAGTCTACATAGACTCACCCTGGTCTCATCAGTGAAGAGTACATTACTCCACTGCTCTAATGTCCAATCCCTATGCTCTCGAGCAAATTCAAGTCGTGCTCGACGGTGTGCTACCGTTAATGCTGGGCCTGTTGCAGCTCTTTTTGGGGTCAGGTTCCGTTCAGCAAGTCTCCTTCTGACGGTATCTGAACTTATGACCACTTGGCGTTCGTCACGCAGACTTTGTTGGACTTGAACTGCGTTGAGGTGGCGATACTGGCGATTTCGCAGAACAGTAAGGTGGATATAACGATCATCTGCTGCTGATGTAGCCCTAGGTCTGCTCGTACCTGGACGGCGATCGAATGCTCCAGTCTCTAGGTATCGTCTGTAAACTCGTTGCACCGAAGATCTGCTGATTCGAAGCCTTCGAGCGACTTCACGTTGCGCAATGCCTGCTTGAAGTAATGCTACAGCTTGAGCTGCTTCCTGAAGTGTTGTATCCATTATTAATCGAAAAAAGTAGCAAAAACACACGCGTCTGAGCAAACGATGGATAAAAACTAAAGAAATGATAAGAAATATCCGACTACCCTCATTGTAGAGAAAAAGAACGCTAATTTCAAACTCTGGTGAAAACAGAGCACATCGTTAGCATTGTGTTTGTTGCTTGATTACAATGTGAGTTGACGGTACTTTCGAATTAATTTTTAGTCATTATAATCACCATGAAACGCACTTTTTGTAGGTATAACTTTGATAGTTGTAAGTTTTATACTTTTTGAGAAAATCGAATCAGAGTTCCTAGGTAGCGGGTGGCTCGGTTTATTTGCTGACCAGTGTATTTGTTAAATATAAAAAATTAAAACTGCGCAGATATCAATTAATGTACATAGTTTGTTGCAAACAAAATAATTAACGACAGAAATTCATTTATCCCAGAATCTGATAATAAACTTGAAGCCACAGTATTGACTGTTTCTCGTTCAATTACAGTTCATGCCAGTTGTGATTGGCCAAAATTCGGATGATCATATAGGTCTGTACTTTATGGACCCCAATCCCTTCGTGAAGTCTTTGACAGGAAAGCCGAAGTTAAAGTAAGTATTTGTTAAATAATAATATTATAGTTCAATAGTGGTCTGTTCATTTCTAAAGTTCAATCTTGATTGAAAAAATTTTTTGAAGGCAAATTCAAATTTCGCGCCCCAAATGTTCTGTTGCCGCGTTACAAGTTGCATGAGAATTTATTATTGGGTTACATGTGGGCTTGGTATAATTATTCCGACCGTTAACTAGCTTTAATAATGGATCATAACATTTGTTTGTTAGTGTTTCGGTTTGCCTACGAAGGCAAACCGAAAATCAAAATCAGATCGAGTTTAGTATTTTCAAAGAACTTCATCATTATCATCATTTCAGCCTAAAGACGTCCACTGCTGGACATAGGCTTCCCCCAAAATGTCGCTACAACGACCGGTCCTGTGCGTCTCACATCCCACGGATGCCCGCGATCCTCACTAGGTCGGTAGGATCCACCTTGTGGGAGGTCTTCCAATGCAGCATCTTCCGGTACGCGGTTGCCACTCCAGAACCTTTCAGCCCCATCTGTTCTGCGAGCAATATGGCCACCTATGTTAAGCGATTCATGGGGCTTCGAGCTTATTCCACTCTGTCGGGTTTTTAATACGTTCAGTATTAAAGCAGCGGAGGTCGCTTTTTATGGACTTGGAGATCCGTTTATTCAGCTGCCGGCAATAGCTCGCATCGTCTGAAGACTGCAGAATTATGTCTTGCCTCTCCTTCATGAACTTGAGTGTAGAATCAGAGAGCCTCTTGTTCTTATCTGTACGACGAGTCTTGAAGAACTTAGACCGACCGTATGGACAGTTTCCACGAACCTATCGTTGTATGCGTCCACAGAGCTCCCTAGGCACTCGACAGTTTTGTAGTCAAATCTGTGCTGAACGGAGCGTAAATTTCATCAGTGAGCGTGACTTTTCCAGCTTGATATTTACATTCAATGTGCCTCGTACCATACAGTGATCATTTCCGGTTTTCACCACGTTGATCACAGGGGCATTATTGAATATTTGCTTCTTTAGTCGACATGATGAAGTCAATGTCACTTTCAGTTCCGCCATCGGGGCTTTACCAGCTCCACTTCCTGTGGTCACCATATAGAGGCCATCCTTCTCCTTTAAACTGGCCAGTAGGTGTCCCTGGTGGTTCTCACATTCAAATCCAAATTGCCCCACTCGCATCTCATCATCGTCTCGATTGCCTAGTTTTGCGTTAAAGTCCTTCATGATTACGGTGAAGTGGGTTTTATAGCCATGCATAAAACCGACAACGAAACGAAAAAAATAGAACCGACTTCCAAAAAAAACAAAAAGTGCAAAATAACTTTAATTTCAGAAGTCGGTGTCAAAAAACGAAGAAACAAAACCAGAAACACCATCATGCCATCATTATATGGCATGTGATATTATGTGACATTAAGTTCGGGCAAGTTATCATCATTCGTAGAAATGACGATTAGGACAAAAAAAATATGGCACTTAAGATTATGGATAAAAAAATTAGGTAACACAATAGAGACCCAAAAGGAATCGTGATTTACCGTCTTAGACTTAGTGTATACTACATTGTTTTTCTTCTTTCTATTTAAATTGAGAAAGATATTGTGGTGAGAAATTATGACTACAGACTTAGCTACTTAACGCTTCTCCTCCACATTTATTATGCGCACAGCCAAAGTGTGGAACTATCTGCATCGGTGTTCCCTACCACACATGACCCATCAGCTTTCAAAGCAAAAGTGAACAGGCATATTCTGGGCCCACTCACGCTATCGTTTATTGGAAGGGGAGATCGAAATCAAGAGCGGGTTCATCGGGAATAAAAAAATATTATTCTAAACATTAGTTCTCGCTTTGGAGTCTACCTTTTATTGCAGATCTTTATATGTCTTAATATTATTTTGCATAACAGCGGATAGCACAAACTTAATTTCGCAGAAAATCGTTTGGCAAACACTCATTTATCATACATTCGAAACTCATAATTTTGTAATTCAGATGAATTTATGCCTAAAGATGATTCTTTAGGCATAAATTTCATGTCCATAATAATTAAAAAGTAAAACCATCATATCGCAGAAAGTTCACAGTCATAATCGTCTTTTGGCATACATTTCATATCGATAGTCACTATAAGGCAGAACTATCATATTTTAGAAAATTTACAGTTAGAATCATTTTGGCGTACATTTCATAGCCATAATAATTGAAGGACTCATCTATCACACTATAGAAAATTCATATTTCTTGCCATAATAATAGTAGAAGTATGCAAACAAGCATACACCTTGCATGCAGCAAGAATGCAGCATGCAGCATGCAAACAAGCATACACCATGCATGTAAGAAAGCATGCAGTATGCAAGCAAGCATGCAGAGTGCAAGCAACCATGCAACATGCAGCAGGCATGGTGTCTGTCACGGCTCCGGCGCTACGGGGCTCCGGTGATCCCACGCGAGCTTATCGGCAGATGGTTTTAACGCTCACCACCGCAGCTTCGTCTTGCTGGCCGTCTTCACCGACCAGCCTCAGCCGCGGCGGCGAGTGCTGTCAAAACCACCTGCTCCTCAGCTCGCAGGCCACCTCGCCCCTCCGCGCCTACGCGGGCTTAAATTACACTCTAGGGGTAGGGCAGACAAGACTACGTGGATTCGGTTTTGCAGCGATTCGTTCTGTCACTAACTTTTGTGGCACAGCATATTGACTGTCTAAGACAATATTTTAATTAAAAAAAAAAATATTTTATAGCAATGACAATATGCCTGATAAAATTATTTGAAAAGACAATTCTGCCATCTTCATAGTATGCCAAGTGAAACTGTACCAAATAATCGTCGCTCTAAATAAACGTTATGCTAAACGAAACTATACGGAATTTTAACTTTGCCAAAAGAATTTTATACGTCTCAGCCTTTTAATGTCCCCACTGCTGGGGCACAGGCCTCCTCTTCGGGAGAGGGTGTGGGCCCGTAATCCACCACGCGGGACCAATGCGGATTGGTGAATGTCACATGTCTTCGAATTTTTGGTTCTAGGACATGCCGGTTTCCTCTCGATGTTTTCCTTCACCGTTTTGAGAGCAGTGGTGATGAAATAATTTACACAAAGTAAAGCACCTGCCCGAGTTTGAACTCACGACCTACAACTTGTAAGTCGCGGCCAATACCACTGGGCCACCACTGCTCCTACCGGGCCACCACTGCTCCTAGGAATTTTATGCCAAATAAAATTGTGCCATCTAAAAATTTTTATTTAATATTTTTTATTACATATAATTATATTTTATACATTTATGCCTTAAAAATATTCGTTTAAGGAAGATTATGCCAAGTGTGTTATGCCAAATAAATTTCGGAGCATCAAGATTCTGCCAGATAGAGGGAACCCCTCACTTTGTAGTACTAACGGGCCGTACCGCGCTCTACAGTGTCAGTCAGGGAGGCATTGCACTCTCCTTGCGACCGTCATAGCTTTGATTCGGTCTACGATTTATTGGTATAGAGCAAACCAAATCGACTTACGATTGCTAGGGGACCTGGAGACTAAATTCGTTTTGGATGATAAAAGTGGCATTACTTATTTAGGAACATGAATATATTATATACAAGTACCTAATGAACATTTTTGTTTAGTTTGTACTTATACTACAGTTGAGTTGTATTATTACCAAGTGATCATAAAACACGTGCCCAGAAGTAGTACAACCAACAGTCAGCCGGTCGGCTTTCCATTGAATGGTACAGATTCGACACTCCAGCATTGCAACAAAGACTTACCAGCATGCGGACACAATGCTTCATGCCAAGCGAAACACAAAGCTTTGACAACCTTAGATATTAATTGTAAGCTGGAGAGAAACTGAGACTTGAAAAGAAAGATACATAGGTACATAAATATATAAACACACGCTTTTATCCCATGGACAGTCAGACGCCACTTGTTACGATCTAACATACTACTTTGGTATCGTTTATACGTTAAACACGCACGCCGGTTGCTACTCGTAGTACTATGCACCTGGCCTTTCTGGAGAACAGCACCAATAATATTTGTGGAAGTCCTTCTTTGAGGGCAAACAAACGAAGTCTTCTGTCCAATATTCGCTATATGCTTTGGAAAGTTTCATACTAGCATTCCGTCATTGTCATACAAAACTTTGTAAGTTCTAGTCTAACTGGTTGTAACGCGTCAATATGCTGATATCTAAACTAGCGTCAGTAACGTAAAGGTATCCCAAGATGAATGCGCTTCAGGAATCGTCGTCTATCTTCGGAAATACGAACGTGGGATGATGTGATCTTATCTAGTATATAACTTTTACAGCGATTGTATTACTTATCTATTTAGTATTGTATTACCATAATTAAGACTACCTACTCAATTGCAAAAAGCAACTTAAATACTTTTTCAATACACTTACTCGAAAACCCACGCCCAGAGCTTTAGGCTCCGCCTCGTCGGGCAGCTGATGCGTATGGGGCCGGATCTGGCGGAGAGTCAGTACGGCTTCCGCAGGGGGCGCTCTACGGTGGACGCCATCATGCGCGTACGACGGGGGATGCAGTAGCCCGGGGTAGGGTCGTCTTGGCGGTGTCTCTGGACATCGCCAATGCCTTCAACACCCTGCCCTGGAGTTGCATAGTGGAGGCACTCCGGTATCACCGGGTGCCACCCTACCTCCGTCGCGTAGTCGAGGCGTATTTGACGGCCTCCCTAGCGCCGTCAGCGTAGTATGCTACGCTGACGACACCCTGGTCCTGGCGCAGGGGTGGTCGCACGAGGCGGCGGCCAACATTATGACACGCGGGGTTGCGACAATCGTGGACAGGATCCGGCAACTGGGACTCGAGGTGGCATTGCACAAGTCCGAGGCCATGTGTTTTCATGGTCCTCGGAATACGGGTTCCCAGATAACGGTAGGAGGGGTTCACATCGGCTTCGAGGGGACGATGAAGTACCTGGGACTCGTCCACGACAGCCGGTGGAACTTCGTCGAGCATTTCCGACGTTTGGCTCCCAGACTGGACAGGGCCGGAGCTGCTTTGAGGCGGCTCCTGCCCAATCTGAGGGGGCCAAACGCCTCCTGCCGGAGGCTCTACGCGAGGATCGTACAGTCCATGTCGCTTTACGGGGCACCGGTGTGGGCGCGTTCTCTAAGGCAGCAATCGACTCACCGTCTGAACGCGTCCCGAAAGGTTATGGCGATCAGAATGATCCGACGATACCGTACGATCTCCTGCGAGGCGGTGAGCCTTCTTGCCGGATTATCGCCATGGGATCTAGAGGCAAAAATCCTCGCGAACCTCTATGAGGAACGCGAGGAGGCGAAAGGCCGGGGCGAAACTCCGCTGCTGCGACAACTCGCGGCTCGGCGGACAGAGCTCCGGCAAGATCTCATGGCGACATGGAGACAGCGATTGTCGCAACCCAGCGCTGGGCACGCCACCATTGCGGCGGTAGTGCCCCTCTTTGAGGAGTGGCTGGAGAGGCCCCACGGCGCCCTCACCTTCCGCATGACGCAGGTCCTCACCTTCCGCATGACGCAGGTCCTCACCTTCCGCATGACGCAGGTCCTCACCGTACACGGTTGTTTCGGGAGGTTCCTGTGTCGGATAAGGCGGGAGGAGACGCCCGGGTGTTTCGATTGCGCGGATCGTCCCGAGGACACGGTGGAGCATACGGTGGAGGTCTGCCCCGTTTGGGCGGAGTCCCGCCGTGTCCTCGTGGATGCGATTGGCGGCAGCGACCTCTCGCGCCCTGCCCTGGTTCAGGCGAGAGGGAATGAGAAGCCGTCTCCTCCTTTTGCGAAGCAGTAATGCTCGCGAAGGCGGAGGCGGGACGCGTGAGGGAGACTCAACAACGGAGTCGCCCTCACGCTCTCAGCAGCAGCCGCCTCAGGAGAGACGCCTGGGACTTCCGGCGCCGCGAGACGATCTCCGGCCACCGTAGACCCGGATCTGCGGATGGCGAGTAATGGGTAGCTCGCCGTCCGATCAGCACCAGGCCCGAGAGTCAACGGCGCGTAGTGTTCCACGCGCGCCTCAAAGAGTTGTCAGCAAAAGAGACGGGGCTCGTCATGGCCGATGCCTGCCCGGGGGTTGAGGATAAATTCGAAACAGAGTTACCTCGCCCCTGGGCATTTAGGGCAGGAAGGAACAGGGGTGGGCTTTAGTCAGTAAGAGTCTGACACGCCCTCCCGCTCCACCCAGAGCGAGAGAAGTCATTGGATGATTTCCCACCCCACAAAAAAAAGAGGCTGCAATGTCGTGTATTTCGCACTGGTGCGGAAAAGTGCGGCGGCCGGCCCTCGCCACAATTTATTATATTGATTGTAACAAGCATATCGCGCGGCAGCCGCCACCGAGGCGCATTAAAAAAATCATTATAATAATTTGTTATAAAATATTATGTTTATGAAGCTTTACTTATTATTTTCAAGTAATTAAGTGTGTTGAAAAACGTCGCTTGATAAACGTGGGCAGTTGCCATTGCAGATTCTCGGCTCAAAAACAAAACTTCATTCAAATGCGTAATGACAGGCGAGTTGTTACAAAGCTTGGATAAGGATTAGAAAGTTGCGGGGTTATTTTGATACGCGCCTATCGTGATAATTCGGAAACTCGAAGATTACCGAATAACATGACTTTTCTGGTTTAACAGCCTGGCCACGGGACATTCGCTGCTGCGAATTTTCGCGCGGTACGACCGGCGAAGCGTCTGGCGACTAAAACAAATGAATAGAAATGTAATAATTATGCCACGCGTAGCGGCGACCAGCGGCGCGACCGACGAAGTTTGCCGAGCGAATCGCGAGACCGTCTAGTGGCGCGGCGCGCGACTGAAACAAATGCCTCAAAAGAGTACGGCGCATGCCCCGTGGCATATAGTGCAGGAACCAGGCTGATTAAAAAATGAGAAATAATTTCATTTTCGATGAGTCGATGTCATATAATTTAGATTACTTATTCAAATAAATAACATAATATGTGTCCCTAAATCTTTAAATATTTTATATACCTACATACATTATGTCGTATGTAGTGTTATGTACACTTTAACGTCAAAAACAATTTTTCTGCAGCACTGCATTTACCGTTTTCTCCAGTTCTGGTTGTATGTTTATTAGAATATAATCAAAGGAATTCGACACTCATGCGGGTATAATTGAAAAAAATAGTGGCACTGTGGGAGTGCCAACAGAAGTGAAAAGTTGAACAAAAATGCCCAACGCGACTAAAGAAGTTTTCACTTCATTACCGCGTAGCGGTATCAGTGTCTTGTCGGTGTCGGTGTCGGCGTCGGTGTCGGCGTCGGTGTCGGCGTCGGTGTCGGCATCGGTGTTGGCATCGGTGTTGGTGTCGGTAGCGCGCGAGTTCAATAGTCTTTTCCCATCTCAAAAATGCCCAACGTGCCTAAAGAAGTTTTCACTTC
Organism: Polia nebulosa; assembly: GCA_951329385.1. Taxonomy (NCBI): domain Eukaryota; kingdom Metazoa; phylum Arthropoda; class Insecta; order Lepidoptera; family Noctuidae; genus Polia; species Polia nebulosa. Next base: position 26,292,301 of record OX589587.1, on the reverse strand, counting down.
TAAAATCTGGATATAGTCTGTATTTATCGTACTTCTAGTGGAATTCTCCATTTTACCCCGATCCTTATTCAAATCATGGACACCACAATCTCTTCCAAATATAATATCTTGAACCAAAAAACTACTAATTTCCAAGCAATAGCAAGATAAACTTTGATAATGACATTTCGCTCTCGGTCTATACTGGTCGCGGCGGCGAACGCTAGTGCCCGTAGCCTGCAAACTGTGCCGCGTAAATAGACGCCCCGCTAGACGCACCGCCAGTCGCGTCGCCCGTTCCCGTGGCCAGGCTGTAACTGTAGAGAGTCGCGGAGAAAGTTTAGTGCGACCAAGTTATGTTTTCGCGGCGGAATCTACTTGAAATCAAAGTTAGTGAAGGTAAGGACAGTAAGGCGGTTAGTTTGGATCCGAACACTTTACTAATTAATAGTTCTTCTGATTTCTTAGTAGTTATTGACGTGAAGAGGTAATTAGTTAATGAAGCTGTACTCTATGGAATTAATGTTTATTTAATTCAAAAGTTGATGTTACGGTCAAGTTACAAGTTAATGTTGTTTAAGCTAACTTTCTTACCCTACTTCCTCTGAGAAGAAATGTCGAACCAAACTCATAGAATTGTTTTTTACATTGTATTATCTTCTTCTTCTATCTTCTATAAAAGTATCTATATCTATAAATCCTACTAGTCCTAATAATATTATAAATGTGAAAGTTTGTGGGGATGTATGTTTGTTATTTTTTCACGCACAAGCTGCTGAACGCATTTTGATGAAACTTTACAGTAATATTGTTTATAATAACAGAAGGTAGCTGAATTCAACTTGATAATGCTGAAACTCTGATGTGCATGCCCCACTCAAAAAAGTCAGAGTGAAGCATCGTCCGGCTCCCTGGTTGAGTGACAGCGGTAGAAGCGTAATGTCGAAGAGGGATAAGGCAAAAAGTCGGTACAAACGGGACCCAACTGATGAGAACTGGTCTTTATAAAAAAAATTGCGCAATCGCTGCGGTCGTATGTGTAGGGATGCTAAATCTGTTCAGAACTTCAACACAGCACAAGTATGGCAATTTCTCAAATCTCTTGGTGACGGCAAAGCTGTGGATGACAGCACGCCGAAACCTTAATGCAATTAATTTACATTTTTCCAAACCACCTGTCGTTCTGGACGATAACGTTAAAGCTTCCACTCTTAACTATCTCTCTAAACTTCCACTGCCAATATGTACTTCATTCTCTTTTCAACCAGTTACAGAAGGGGATATTAAGCGGGCCATCACATTTATATCCACGAAAGCGGTGGGCGATGATGGTCTTCAACTCCAGATGCTTCTTCCTCGAACTCGCTCCTGTCATCCTCCACACTATCAACTACTCTCTTTTTACTGGCTGCTTTCCTTCTGCGTGGAAGAAAGCACATGTTCTGCCTCTACCCAAAGTCCCTAATCCCTCGTCAGTTTCCCAGTATCGTCCCATTTCCATACTTCCAATCCTATCCAAATTCCTTGAGAGTGTTGGTAATAATCAATTGTCTCATTTCCTTTCCTCTAATAGCCTGCTAAGTCCTTATCAATCTGGTTTCCGCCCTGGCTATAGCACAGTATCGGCACTGGTTAAAATAACTGACGACATCCAACTGGCCATGGAAAACAGGCTTCTTACAGTGTTGATTTTACTGGACTTTAGCAGTGCTTTTAATTCAGTTGATTTTGACATCCTCTTAGGTATCCATCATCTCTTAACATATCTCTTCCTGTAATTGCGTGGTTTAATTCTTATCTTCGGGGTCGCTCGCAGTCGGTTCGCTCGGAGGAGGCTTCCTCTGACTGGTGCAACCTCGGTACGGGTGTTCCTCAGGGTGGCGTCCTTTCTCCTCTTCTTTTCTCTATATTTATTAACGCTATCACTAAGGTCCTATCTTCACATTACCATCTCTATGCAGACGACTTGCAGCTCTATCGCCACTTTAAACCTGAAGAGCTTACTGGAGCTATCGATGCCATCAATAATGATCTTAAAAATATCAGTCAGTGGGCTAAAAATTTTGGACTTTCAATTAATCCAACAAAATCACAAGCTCTCATTATTGGTGGCAGACACTTCGTAAATCTGTTGAGTGGCCAGTTTATTCCTTCTGTTTTGTACGATGCCGTCGCTATAGCCTATTCCCAAAAGGTCAAAAGTTTAGGCGTTTTCCTGGACTGCAACCTATCTTGGAATGTTCACATTGCAGAAGTAAGCAGGAGGGTGTTTTGTTCGTTTCAGTCGCTGAAACGTTTCCAGAAATTCCTGCCTTTTCCGACCAAAATTTCTCTTGCTCAATCTCTCCTTCTACCTCTTCTGGACTATGCTGATGTCTGCTTCCTTGATGCGACTGAGGAACTCCTTGATAAGCTCGAACGTCTGCAGAATTTGTGCATACGCTTCATCTTTGGCCTCCGGAAGTACGACCATGTGTCGGAATTTCGGAAGCGGTTGAGGTGGCTGCCTATTCAGCTGCGTCGGGATACTCACACTCTTTCTTTACTCTTTTCAGTTCTTCACAATCCCAACTCCTCCTTGTATCTTCGGGAACGCTTTGAGTATCTTTTTCCAAGAGGAAAACCTTGCCGCTCATCATCTTCTCTTCTCCTTCGGTTTCCTTCTCACTCCTCTAGTTGTTACGGTGAATCCTTTACTGTTCGTGCTGTACGCCTTTGGAACTCTCTTCCACACACTCTTAGGGCTAGCCCTTCGTTAGAGGTGTTCAGGAGAGGAATTAGGGAGCACTTCCTGTCAGCATAACCCGTAATATTTTTGTAAAAGGATTTCTTTGTAAGCTATACCCATAGTATGTAGTATGTTTATGTATCACATATTTGTTTAGTTTATTTAAGTAATAGATTATATTTTAAGTTTTTGTTGTGCACTTAAGATGTACCTACCTACTTATGCAAATGTATTTTTCATCCTGAGATTTGCTGTAAGAAAACCCAAATGCTGGGTTAAGCTCGCCTTTGTAACTAACTGTTAATTTGTGTTTTATTTATATGTTATATGTGTACAATAAAGAATAATAATAATAATAACAGATAGGCTATAATTTATAATTTGGGGCAGAACTAATACCACGCGGGCGCAGCCGCTGGCAGAAGCTAGTCTACAATATAAAGCCTTTCCGATGTAATTTAAGTATCCTGGCTAAAAGTTCGTCGTTCCAAAGAAAACTAATTTATTAATGGCGCGATTGTTGCAACTGTTAGGGAGTGCGCTGATCATGGTGACGTGACAATACAGTGACAAATAGTTCGTGACTGAATTTATAAGGATACTGACGACGTTTAGAATATAGAGTGTAAAATTATCCTTGAAACAATCTTTCAGTGTATATGGGATGCACTCAGTACCGTATTTTTCGTTACAATTTTCTTCTTCTTATTTCAAGAGCACTTATTACAGCAATCTGTACGAAATCCATTTTAAGAATGAGCGCGTTTTGTTGCCCAGTGACTCTTCAAGTGGGCGCATCGTGGGTGACAGTAAGCGACAGTGACAAAAAGTCAAGGTGACAATAATCACAGCGGCTAGCCTTACTTGCGTATTATTATAATTTTGAAACTTTTTGTATAATTTAAGCAATTAAATTCATTTATTTTACTTTTTACATTCCGTACTACTTTCTGATATGGTTGATAAAGCGATTAGGGCTGGTAAAATTATAACTCTCCTTAAAGAAGGTTGTTCGTAAACTTACATGTCTCAGCGGCTTAAATGTGAGTCGTTTAACTGTTTAGAGGACTTGGCAACGGTACCAAGAGACCAATTCGGTCCAAAGAAGACCAGGTTCGGAAAGAAAGCGATGCACAGAGCCACGGAATGACTGCTTTTTGGTGAGTCAGGTGTTGCGGAATCATAAAGCGTCATTTGTGGACCTAAAGAAGAGCCTTGAATAAGTAATAGGAGTAGAAGTTAGCTTGTGGACGGTTAGGAGGAGGTTTTCGGCTGCCGATATTAGCAGTTACCGCCCAGCAAATTACTGTGTGAACACCTAGTTGTCAGACTTCAGTTTGCTCGAAATTGTGCATCATGGACTCTGGAGTACTGGAACAAAGTATTGTTTTCCGTTGAAGCTAAAATCTATCTATATCTCTTTATGGTGAGGCTCGACGCCGACACGTGCTGCGAAGGGAACGCCCTGCAGACGTGTGTTTCGAAGAAATCGCTCCTTATGGCGGAGGGTCCGTTATGTTTTGGGCAGCAATGAATTCTACGGAGCGTACGGAGTTACTTTTCATAGAAAATGGAACATTAAATGCATACCGTTACATAATGGAAGTCGTTATTCTACATGCACAACTCGCATTAACTGCTCTTGAAGAAGATTCCATTTTTAAGAACGACAATGCTCGCGCTCACCGTTCTGGTGACGTGGAAGCGTATATGCAAGAAGTTGGGATCCGTCGTTTAGATTCGCCTGCCCAAAGTTCTGATCTCAATCCAATTTAGCATGTCTGGGATGACCTAACAAGACGGGTAAGATCAGTGTAACCTGCTCCACAAAACATCAGGGAGCTAAAAAGAGTAATTTCTGAAGAATGGGAACGTATCCATTTATGCATAGAAGGATGCAATTTGTGATTTTGGCAAGAGGAGGTCACATTCGTTATTAGAATTTTACAATTTTAACTTTTTTAATAAAAAAAAAAAAACTAAAAAATCGAATCAAATCAAATTAAGTAGGTAGGTAATCGATTGAAAAAATAATTGATTAATGCCAACACTGCCATACATCTACATAGGTTGCGGTCAGTTTGCTAACAGCAAATAAGTTTGTAATCACTTTTTGTTTGTGATATATCTACAAATTTACGGTTTTCGATTTTTTTTTAAACTTTTGCTCTATGCCAATACTTCTTGCTAATTTGCCCAATCTCATGAGATCTCGTACTTTACGAGATTTACTCATTTATCAACTGAAGTCATTGAAAGTAGTAAGAATTGCTTTAGTAATCAAATAAATAGTCATTTAGGTGAAACTTGTTGTGCTGTGTTTTAAATGGAAAAAAATTGTTTTTTTTTAAAAACACAGCATATCAAGGGTTTCATCTGACAGACGACTCTTGAATTTACAGGCCAACCCTACCCTGCCGCGACCGAAAATCATACTACACCATGCTCTACACTCGTACAAATCAAAGACGATAGGCACAATACACATGTACGATACACACGGATTATATTGTCCCGCTCAATCTCGCAATCTTGCGAGATCTCGTACAAAAATTGTACGACACTCTAATCTCGTAAAATAAGGACGAGATCTCGCGAGATCGAAATTGCATTCCCTAAATACAATGAAAAGAAGATTAATAGGGTTATATTCAAAATCTAATGTTAACACGTTTTAGATAGTTACGTGATGCTCAATGCTCTCCGCATTGAGCCCGTCCCAATTATGCATGAGAATAAGCCTCTGTCTGCATCAATAGGTAGTGTAGTACATTTTCAACCCCATGTAGCCGACGAAGCAGTTAAACCTCCATGAAACAAAGTATTTTTTCTTGACCTACCTATGCTTAAACTGAAAATCTCCTTTATACGTTACATACTTACAAACGACGATACATAAATTAACGAACAATAACGCTAGAATTATTTAACAATTTTATGATAAGGTTATTCGAAACATCGACATTCTCAAATCAAATTACTTTCATCAAAATTGCATTCACTCATGTTGAGTGATTGAAGCAATCCTATAATGTAACATTTCGTTCCGTTGCATGTCCACTGGAAATAGATTCGAGGCTAGTGCTTCTAACGATTTTAAAATATTAAAGTCCTTAAAAGGTCTGAACTTTTCAACAAGACAGGTGTTGCATGAGTTTTCTTTGTTATTTACTAGCGATCAACCTTGGGTACAATTATAAGACGTGTAGATTAAAAAAAAAAACTTAAAAAAATACACCGACGAAAAAGAACTAAAAAGCAAAATATAAATTAACCTGTCTTGAGTATTGAGCTTATTTACATTAACTATCAAATTTTACATAAACTAATTGTGAGTCGTGTACGTAGAAATGGAGAAGGCTCTACGTAGGTAATTAATCATTTTATTATTTGGCGCCGACTCAAAATTATTTTGAGTAAAAGACAATGGGAACTTTCTGACCCACATTTCGGAAAGTCGCGGACACTAATGAAATTTATATACCTAAGTGGTTTACATACCTGCTTTTACACTGTCAAGTTTTTGTTTCTCACTTATGGAAATGCTGAGAAAATGTGAGGTAAATGTATTTGGTTTATTTTCGTTATACTTCACGAAATGTAATAAGTTACGTTTAAATTAATTATATAAAATATTATATTAATTGTAATATTAATTAGGCCCGGTCACAATAACAAAACAAAAAAACAGTTTTGCTTCCTACCTGTGCGCCCCTCCCTCCGTCAGGAAACTAACATGTTACACGCCACTAGCAGACTGCAAGTTAATTGCAGTCTTTCGTCATCTGTCGTTGTGATCTGTGTTTTTTTTAGGGTGTGATATCATCCAATGACGCTCTGGGTGGAGCTTCAGGGCGTGTCAGACTTTTACTGACTAAAACCCATCCTGGTACCTTCAATTCCTGTGCGAAGGGGCGCGGTGACTCTCTTTAGAATTTATCCGCGCCCCGCCAGGTACTGCTGACATCTCTTTGAGGCACGCGTGGAACACTGCGCGCTGTCAACTCTCAGACCTGGTCCTTATCCGGTCCGGACGGTGAGCTAACCATTACTCGCCATCCACAAGCCCGCGCCTAAGGTGGCCGGCGATCGGCTTGCGACCCCCGACGCCCAGGGCGGCGGCGTCTGCGAGGGCCATCGTCTTCGTTGCGTCTTAATTGAGCAACTACTTATTTGGCATTGTTATAAGGACTAACGATTTATCTTTTGTATTGGGATTTAGTTACAATGGAAACCTATTATATTACATTACACAAATGCCATAAAACTACGAGGTGCATTCAATAAGTACCTAGCCTCATCGCCAGAGGGCGCTGTAGTTTCAAAAGAATTTTACCACAGTGTAGCACATTCTTTTTTAATTCTTTTTTCAAATTTTCATTCCAATCCCTTCATTTGTTTTAATTTGACAACTTACGGAAGCGAACGTGTCGATCGGTTTTACAAAAATGGAAAAAGAGCAATATCGTTCGGTGATTCGATTCCTATTTTTGGAAGGGAAAACGCGCATCGAAATCAAAGAGCGCTTGGATGCTGTGTACGGTGACTCTTCTCCATCGATGGCCACCGTCAAGAATTGGTTCAACGAGTTTGCACGTGGCCGTACGTCGGTTTTTGATGAACCACGTCCAGGTGCACCGAAAACAGCTGCTACGGAGGAAAACATTAAAAAAATCCATGATCTCGTATTGGCAGATCGCCGATTGAAGGTTCGGGAGCTAGCTGAGACTGTAGGCATTTCAGAAGGAACAGTGCATCATATTCTTCACGAGGAACTCGGCATGAGAAAGCTGTCGGCGCGATGGGTGCCGCGTTTACTCACACCAGAAAACAAGCGCAACCGTGAGACCACATCGGAGACGTGTTTGGCGCTGATTAAGCGGAATCCAGCGGAGTTTTTGCGTCGTTTTGTGACCGTCGATGAAACCTGGATCCACTGGTACACACCAGAGACCAAGGAGCAATCAAAACAATGGATTCAGACCGGGGAACGTGCTCCAAAGAAGGCGAAAACTGTAAAATCGGCCGGAAAAGTTATGGCCACCGTTTTCTGGGATTCACAAGGTGTGATCTACATCGATTACCTCGAGAAGGGTAAAACAATTACAGGGCTTTACTATGCCGATTTATTGGGCCGATTCGACGCCGAATTAAAGAAAAAACGACCCCATCTGGCGAAGAAAAAAGTGCTGTTTCACCACGACAACGCACCGGTTCACACGTCTGCCGTTGCCATGGCCAAATTGGTCGAATTACGCTACGAATTGCTGCCCCATCCACCGTATTCTCCAGATTTGGCCCCTTGTGACTTCTTTCTGTTTCCTAATCTGAAAAAATCACTCGCCGGGAATAGATATGGATCGAATGAGGAGGTTATCGCCGCCACGGAGGCCTATTTTGCAGAGTTTGACAAAAACTATTTTTCGGACGGGTTAAAAAAGTTGGAGCATCGCTGGGCTAAGTGTATCGAACTAAAAGGAGACTATGTTGAAAAATAAATTGCCACTTTTCCAAAATTTTCGTTTACTTTTTGTAGGCTAAGTATTTATTGAATGACCCTCGTATCTCTCAAATAAACTCCCTCTAAAAAAACACCGTTTTCTTTCTCTAGCATTCCTTCAAAAATCGAAGTCAAGTGGAATTCTGCTAACTGCTAAATAACTTATATACCTAGTCAAAAGGTGACATTTGTACGAATGAAGGCGAACGACCCAGACATAGTTGATTTCTCGAGAATGGAATTCTAAGAATTATTATTAATAACGGTGGGCACATATCATTTACGACTGGCCCGATCATACTGCCATGCACACTCACAGTTCATGTTGAACTGATCATGCTGCCCTCATAAGAGGGCAAATAATAATTATTCAATTGAAGTGTCTCGACATCCCGAGTTAATCGGAAACAAGGTATTGATAAGAGGCCGCATACAGTCGCATAATTAAGTGCGATTGAGGCAATATTATACTTATATTTTAGTTGAACCCACAATCAATGGACGTGAAGGATTACAAAGTTGACTGTCGCAACCCAGCGCTGGGCACGCCACCATTGCGGCGGTAGTGCCCCTTTTTGAGGAGTGGCTGGGGAGGCGCCACGGCGTCCTCACCTTCCGCCTGACGCAGGTCCTCACCGGACATGGCTGTTTCGGGAGGTTCCTGTTTCGGATCAAGCGGGAGGTGACCCCCGGGTGTGTCCACTGCGAGGATCGCTCAGAGGACACGGTGGAGCATACGGTGGAGGTTGGCCCCGCTTGGGCAGAGCACCGCCGTGTCCTCGTGGATGCGATAGGCGGCAGCGACCTCTCGCGCCGTGCCCTGGTTCAGGCCATGGTACGCAGCGAGAGGGAATGGGAAGCCGTCTCCTCCTTCTGCGAAGCAGTAATGCTCGCGAAGAGGGAGGCGGCATATGTGAGGGAGACTCAACAACAGCAGAGTCGCCCTCAGCAGCAGCCGCCGCAGGAGACGCCAGGGGCTTTTGGCGCCGCGAGACGATCTCCGGCCACCGTAGACCCGAGCCTGCGGACGGCGGGTAGTGGGTAACTCGCCGCCCGATTCCACGCGCGCCTCAAAGAGTTGTCAGCAAACACGACGGGGCCCATCGTGGCCGATGCCTGCCCGGGGGTTGAGGATAAATTCGAAAGAGTTACCTCGCCCCTGGGCATTCAGGGCAGGGAGGGACAGGGGTGGGTTTTAGTCAGTAATTCTCTCTGTCTCTCAGTCTGACACGCCCTTCCGCTCCACCCTAGAGCGGATGAAGTCATTGGATGATTTCCCAACCCGCAACAAAAAAAAAAAAAGGATTACAAAGTTATTATTACTCATGCAAAAAAGGGCGCCGCACAATTGGATGCTGTGCACATATAGCCAGCATGATATTATCTATCATGCTCAAGACATCAAGATTAATACAATGGCCAGCTGCCTTTTTGGATGAAATAATTATTTATTTTTTGCTTTTTAGTTCTTTTTCGTCGGTTTAATTTTTTTTGTTAAAAAGCTTTTTATTTTATGTTTTTTTTTTGTGGTTCGCATCATCTTTATCTAATTGTTTAGGAAGTTTCCATCGTTAGCTCAGCTTCATGATGTGATGATTTTTAAACGCAGAGACCTGATTAGTTATGAAAAGTAAACGAAAACACTATTCGGCCCCACAATTTTCGAGAGTTTCTCTCAATTTTATGAGGACCCCATCATCAGATCCTGACTTCCTTGACATTGGACCATGACTATATAAGTATCGCGGTATCTAAAAAACAAAAGAAATCATCGAAGTCGGTTCATAATATCGGAGTGAGGGCTGAACATACATAAAAAAGAGTTAGAGTGAACAGGCTTCTTCTGGGTAAGCTCGCTCCATCGTCGCCTTTGTCTCTATCACCTCTGACCTAGACTAGAGTCAAGAGCAAACCCATCTATAATAAAAAAAATAAATTAAAAATATGATCGAATTGAGAACCTCCTCCTTTTTTTTCGTTGGATAAAAAATATACGATTGCAAAAATGTGCCAAATTGGTCGAGCCGTTTTCAAGTGATAAATTCTGCATACATGCGGCAAATTATTTTTATTTTTATAGGTTTATTGAAAACCTAGATAAGTTTATTTCAAGGGGGATGGAGGGGCAAATTTCACCGTTTCGAGAGCAGCGGTGATGAAATAATTATCACAAAGTAAAGCGCCCTCCTGGGGTTGAAGTCACGACCTACAACTACCTCTCACAGAGAGGAGGCCTGTGCCCCAGCAGGGAGGTTATTACTCTTAAAAGACTGATAATGATGACGATGATGGAGAGGCCTTTAGTAGCCACTTTTGTGGGTATCCGCGTCTGAATCTCTCCCCGCCCTTTTCACGTAATCACAAAACTATTCAATGTTTTTCGCATCTCAATATTTTTTCATTTCATATTTTCATTCCCAATTCAATATTTTTCGTCATCGGACTTACGAACTTATTTCAATCATTCACTCTTTATATTTCGTCCAGCAATATCATTTTTGAATATTGTGAGGACGGTAGCGTGTATATTTTGGCAGTGATATCTAGTGTACGTACCTATACTTGCTTTGCGATATGTGATAATAGAAACACCGGAACGCAATTCTGAATATGCTATTTTGTTGATACAAGCGATTGACTGCTTTGGAGGTTCCTCTTGAATACCTTAAAAACAAATATCTGTAGTGTAAGCTCCAATGGGATTTTCGTTTGTATAATATGCAGACCACATTCTGACTTCTGATATGTGTTGTAGTGATGATCTACAATATGACTGATGTTGCCAGCGCTCTCGTGGTTAGCCGCCCCCCTCCGGCTCCCCTGAACATTGCTAGTATACTTTAAAAGGTTAAGGTTTAGGTTCTAATCATAGAACTTTAGTAAAAATGAGTGTTTATGGTTGTATATGTGGGTCATACTTAAATAAAACATAGTAAAGATACTTAAGACGTTTATTTTTATTTAAAAAAAGTATGGAAATAAAAAATACCTTTACATAATAAACACAAGCAGAGTTCAATTTTTTACAAATTCTTACAATCTTTGTCTACGCATTTTCATAAAGATATATAATTTAGAGTTGCTTTTTTGCACGTACGCAGAGCAAAAAAGATAAGTAACCAGCACGCACATCGCGAGACGATCTCCGGCCACCGTAGACCCGGGCCTGCGGACGACGAGTAGTGGGTAAGTCGCCGTCCGATCAGCACCAGGCCCGAGAGTCGACGGCGCGTAGTGTTCCACGCGCGCCTCAAAGAGTTGTCAGCCAAGGGAAGGGGCCTGCCACGGCCGATGCCTGCCCGGGGGTGGAGGATAAATTCGAAAGAGTTACCTCGCCCCCGGGCACTCGAGGCAGGGAGGAACAGGGGTGGGTTTTAGTCAGTAAGAGTCTGACACACCCTTCCGCTCCACCCTAGAGCGGAAGAAGTCATAGGATGATTTCCCACCCCCAAAAAAAAAAAAAAAAAAAAACCAGCACGCACATTTCAAAACTAAGTCGCTACTATTAAAACGAATCGTTACGTATTGCACACAAACACAGCTATGCACACATCGCATTTGTAGCCTACTTAAAATTATTTGCCAGTTTAGAAGCTCTACCCGCTTTAAAAATATATACCTGCTTGAAAAGAACATTATTTAAAATCAACGGATGCAACATTTCGCTCACCCATTAGTCCTTGCTTCACAATATATATGAAGCATAAATTTAACAATTTGCTATCGGTCTCAATGGCTAAGGCGCACAAGCACTGCACTCGCAAACCAAACATCCTAGGATTGAGCCGCATCGCCGACGCCGGCGTCAACTTTTTGCATGATTAAAACATTATTTTCTTTTTGTTGAATTTTTATTTTTGTATTTTACCTGATAATAAGAATATTAATCAAGAAAAAAAATGAAAGTTAAAATTAAACAATTGGTAGGAAGCTTGCTATTTCTTGTGACTTTAATGTTGCAGGGAATATGAAGTATAAATTTTGATATTGTAACAATCGTCTTCGTGTCGCATTGGTTGAGCGTGCGGTTCTTACGCCACCGGTGGCGTAAGAACCCACCCCTGTTCCTTCCCTGCCCACTCAGGCAGGGAAGGAACAGGGGTGGGTTTTAGTCAGTAAGAGTCTGACACGCCCTCCCGCTCCACCCAGAGCGGGAGAAGTCATTGGATGATTTCCCACCCCACCAAAAAAAAAAAAGATTTAATAAAATATTTTACATTGATTTGTTCAATTAATTGCTTTACAGCAAATCTTCTTTATATTTGGGTTGGAACATATTAATTATATACCCTCTATAAATGAAAAATCGTATACATTTTAATCGTTATAATGCTATTGACTATCTGGTTCTCGTTACGTTTTTAAACATTATACCCTGCGTGTTTTGAGAATTGTTTTTATTTGCGAATCAATACGAATCACTTAACTACACTTTTAAGAGCTTGGGTAATCATTTTGCATGAGCAAATCGTTTCGATGAATGAAATTGCGAGGTGTTTAATGATATCGGTGAGTAATGAAATGTTGTTATTATGTTATAATCCACAATCATGTTATTGACTATTGTTTTTTGTAATAATATTTTATTATTGTTCACAGAGAAGAACTGTGCAATTGAGGAGATTTATGCAGCTTCGGGAAGCATTGATAGTTGCCAACCGGGACTAAAGGCTGGATTTGCATACACAGATGCGCGGCACCGTGATATAGTTGCTACGCATATTCACACTACTCGTTCCAACGCGACTAAACATGACGTGACGAGTAGTGACGTTGGGTTCAAAAAATAGTCGCCTGGATTTGAGGATTCTGTCACTGTGGGGGGGTCAAGGGGACTTGTCTCAAGCGATTTTTGCTGCCGAAACTGCCTGACAGATACTCATAGGCAAAAAGGGCATGCTTTACAAGAGAATATTTGGATTTCGGTTGGTGCAATAATCACACTAATGTTATAAAGGCGAAAGTTTGTGAGTGTGTATGTTTGTTACTTCTTCACGCTCAAATGTCAGGACTGATTTGGATGAATTTTGGTATGTAGATAGCTTATACCCTTTTTTTTTTGGATTAACATATAGGCTACTTATTATCCTGGTCTACGCGGGTGAAACCGCGGCGCGCAGCTAGTTATTGTTATATTTAGCGATGAAAAATGTTTTTAGTCAGGACAAAGACGATCGCAAAATGTTGTGGCTAAAAGATGCTGAGCGCTATAATAAAAAAAAAATCTTCCATGCAGGTCTAGTGGCCGCATTACTTTGGGATATTGGGGATGGATGTCAACAATGGATTCCGGTGAATTAGTGCAATCGGCTATTAATAAAAATATCAGGGAGTAATTCAATTTGTTATAGGTGAGTGATGTTACTGTTAGTGAGATTAGAATTTAGGATACCTGTATCTTTTATTGTAATTCTGTAAGTGTGACTGTAATATTAAAAAATACAATAAGCAGACAAAAAATACATATACAGGGTGTAACGGAAAGGTGTGGTCATATTTTAAGAACCGGTTCTGCTCATGGAACTGAACAACTTTCTCTAAGAAAAAAAATAAAATTTCCAAAAAAAAAAATTGTACTTTCCATACAAAGTTATCATCAGCTGATCAATATTTGTATGGGAGGTAAATTTTTTTTTTGAGAATTTCCTCTTGTTTTCTTGAATAAAGTTGTTCATATTGATGAGCAGATGCAGTTCTTAAAATATGAACACACCTTTTCGTTACACCCTGTATAGACAGCAAAAAAAAAAACAATACTTCAATTATTTATTTTCAATTATTTTATTAATATTATTTCTAAGGTTGGACATCTTCCTATTCTATAGCTGGCGGCGTCTCGCATTTGGTTCATACCGTGCGTAGGTTAAAACCACAATACGCATATTACGTGTAAACAACATCCTACTATCCTCTTTCCAATATTGCATGTGCAATAGTAGTGGCTGACTGCATTTCGACCCTCCAATGTCCTGTCAAAAGCCATATATACATAATAGCTTTTCGCAGTGACGGATTGAATACTTCCTCGAAAAACGACAACATTTTCTCCTGTTCAGTCGTTAATTGGGTTTCCCTAGGGTGCTTTATTTCAGGCATTTGCACTGTGAAGCCATGCGATTCCATGTTATGGGCAGAGTCTCTGAATCCACGGTCTACAATAATAACATCGTCACTATTGCAGAGCCAACTAAACATCCCATCATCATCTTCGTCTTCATTTTCCAAGATACTGTTCATTATTGTGGCGTTATTGGTACGAGCTGAATATGGTCCAGACACATTAATAATGTAGCCGTCGCAACAAACGATTAAAAAAGGCTTTACTAAGGTCTTTTTTTTTGTGGGTTGGGAAATCATCCAATGACTTCTCCCGCTCTGGGTGGAGTGGGAGGGCGTGTCAGACTCTTACTGACTAAAACCCACCCCTGTTCCTGCCTGCCCTGAGTGCCCAGAGGCGAGGTAACTCTGTTTTTAATTTATCCTTAACCTCCGGGCAGGCATCGGCCATGACGGGCCCCGTCTTTATTGCTGACAACTCTTTGAGGCGCGCGTGGAAACTACGCGTCGTCGACTCTCGGGTCTGGTGCTGATCGGACGGCGAGCTACCCATTACTCGCCGTCCGCAGGCCCGGGTTTACTAAGTTCCTTGTGGTTGCTATTGAATGAGAATATAATAAATAAGAATTGTAACATTAATAAAAAACAGATACATACCTCTTGATCCATTATTTCTTGAATAACAATTTGTGCAATCTCAATATACTGGTTCTCTCGCGTAGCCCAAGTATATTTCCGCCGATTCCCGACAGGTTCACGATAGCGACTTATTAATATCATCACTATTTAGTCCATTTTCGTGCAGTAAAGCGACACAACACAAGTAGACACACACACACACACACACAACACACGTAGTAGTATTCCAATCACAGTTCGATGTCACAGAAGTGTAACTACTCGCCAGTAAAAAACATATTTTAACTCAATGTTTAGTTACTAATTACAAACAAATGAATAGGCATAGATTACAAACCTGCAGTAAAAAAAATCTAAAATAACTCACCAGTTTTTTTTTTCCTGTTCCAAGAACCGCGGTAAATTTCTTTTGAATTTATCTGCGATCAAATGGACGAGAAATCTGATTTTTGAACATAAGTAGCCCCTACAATAATGGTTCCATAGTTTTGGTGTCATAGTACCAAATGCTTAAAATGAAGTCCCAAACAGATAAAAAACATTTTTTTTTACTGGCTTTTCGATTTTGGGCCCAATATGAATGGTCTCCTTTGAGACAAATCCTATGTTTTGTCATATCGATTTATATTGTAGTTCATCTGTTGATTTTTGTTCTGTTGTTTTTTGTTTTGAAATTAGTTAGGGCAATCTTTTTCCAGATCATCAAATTGCTGTCTCGTTAAAAGCTCATTCACCCAAAGCAGAAAGTGCATCCTGAACTAATTCCATCGATGCGGCATTTAGCATTTGCTTTTTGTTCCTAATGCGTCTAGTGGTATCGCAGCCTGATACAGAGTGCAATGCAGGAAAAATATTACATACCTATATTTTGGCCTGGAGAGTGTGCAGCTAAATAGCTTCCGAAAACTCTGCTTTTGTATACTAAGTAAAGGTAATTTTTATTTCTTACTTTTTCTTAAAAATAAACGCTCTACGTATCTTTACTATGTTTATTTAAGTATGACCCTATACAACCATAAACACTCATTTTTACTAAAGTTCTATGATTAGAACCAATAGCCTTTTAAAGTGTACTAACAATGTTAACAGGGGAGGAGGAGCAGGCGGCTGATTACGATAGCAACTGGCAACATCAGTCATATTGTAGTCTGGGATTACTACAACACAATGACATAACAGAAGTCATAATGCGGTGTGCATATTTTGCAAACGAAAATCACATTGGAGCTTAGTCTAAAAATCCCATTTTAGCTTAGTCTACTGTTCTTAATTTTAAAATGTTCTAATTTTATATTAACCTTTAAAGTATATTTTACCAACCAGCCAGTCTCCTGACAAGATGAGAATACATGATATGACCTTCTTGAGTTGAGACGTCACAAACATCTATCGTATTTTGAACTCCTTTATCGTCAGAAACGATGCAGGTGTTCAAAGATGTGACAATTTGTAGTTGCATGGAAGCTTTCAATCGGAGAGCTGCACTTAGACGGCAATATTCAAGTATTGTTGGGGGTTGAGTTCTGACGCCAGCGTTAATGGTCGAAAGGTGAAACCGGGTAGCGAATTGTAGCCCCGTAGGTAGTTTGAAATATTTGATTGAGCTTACGTTTAATCTAATACAAGCCTTCCAACATACGGAAGTAACAACATACGAATTATTAAAGCAAAATCTGATTTATATTGGTATTTGTTGGTAAAATATACGTAATAATAAAAATTATCACCAAATCAATGGGCTGCCCGGTTGAGGATAAATTCGAAAGAGTTACCTTGCCCCTGGGCATGTAGGGCAGGGAGGAACAGGGGTGGGTTTAAGTCAGTAAGAGTCTGACACGCCCTTCGTAGCGGAAGGGCGTGTCAGACCCTAGAGCGGAAGAAGTCATAAGATGATTTCCAACCCCCCCAAAAAAAAACCAAATCAATGGGACGTTAAAAAAATCTTTGGAACTAAATTTCGGCTCCGTTTGGACCCTTCGGGTACGGAACCCTAATAAAAAATATGAAAAATCGTTGTGGCTTCCATAGTCAATTGTTCCACAGTCATGTAAGATAAGAAGCTAAAATAAAATCGATGAAAGCATTATTTTAATTCATAAAAGGTACTCGTATGTACACAGTATCGCACCCCCGATGCAACGCTGTTATTGTTGCAATAATGCCTTTTGTCAGGAGATTTATTTGAAAACTAGCTGTGCCCGCGACTTCATTCACGTGGTTGTCGAAAACTAAAATGCGTCGCTTAGATAAGAGTACAGTCAATACCCTGTGTTACCTGCTTTACCTGACCGCTATAGAAAATAAGAAGAGGGTAATGCAAGGCACTGACTTGGCGCTTCCATTTAAAATAAAGAATTTGAGAATGGCTTGTATCTTTATTCAAAGAGAAACTTGATTATGTTAATGCTTCTCTGTATACTACGAGTATGTTAGCGGTGGAATCACCTGGAGCATATACAAAAAGGTTGCTAGGATTGCTAACAGGTGATAGAGCAACATAAAATGGCCATGAGAAAACCTATCAAAAGTGAAGTCTACCCCCGCAACGGGGGTCTTTGTTTAAGGTCATGGCGTAACGGAGGATTACTGGAAATTGAACACGTTTGAAACAAAAAGGAAAATTATTGGGAATATGGGGAAACCGATTTTTAAATATTTGGTCAGTGGTAACCTTACCATAGAAAATTTCCCCACGGTGGATAAAGACGAATCATATACATTATTTTAAAGGTTTGAATATGTAGTTACGTTAGCACGAAGCGCATTGTTGTGCCTCATGGGAGTATCGAGATATAATACGTTTAAGTTGAGTATATTTTGGTTTAAAAGGGACTTAATTCTCTTTTGTTTTGTTCTGCATTAGTGTATGATAATTAGCTTCATTAATGTATTCATGCAACTATTGGACACACATGTTATTAAAAAAAAAGTGTCCAGTAAGTAATGGATAACCTCTTGAGGGGTCATTGTATAAGTACAATGACCATGATGATGAAAAGTTGTTCATAATGATAAGTCGTTATGAACAACTTTCACTACGGGACCAAACATGATCTTATTTACCCTCCTCCCTATATTTAGCGACCTAAAAAAAACATGACTTGAAAATATACTCAACATCTCCGTCTTATCTCTCTACACGGTGACATTTGAACCTCAGTTTTGCTAGCACTAAACGTTGTTCAGACCATAGTCTTCTACCAATAAAAATCATCAAATAACAAAATACGTCATTGGTTTTTGAAAAAATATCATGATGAGTTATTACGAACTATTAAAAGTGCGCGTGTCGCGCAATTCGCGTAGCAGGCGCACGAACTTGAAATGCACGTACGCAGCTCGCGAGCGGTGCATTCACCAGATCTGGACACACCCTTTTTTTACCCTTAGGTACTGATTTTATTATGAACCCGACAATCTAATACAATGCGTGACTATACCTCACGTGGTGCTATTTCTTGTAAAATAAATTCCATGTGACTTCTCAATGTTTGAAGGAATGCTTGAGAAAGTATGTTTCCTCCGCCGCAACACAGATCGACCACATACCACACAACAGTTTGGCCTTTCCATTTCAACTAAGTCCCAATACAAAAGATAAGTTCATAAAACAATGCCAAGTAGCTAGTTGTTTAAATAGACTTCAAAACGCAGGGAACACACAGATCACAACGACAGACGACGAAGGACTGCAATTAACTTGCAGTCTGCTAGTTGCGTGTAATTTTTTTTTTGGGGGAGTGGGAAATCATCCAATGACTTCGCCCGCTCTGGGTGGAGCAGGAGGGCGTGTCAGACACTTACTGACTAAAACCCACCCCTGTTCCTTCCCTGCCTGAGTGCCCAGGGGTGCGGTAACTCATTTTCAGAATTTATCGGCTACCTCTAGGCATGCAGGCACCGGCCACGATGGGCCCCGCCAGTGGTGACTGACACTTATATCTTTGAGGCGCGCGTGGAACACTACGCGCCGTCGACTCACAGGACTGGTGCTGATCGGATGGCGAGCTACCCACTGCTCGCCGTCCGCAGGCCCGGGTCTACGGTGGCCGGAGATCGTCTCGCGACGTCCTACGCCCAGTACGCCCAGTACCTCTCCTGCGGCGGTAGCGGCCGGGGCCGTGAGGGGCACTCCGTTGAGCTTCCCTCACGCGTCCCGCCTCCGCCTTCGCGAGCATTACTGCTTCGCAGAAGGCGGAGACTACTTCTCATTCCCTCTCGCTCCGTACCATGGCCTGAACCAGGGCCGGACGCGAGAGGTCGCCGCCACCTATCGCATCCACGAGGACACGGCGGTCCTCCGCCCAAGTGGGGCAGACCTCCACCGTATGCTCCACCGTGTCCTCTTGGCGATCCGCACAGTGGTAACACCCGGGCGTTACCTCCCGCCTGATTTGATGCAGGTCCTCACCGGACACGGTTGTTTCGGGAGGTTTCCCGAAACAACCGTGTCCGGTGAGGACCTGCGTCAGGCGGAAGCTTTGTAGCGGCTTGCGTTATCAATCACTCCACATCCAGCTACCGCCAATAATTTAAATGTCATTTTCCAATGCCAGCTGACTGTAGGGTAGCATAATAAATAAATGTCATACGATATTTTACTTAGCCCTGATTGGATTATCATATCTACGACCACCACCTTGTATGTACCTCAAAATGTGGTTATAAATTAGCTTGCAAATTGAAATAAACATTCATTCTTTTTGACCCGAACTACTTTGTTTTTGTTGCGCACCTACCGTCCGCTAAAGTGGTGACCCCGAAATATTATCATGACCAGCGGAGGACAAGAATTCTCGGGCGTCTCAACTGCGTTTCGTATCCCGCCTATCTGGCGAGATAAGATACGATTATGGTTCGCGCAGTTCGCGATCAAACCATATACGAGCTATTCATCGGTCTACTCGAACGGCAGGATCTCGATAAAATCACCGACATCATTCTCCACCCACCTGAGGCGAAGCGGTATGAAATGCTGAAAAATCGCTTACTGCAAGTATATGAAGAATCCGACGTCAAGTCCTGCGTCTACTGTCCAAAATGGAACTGGGTGACATGAAACCATCGCAACTATTACGTCGTATGAAGAACCTCGCTGCCGAAAATATCTCCGACTCAGCGCTCAGAATTATGTGGACAAATCACTTGCCACAATCGGTACGAGCTGTGCTTGCCGTCAGTGACAACATCGCCAAGAAAGCCGACATCTATGGTCTCGCTATGATGGCTGATAAGATTTTCGAACAGACCCAACCGCAAACTATCGTATCCGCCGTCTCCACGAGCTCACAGGAACCACCACGCACTAACTCAACCCTGGAAGAAAAAATCGACATTCGAGTGAAATCGCGGAACTAAAAGCAGATCAACGCACGCGCCGTAGTTGGAAAAAAAATCACCGCTACCCTACAAGATCAAGATCTCGTTCAAGGAGCTCGCCTAATCGGCCCCGCGCGTCCCGCAGCAAGACGCCGCACCGAGTCGACCAATCCGATATCTGCTATTATCATCGGAGATTTGGGAAACGAGCACAACGATGTATGCGGCCTTGCAGTTTTATTGATATACCCACTGACTCGGAAAACTAAAACCAGCGCTGGATGAGGCGGGAACCGGCGCAAAGCTTATATCATAACGCCTATTCATAACAGACCGGAATTCGCAGTTGTCATTTTTGATCGATACCGGCGCAAATATCTTAACACAATTACTATTAAATCAAATTCCTCAAAATATATGAATAAAATAAACTACGACACTCTCGACACAGTTATAACAGGTTTAGACTTCGGACCAGTTTTGTCTATGATAGATACAAATGATGCTGCAAATACCTTCATAAGGCTAACTAAAACAGCCATCGAAGGCTGCACTACAACAATAAAGTATCTGCAAGAAAACAAAGTCTAAAACCGTGGATAACGCCAGGTTTGCTAAGATATATACGTAACCGTGACTCTCTGCATAAAAAAGTAAAGCAATCGCCTGACAACATCATAATCAGTACTACCTATAAACGATACAGAAATTTTTGTACAGCATTATTAAAAAAAGTGAAAAGACAATTCGATTCTCTAGAATTAAATAAGGCTATGAATAACCCTAAAAAACTTTGGGAAAATATTAAAAACATCACAAATATTACCAAAACTAAACACTCTTACACACAGTTGTTGTGTTCATCATCTCCGACACAGGCTTGCAATGACGTAAACCAATTTTTTGCAAGTATAGGAAGGAATCTTGCAGATAGTATTAACAGCAAACAATCACTTACCCGCATTTCACTCCCCCACACACCTAACTTCAAAAAATCATTTGTGCTGGAAAAGACAGATCCTGACGAAATTTTATCAACCATAAATATGCTACGAACAAATGCGGCTACCGGCTGGGATGGTATCTCCACCTTGTTCTTAAAACGTTACGCCACATGCCTCGCACCTATACTATGCCATATTTTCAACCTCTGCTTTGACTTAGCCATTTTTCCTACTTCATTCAAAAAACCAGCTGTTCATCCCATTCTCAAGGGCGGCGATGGGTGCCTTGTAAATAACTACCGCCCCATAGCGGTACTTAGTACTTTATCAAAAATACTCGAACGCTTAATGAATAAAAGACTTATTTACTATCTTGAGCACTATAATATTCTATCACCACAACAATTTGGTTTTCGAAAAAACAAATCCACAATTAATGATGCAATACACAATTAATAAATCGATTTAATAGATCATATTGTGAAGAATTTAAATAACAATAAAAAGGTATTGACCATTTTCTTAGAACTCATAAAAGCCTTCGACACTGTGCCCATTCCGACCCTTTTCCTCAAGCCAGAACGTATAGGTGTAAGGGGCCCACCACTAAATTTATTCAAAAGTTACCTAACAAACCGTTTACAATTTGTGACTATGGACAATTACAATAGCGATACAGTTGCTATCGAACACGGTGTGCCGCAGGGAAGTATTTTAGGGCCTACATTGTTCCTCATATTCATCAACGACCTCTGCAACCTAAATATACCAAATGCCCAATTAATTTCATACGCTGATGACACTGCAATAACTTTTACTGCTAACTCATGGTTGGAACTACAATCAATGGCACAAAAAGGATTTAACTCCACATTAAGATGGATTTACACACACTCCTTGACCCTGAATACCACTAAAACTAATTTTATTACCTTCTCAATAAACTCAAATTCCCAAGCAAATCCCTCTATCTTCCTAAAATCTCACTCGTGTAGTTTACTGTTGCAGCTGGCCTGCCGGTGCCCATAACTTACTCCAGTGGATCAAATAAAATATCTTGGTGTTTTCATTGACCAACACTTAAATTTCAAATCACATATTAATACCCTATCTGGCCGCGTACGTAAACTTATTTACATTTTTAAAACATTACATTTTGTAGCACATGCCTCAGTTATCAGGAATGTATACTTCGCTCTTTGCCAATCACTAGTCACCTACTGTATTTCCTGCTGGGGAGGGGCTTCAAAGATAGTGATGAAGCCTATAGAGATCGCTCAAAGAGCCATACTTAAAGTTGCCTCCTTTCGCCCTATCCTATTTCCAACGACCGAACTTTACAAATCCTGGAACGTTTTAAATGTCCGACAACAGTACATTTTACATATAGTTTTATCATATAGACCTATCTCTAAACGTAGCTCTTTCGTAAAACGATTCTCTTTATATCTTGCTCCATCTCTCTATAGTAAAATTAATGCAAAATGTCAAATCTATAAACTCTCACTCTACAATTGTAAAAAAAACTGTACGGACACTGCTTTTGGACCTCAATTATAATGACACTGAATTATTCCTCTCAAATTAATCACGTAAACACACACATATACACATGCACACACCCACATACACACATATACACACTTAACACATAAATGCACCTACACACACACACACATACCCACATACTATAATTATGTTTTGTATAAATAATAATAAAAATAACTATTGTATAGTAACTACACTTATGTCCCAGATGCTGTTTTCAAAAAATCTGTAATTTTATGTTAAGTACATACACACTACTTTTATAACAATCCGCCAATCAGGGGACTGGCACTGTCTCTCCTTAACACAGGCTAAATTTTAGCCTATCTAGGAGAACAGTACTTCACCTGTTTCTATTGTATAAATTGAACTTAATAAATGTATAAATGCAACATTTTGTAAACTCTGCAATCCCATTATGAAATAAACTATTATTCTAAATCATTATATATAAATATATCCGTCATACCTCGACGACCTGGAATGAAAGCTGCGCCAACTGACTTTCGCCTGTACACTGTATACAAAGCCAGCTATTTCACGAACTCTCAACATTACTGGGTGCAGAAAAGACTCGTACTCCCACAGAGTAACGGGATAGTTGAGCGCTGGCACCGTTCATTGAAAGTTGCACTTATGACCCGATTATCAAACAATAACAAATAGATGGATGAACTACCAACCGTGTTACTCGGTTTACGTACAGCTATTCGGGCCGACACAAATACTAGTGCCGCGCACTTAACGTATGGACAAGCATTATGTTGCCTGGCGAATTCATAACACCAACATCTTCTACGTGAACAGTGAAGATGAATCATACATATGTCGAGCGCCTACACTACGTCATCGCATAACTTACGCCGACATACCAACCGCATTCCAACGCGCGGTCTTAGTTCGTGCACCAAGATTTGAAGACATGCAAATCTGTATTCGTACGCATAGATGCAGTCCGGACGCCATTGCTGCGCCCATATGAAGGTCCATATATGGTCATCGAGAAGCATGAAAAGTACTACAAGCTAAAACTACCAGGGCGTATTGCCAATATATCGATTGACCGACTGAAACCGGCTTACACCATAAACACGGACAATCATAACAGCAGTTCCATGAATGACGCGATACCTGCTACCTCAGATGACCGCTCCAGCTACCCACCGAGAACCCGATCTGGCAGACTCGTCAAGATGCCCGTACGCTTCGCTTGAGGGGGAGCACTGTAGCGGCTTGCGTTATCAATCGCTCAACATTCTGCTACCGCCAATAATTTAAATATCATTTTCTAATGCCAGCTGACTGTGGGGTAGCATAATAAATAAATGTCATACGATATTCTACTTAACTCTGATTGGATTATCATATATATGACCACCACCTTTTATGTACCTCAAAATGTGGTTATAAATAGGCTTGTAAATTGAACTAAACATTCATTCTTTTTGACCCGAACTACTGTGTTTCCTTTCCGCACCTACCGTCCGCTAAAGCTTCTATTACACCAATCGATCGACCGTCGATCAATGGTAGAATGAATTAGTTGACGTCGATCGATAGTTTCTAGTAGGTACACCAATCGTTCGAGCGTCTATCAATGGTAGAATGAATTAGTTGACGTCGATCGATAGTTTCTAGTAGGTACACCAATCGATCGAGCGTCGATCAATGGTAGAATGAATTAGTTGACGTCGATCGTTAGTTTCTAGTAGGTCCACCAATCGATCGAGCGTCGATCAATGGTAGAATGAATTAGTTGATGTCGATCGATAGTTTCTAGTAAGTACACCAATCGATCGAGCGTCTATCAATGGTAGAATGAATTAGTTGACGTCTATCGATAGTTTCTAGTAGGTACACCAATCGATCGAGCGTCTATCAATGGTAGAATGAAATAGTTGACGTCTATCGATAGTTTCCAGTAGGTACACCAATCGATCGAGCGTCTATCAATGGTAGAATGAATTAGTTGCCGTCTATCGATAGTTTTTAGTAGGTACACCAATCGATCGAGCGGCGATCGATGGTAGAATGGATTAGTCGACGTCGCCCGGTCGATTGTTTATCAACTGGTATCAGTCACACATTTTATAAAGTATAACGAAACTGAATCAAAATACAATTACCTCTTTTTCTCAGCATTCCCCATAATGTGAGGGAAAAAAGTGCACAGTGTTAAAGCAGGTATAGTGTGTAAACAACTGATATTATAGATTTCATTAGTGTCCGCGACTTTTCGAAAAGCGGGTCAGACAGATCCCAATGTCCTTTTGTGTGCTGGCAGACCTGGTGTATTTAGGGAATCTGAAAACTCTACCGAATAGTGGGTGAAATCTTCTTCTTTCATAACAGTTTTAAAATAAAGTTAAATTTCTACTTTCCCCAGAAACATGTGTCAATATGTTTTGAAAATTGATCATTGCTCCTTCCCAGTTAAAGTGTACAAAATCCATAGAGAAAATTTAATAACACAAAATAAGAAAAAAGAAATGCAGTAGGATGTGGGGAGAGTGTGTAATGTGTATGTAAATAAGTATTGGAGTGTGAGTTGGTGCGTGTATTGTGTGTGGTTAATGAAGAAGTTCAGTTTCTTAGTAATTCATTTTGACTTTTTTCTTAAACACAAAACATGAAAGTTGAGTAATTAGTTACATTTTATTAATTTTATTGTATAGATACCCACTATGTAAGGGTGTCTTTTTGCAAAAACTGTTTTATGAGGTGTTGTCTTAAATACAATATCCTTTCTTCTTCTGTTATTTGTATGTAAAATGTCGGTTGGTAGATTGGTATGTACATACTAATCTTAGTTAAAAGGGATTGAAGTAATAAAAAGGCACCGTTTTATTTGAAACAAGAAGGGGAAATTGCAGAAAAACATACTCATGTTTACAAATCCTTATGCAAACGGAAACATGGACGTGAATATCTTTCTTTTTATTTTGCAAATATGAACCGATAGCGTTGCGCTGTTATATTTATAACCTGTTATTCAATTAATTGAATAACAGTTTGTAGATCGTCGATCGTCTGCTACATGATTAAGGTTTATCTAAACAGTTAAATCTATTACAGTGAAATGGACGTCAGTGGTAGATGCCTCCTAAAGTCCAACACCTATTTAATTTTACTGCGCGTTTTAAAATTATAACCATATGCTGATTGTACCTACTTGCCTATTTATTAGCGGTTTGCGTTTTAAAAAGACCGATAACACGAACAATTTTTTTTAATGCAAGACGTTTCAATTTCTATTGCAATCCATGCTTTTTTTAGGGTCACATTAGTAGAAATGGTCACTTAAAACTTAATCTAAAATATACAAAGCTATAGTCTTCCGTTGAGTTGGTGACGATGTATTGAAAGTTTTATTTTAATTATCTTGAATTATAAAATCAAAAAAGTATAGTAAATTCCTTTTTTACAGAGTAGTATACGTCGGTGAAACAGGGCCGAACAAAAACATCTCGATAGCGGTGGAGACCGCAAAGAGACTGAGTGACATTTATTATGTGTCCAACAATCCGGTGGACCACATCGGAGAGTCGGCTTTCATGTGCCTACAACCTGACAAGTGAGTACAATCAACATTTTCACAGTGCGATTCAAACTTAATGGTGTCTGTGAAGTTCGCTTTTCACTACACCCCACCCCGCCGTAACATTAATTTGTTACTGTGCAGCGACATGCCTTATGTTCCAAACCGCCATTAGTTTTGATTTTTTTTTATTTACCCCGATGGGAAGGCTAGACTATTGACCATATTGCCTAGTCTTACGTAGTCATCAGTAGTGTATTTTTTTTCATTAGAATGCAGATGTAACACATTTTAATGTTTTTTGGAGTATTTGGCAACAAATGTGTCGAGTTAGCCTTCTTGGCAAACTTCGCTGAGGTAGTCAATACTACAATAAAATTCTCAGCTTCATTTTACCGAGCTCGCGCCTGTTTTAATGATTCCACTTATTGTCCAGTTGCATAGACACTTGAGACACAAAACTACACTAATTTTACATCACAATAATCACTAAGAATCAATAAACGAATGATCAAAACAGCCACTGAACTTCATTCGAGAAAATCCCGCCAGAAACTGCCATTAGTTTTGAATCTACCTGTAGTACGTTAGTTTGACATTTACATATTATAAACAGTAGAATAATATGTAAATGTCAAACTGACCTGGCCCACCGCGATATAGGTACTATGTAGTACGCAGGTGGAATATAATTTCGAGTTTAATAAATTTAATCTACGTTGCGTTCGACGTTGGTGCACACGTTAAGGCGCTATTAACTGCTAACAACCTTGAGTGGTTAGCTTGCGTGTTCTATGCTGAGTTCACGTAACGCGTCGAACGTCCACCCAGTATAGAACTCGCCCATCACGGAGTGCTGTCCGAAATTAGACGCATTATTAATTTATTACACATGAAGCAACAGGTATTATACTTAAACACGTATATTAAAATATAAATAATTGAATGATTTTTAAAATGGCGAAGATTTCATGAAAATACGCTTAATAACTTTTGCGTGATTCTCCGCGTTAGACATAATTTTACAAATTAATTACACTATGTCATAAAAATATAATTTCAAATATTTACATATCAAATTACGAAAAAAGTTGTATATAGTAAAATATTTTTTTTTCAAAGAAATATAACTAGTCATTTAGACGTCATTTTCAATTAAAAATCACTAGAAGTCGTATAACTGCGCCTTAATGGAGTGGTTTGTCGGACCTACGTAGCTCGATTATTTAGGAATTATACCGATACTGGAGGGTTAGACGAGCTCGCGCTTTTCCCGTAAAACTGAATACGATCCATGTAAATAATTGTGAAGCAGAGTTTATGTTGTGTTGTGAAATGCGACTAAGGAATAAGCCTGAAAATATTAACACTTTTGCAGCAACAACCAGCAACACTTTGATAATTGACGGCACGGCTGGCGCAGTTGAGCGTTCGGTTGCTGCGCTACGTGTTGCGGGTTCGATCCCCGCACGGATCAAATATTTCTATGGCCTACAGATAGTTGTTCCGCCTGGGTGTCTTGTGTTCATGAGTTTACATGTTTGTGAACGCACACACGATACAGGAGTAGTTCGTACAGTAAGGCAAAGTTAAAAAAAAAATATACAGGGTGTAACGGAAACGGGTTGGTCAAATCTATAATAATAATTATTGTAAAGAGATAAAATGTGTTTGTATGTAGGGGGTAATCTACGAAATTAAAAATGGGCTTTCCGTACAAAGTTATCATCAGCTGATGAAAATTATTATGGCAGGAGCAATTTTTTTGACTTTTATGAAGCAAACTGTTCATTTCTATGGGCAGAAGCAGTATTTAAATTACGACCACCCATTGCCATACACCTTTTTTTTTTTTTATTAATGATGCGAAATCATCCTATGACTTCTCCCGCTCTGGGTGGAGCGGAAGAGCGCTGGGTACGCCACCATTGCGGCGGTAGTGCCCCTCTTTGAGGAGTGGCTGGAGAGGCGTCACGGCGTCCTCACCTTCCGCCTGACGCAGATCCTCACCGGACACGGTTGTTTTGCGAGGTGCCTGCATCAGATCGGGCGGGAGGAAACGCCCGGGTGTTACTACTGCGCGGATCGCCCAGAGGACACGGTGGAGCATACGGTGGAGGTCTGCCCCGCTTGGGCGGAGCACCGCCGTGTCCTCGTGGATGCGATAGGTGGCGGCGACCTCTCGCGCCCGGCCCTGGTTCAGGCCATGGTACGGAGCGAGAGGGAATGTGAAGCAGTCTCCTCCTTCTGCGAAGCAGTAATGATGCGGTGGTAGCGGCCCCGGCTACCACCGCAGAAGAGGTACTGGGCGTACTGGGCGTAGGACGTCGCGAGACGATTTCCGGCCACCGTAGACCCGGGCCTGCGGACGGCGAGCAGTGGGTAGCTCGCCGTCCGATCAGCACCAGGCCCGTGAGTCGACGGCGCGTAGTGTTCCACGCGTGCCTCAAAGAGATGTTGTCAGCCACCACTGACGGGGCCCATCGTGGCCGGTGCCTGAATGCCTAGGGGTAGCGGATAAATTCTAAAAAGGAGTTACCGCACCCCTGGGCACTCAGGCAGGGAAGGAACAGGTGTGGGTTTTAGTCAGTAAGATTCTGACACGCCCTCATTGGATGATTTCCCATACCTCCCCAAAAAAAGAAACCCCTGTTCCTTCCTTGCCTGAGTGTCCAGGGGCGCGGTAACTCTGTTACGAATTTATTCGCGCCCCTTGTTTTCCGTTACAGCCTGTAGACACAAACGTCAATATGCTTTTCGTCTGTTGCTACCTAATCTTCTTAAAGATAATTGATGATGAATTATTGAACAATTAATCCAGCTTACCTGTAAGAGCCGCCGTTCGATTGAAATTATTTCTGTAATTGTCTAGACCGAGTTAATTATGGAAGTTGGAAAATGGCGCCAGTGTCTGAAAAGTTGAAAGGCAATCGATTGTATTGCACCGTCATGTGAAGATAAGAAATGAAACGACTGTTACTAAAAGAGTTATGACTATAAGTGTACATGTGGATGTATGAACGAAGGAGGCCAAAGAAATGATGGATGTTTAAGGAAGTAACTAAAAAAATATATTGGCCCGTCAGTTAGATTACCAAAAATTATTGGATACGTATTTTTTTTCTTTTGTTTCGTATTCACAAAAGAGTACGATACATACAGTGTGTTGTTCTCGTAACGTCATACTTACGTAAAAAGGTACTTTAAACCTACAAGTGACGTAGCAAGCGGCTCCTGAACTTTGATGCGTTTTATCTTAGTAATTGACTGATTTGATAAAGCATAAAATACGTGTCAAATCCCCTCTGGGCGATCTGGAGACACCCGGGCGTTTCCCTCCGCCTTAACCTGCACAGGAACCTTCCAAAACTTACGTGTCCGGTGAGGACCTGCGTCAGGCGGAAGGTGAGGACGCCGTGGTGTCTCTCCAGCCACTCCTCAAAGAGGGGTACTACCGCCGCAATGGTGACGTGCCCAGCGCTGGGTTGCGACAGTCGCTCTCTCCATGTTGCCATGAGATCCTGCCGGAGCTTTGTCCGCCGAGCCGCGAGGTGTCACGGCAGCGGAGTTTTACCCCGGCGTTTCGCCTCCTCGCGCCACTCATAGAGGTGCACGAGGACCTTTGCCTCCAGATCCCATGGCTAAGGCCTGTGTCCTGGAGTGGGAACATTATAGACTGATTATGCTATGCTTTGAAAAGGTTATTCATACTCGTCATCGTCAATCGTCACCATCACCTACCCTTATTCCAATTTATTATTCGGCGCAAAATGCTTCGTCTTTGAGTCATGTCGACATTTTCATTCAAAACAATACATACAACAAACATTTCATTTAAAAAATTGGTAATAAATGGTCGGAAAATACCTAATACCTAAGGTTTACCTAAATAATAACTAACCATAAGGTGATTAACAAAACCGTATTATTATCTGTGACTGTATATATTTTAAGCCGTCTATTATTTTTACTTCGAATCAGATTCCGCTGGCGAGCGCTAAGCGCGGATGGCCAGATGTCAGGGTCTGGTGAGGGCTACCTTCGAGCTGGCGGCGTCTACGTGCTGTGCCTGCGGGAACGGATGGGCCGGCTGGATGCCGCCGTGCTGCACGCTCCCAACCCCCCCAACGAGCTGCATCTGGCCTGGATCGTGCCGCAGTATCTACTGGTGTCTGTGGCTGAGATTATGTTCGCTGTGTCGGGACTGGAGTTCTCTTTTACACAGGTCTGTTTGTATATAAATCGTTATTTTCTCGACTCGTTATTTTAAAGTGGCTAAATAATAACAGCACGAGTACGAGTTGATATTCAAGGTCAGACTAATCGGTAAGCGTTGCTTAACGCTTACCGATCTGTCCGTGGCTGGGGTACCATCCATTACATACCGAGACCTACTTACCACAGCTTATCCATATTATGTACAGCGACCCGCCCTGACATTTTTGTTTTTCGATTTTTTCAAATCATTTCTTCAATAGAAACCTTGTCTGATTACGAATACAACAAAAAAAGAATTAGGCAAATAGGTGCAGTCGTTCTCGAGTTTGGCGCTTAGCATCACATACTAACCATTCATTTTTATTTACATACTTGCTGTGCCCAACTTCGTTCGCGTGGTTGTCAAAAACAAAAATGCGTCGCTTAAATAAGAGTACAGTTAATAAGCACAGGGGTGTTACTTGCTTTACCTGACCGCTATAGAAAATAAGAAGAGGGTAATGCAAGGCACTGACTGTATCACCGCTTCCATTTTGAATAAAGAATTTGCGAATAAAGGTCTTGTAACTTTATCCAATGAGAAATTTGATTATGTTAATGCTTCTCTATGTATATATTATGTTAGCGGTGGAATCACCCGGAGCATATACAAAAAGGTTGCTAGGGTTCCTCACAGGTGATAGAGCAATATAAAGTTGGCCATTAGAAAAGAAATCAAAAGTGAGATCTACCACCGCAACGGGAGGCTTTTTTAATGGCAATGGCGTAACTGAGGATTACTGGAAATTGGACACATTTGAAACAAAAAGGAAAATTATTGGGAATAAGGTGGATCCTGGGAATGAAAACTACATCACCGGAGCCGCAACCTGTTAAGATTTCGGCTTCGATGACATTTGGTTGGAGATTTGTTACTTAATTTTAGATATGGCACATTCACTTTAACACTTCACACAAATATGTCAGAACATTCGCCCGATACTTCGTAAAAACACTTTGGAGTAGACCCCCTGGTGTATTTAGGGAATCTAAAAACTCTACCGAATAACGGGTGGCATCTTCTTCTTCCATAACTGTGTTAATAGAGATATATATTCCCTACTTTCCCCAGAAACATGTGTCAGTATATTTTGAAAATTGATTAGATATTTCGAGGCGCCAAAATAGTTCGTTGTCATAGCCAAGAAGCGTAATGGTTCGAGATCTCTGTTGGCTCTTCGTAAACAGAGGAAATAAGCTCCTGCTGTGAGGCAATAGAACAACACAGGTTCTCTATTAAAATTACTTTACCATCTCCTTGAGTGGGGTATGAGCCGTCACCAATTTTTAGCAGTAAATTAGAAAAATTCTGCGCCTTTGGGTTGCCTCCTAAATGTGTTCGCATATTAAAGCTTTAATGAGTCGAATTATACTACGCCATAAAATAGAGCTCTTGAGACAGGAACCTATTTCATCGGCTCTCGTTCCTCGGGGTATTATATGGAGTATCTGCCTGAAGTTACCACAGAAAAGCACCGTTACCCCACCCATCGGCTGGTCATGTCAATTACCGCGTTTCACGTTCGTCGAAACTCTTCTGTGATCGAGAAGCCGCCGTAAGAGAACTCTGTAGGTATACCTACTAAACGAGACCCACGCTGGGTAGGCATTTCTGACGTGCCTTGCTCGGATTGCTGTTAGCCTCACTTCACGATCTTCTACTGATTCCTAGTCTCATCCTTTTCGCATTTCGGCTATACATAGCGAACGGTTTGTTTTTTTTAGAAGGCTTTTTCAAGGAAGTTATCGAACCAATAAATAAAATAAATTCAAAAGTGTTAAGTGAAAAACCGGCCAAGTGCGAGTGCCCCTAGGGAGCCCCCCTTAATTTTTAATTATAATTATTATTTGTTGTTATAGCGGCAACAGACATACACATTCTGTGAAAATTTCAACTGTGTAGCTATTATGGATCGTGAGATACAGCCCGCTGACAGACGGACGGACAGCGGAGGCATAGTAATAGGGTCCCGTTGGTTACCCTTCGGGTACGGAACCCTAAAAACCAAAACTAGGAATAACCGAAAGACTGTTTATTTACTAGAATTTTAAACAACGGACAGTCGGATAGCCTCGAATAAATATATATTATATAAAACTGCGAAGTAAAAAAAACTACTTGATTTAATTTCAAGTAGAATATTTACTTCGTACTTCAAATTTAAGACCGAACCAACACCAATTGCAATTTACCTAAAACTTTTTTCGACCAATTTTGAACAATAGAACCAACCATACAATCAAGATTTTTGATCGTTTCGTAATGATTTAGAACATTTTAGACACCCTACCTAACTCAAAACTGCCTGCAAACATGGGCGAGGGTCATTCTTCCGCTCAGAAAATGACGTCAAATGCACAACGCCATCTATCGAATATGTAGTTCTGTCAACATTGTGTTGTGATATTTTATTTTTTGAACACTTTAAATTCATATATCTTTTAATAGAATGAACCGATTTCGATGAAACAAAAATTAAGTAATACTTCAAGTTGCGCACATTTTTTATGTATCACTACATTAGTTTCGTAAATTTTACGTGATGCGTGCACAACATAACAGACAAACAGACAAAAATTACAAACATGTAAAAATGGGTTCTGTTGGTTATCCTTCACCCTGGCAATATTTTTTGGAAATATTTTCGATGTACAAAAAAGCTTTTCTTCAGATTTATTATATGTATAGATAGATTTTAGGTGTAGGTAGATTATTGAGTGGAGCATTTCACATAATTATATCGAATCCAGAGGCTCTATGGATCTTTCGTTAGATGGGTCATAACACTTATAATTATAATACGTGGTTATGACTGGGTTTAGAGCTCTCGTCTCATAGAAGGGAATTTTCAGGGACTGTTACTTTAAAATGATTCTTTGTTCCAGGCACCAAAAAGTATGAAAACCATAACTATCGCTGCTTGGTATGTGTCCGTCGCTTTTGGAAATTTGATCGTCATTCTCGTCGCCCAGACTAAGATATTTCAATCCAGGGTAAGTGTTATGTACACAATCCTCACGCCCTCATGGCCCTGGCAGCGTTGTAGACGCCCTGGGCGTCGGGAGGCGCAAGACGATTCTCAGCCACCGTAGGCGAGAGGCAAGGGTCGACGGCAAGTTGTGTTTCACGCGCGCCTAAAGCCAAGAGATGTCAGCTTCATTGAAGGGGCCCGCTAGGACCGATGACTGCTAGGGTTGCGGGATTGTTCAAAAGAATTACCTCGCAAAGAATTACCTCGCAAAGAATTACCTCGCAAAGAATTACCTCGCAAAGAATTACCTCGCAAAGAATTACCTCGCAAAGAATTACCTCGCAAAGAATTACCTCGCAAAGAATTACCTCGCAAAGAATTACCTCGCAAAGAATTACCTCGCAAAGCAAACGCAAAGGGCAATAGAAGGAATACGGGTGGGTTTTAGTCAGTAAGAATCTGACACATCCTCCCGCTCCTACCGAGCGGGAAAAGTCGAGTCAAAATTTCCCACCCTCAAAAAAAAGGGTATGTGTTATGTATGGCGGAAGTTATTAGGTTATTTATTTTGCAACCAGACGCTCATATTGAATATTGAAACCAACGACCGAAAGCTTTAAAAATAATGTTTTGCAATAAATTACCAATTTCAGAGAAGACTACGTAACAATAGCTGTTTTTAGCGATGCTCTAGTTTCAACCAACTTTCGATGGAATGTAAAATTGCGCAAACATTTCAACTTATTCCTTAATTTATATCAGCCGCATCGTCGCTTCGTTTTGCAAAAATATTAATAATTGAAGTACTATTTCATTACTGTACCTAATAGGAAACAAATAAAATACACGCTTTTTCAACGCCCGCTCGGCCCCGTTGAAATTGTATTAGACATCGAGGGAATCTCGTTGGATCGGGTCAAATTGCGATCAGTAAAGCCGACAAGTTTCTCAACCAGAATTTATTCCCAGTTACCTACCATATTTTTTAGATTGTGTATTACAATATTTACTTTTAAAGTACATAATAGAAAAATAATGCATTCGAAGACATTTAGGAAACATTTATACGGATTTTTAAATGGAATTTAGTGACCGACCGAAAGTTCGGTTTCGGTTTCGGCCAGTTTCGGTCTCATCAAAATAATGTTCGTGAATTGTCGTGCGTCCTTCGGTTAACTTTGTCGCAACTCGTGGACGCTCGCCGAGCCGCGCCGGCTTAGTTCGCTGCCGTCTATCGTTGACCGTATTAAGTTGAGGTTGTGTTGACACATAAATCATGAGGTAAGTATTTGTTATGTTTTTACTTGTTTAACCATGAGAAACTGTCGTGTGGGTCCCACGAATGGTCACAGTACCTACAGTACGCATAGTGCAACACGCACGACACTGCAGCGGTGAACGAGATTTTTGTCCTGCGTGTGGCCAGGATCGTGCTATCACCCGCATGCGGACCAGATCCACACGCGTTTTACTACCCGGATGATAGGAAAAGGGTCCTAATGAAATTCTTAAAAAAAACTTTTTACAAAAAACAGAACAGACTTCCAAAAAAAAGCAAAAGTGCAAAATAACTTTCATTTCAGAAGTCAAGTCTTTCATTTTTCAAGGAAGGTTTTCCACATTCCTTGAAAAATATGCATTTGAATAACGAAAACCCCATCCAAATATGATCAGCAGTTTTCGAGAAAATCGCTGACAAACCAGCATATTATATATACGTATACAGGTCGAATACAGAACCTCTTTTTTTGAAGTCGGTTAAAAATTAATTATATTTAACAAAACGTTCTATTCAATTAAAGTTATTGGTACAATTTAAAATGTAGGTAATCTCAGATTTAAATCACTACATAGTATAAAACAAAGTCGCTTTCTCTGTCCCTATATCCCTATGTATGCTTAAATCTTTAAAACTACGCAACGGATTTTGATGCGGTTTTTTTTAATAGATAGAGTGATTGAAGAGGAAGGTTTATATGTATAATTTGAACCCGAGCAAAGCTGGGGCGGGTCGCTAGTAATAATTATATTACAAATTATTGTATTGTATCTACCTATGTCACATTGTGCTGGCAGTCCGCAATTCTACGTCAAAAGCGCTTAGATATTATTTGCATTATATTAGAGATTAAACATGATATGTGACTTATATATTTGGCATTTAGGTATGGCAACACATTATCTAACAATTACGGCAACAAATCAGGCTGTTTGTACATCACGACATAACAATGATTCATGCGTGTCACTGATCCTGCTGATAGCACGTCGCGTCGATTTACTCAGTCGCACAGCGATAATTGGAATCAAATGTTAACACAAGACGAGAAACTAGAACTTACACGAGTGATGGCGTCATTTCTTTTAATCCTGCTAATATTATAAATGCAAAAACTTGGTTGGATGGGTGGATGCCTGTTTGTTACTCAATCACGCACATTGGTACACCGATAGATTATAGTCTGGAATAGCACTTAAATATGCTATAATTTATAATGGGGAAGTACTAATTACACGCGGGCGAAGCCACTGGCAAAAGCTTGTATGGACATACAATGTGTAGTTTCTTTTAAAAAAAATCCACTCTGGTATTATCTCTGTGATTTTACATACTTCTGTCCTGAGACCGTCAGGAAATAGGAGGTTCGGATCCCTTGCTATGAAGTTACAATTACTGTCCCCCCAGTGGGTGCCTACTTTGTTAAATATAGTAATTGTATGTATTGCTGCTTTTTTATTAATTAGGTGGTAAATCATCAAATAACTTCTGCCGCTCTTGGTGGAGCGGAAGGGCGTGTCAGAGTCTTACTGACTAAAACCCACCCGTATTCATTCAGTTGCCTATGCCAAGGCTACGGTGACTCCTTTGATCCCTCCCGTGACCCTGGCAGTCATCGGCCCTAGTGGGCCTCGTCACTGCTTGCTGACATCTCTTTGAGGCGCACGTGGAACACTACGCGCCGTCGACTCGGGCCTGATCCTTATCAGACGGCAAGCTACCAATTAATCGCTGTCCAAAGCCCACGCCTACGGTGGCCGGGAATCGGCTTGTGACTCCCAACGCCCTGGGCGTCTCTAGCGGCGGCTAGGGGCGTGAGGGCGCGAAGATTTCCTCTCCCTCACGCGTCCCGCCTCCTCTTTCGCGAGCATTACTGCTTCGCAGAAGGAGGTGACGCTTCTCAAACCCTCTCATTCCGTAACATTTTCTGGACCTGGGCCGGAAGCGAGAGATCGCCACCGCCAATCGCCTACACGAGGTCATGGTGGTGCTACGCCCAAGCGGGCAGACCTCCACCGTATGCTCCACCGTGTCCTCCGGGCGATCCACACAATATTTTTATTTTTTTTTATTGTTGATAGGCACGCGTTTGACCACTATCTCACCTGATGGTAAGCGATGATGTGGTCGAAGATGGAGCACGCTTGCCTAGAAGTAACCTATTCACTCTTGACTTAAAGACTCCCAGGTTGTAGCTATCAGGAAACACAAACTCCGGCAGGGAAATTCCACTCCCTAGCTGCACGCACAATGAATGTTTTCTCAAAACGCTTTGTGCGTATAGATGGGATGTCCACCATGAACCGGTGGCACTTCGCCGTACGTCTTGTGGTCCGTTGATGAAACGGGCTTGGCGGAATCAAATTATGCAATTCCGTCGCACATTCCCCAAAATGTAACCGATAGAAAACCGACAGGCTAGCAACTCGGCGTCTATGTTCTAGACTTTGGAGTTTCGACTCAACGAGCCTATCATTGCCGATGATCCTGTTGGCTCGTTTCTCAATTGCCTCAAGGGCATCAAGCTGGCATCTGGCAGATCCGTCCCAAAGATGAGAACAGTACTCCATACACGATCGAACTTGTGCTTGATAGAGTTGGAACAGCTGTTCCGGCGTGAAGTACCTTCTCACCTTTGCGAGGATCCCCAACTTTTTGGCAGCCACTTGAGCCTTCACCTCTATGAAGGGACCAACATTGAGGGTAGATGTTAAAGTAACACCAAGAAGATCAAGTTGGTCGGTTATCGGCACGGTCACACCTCGGAAAGATGGAGCCGGGTGAAATTGGCTCCTCTTTGCGGAAAAAAGACACGCCTGGGTCTTAGCAGCATTGAACTTGACCGGATTGGCATCGCCCCATTCTGAGACAGCCTGTAAGGACAAGTTCAGGCGCCCAGCCATAGCCTCTCGGAGAGACAGGACCTGAGACCCACTAGCTCGTGCGTCAGGCACGTATCTCTCGGCAACAGTGCTGTCGTCTGCATACTCAAAGGTACCGGGTTTTAGCAGATCGTTAATATGCAACAAAAGCAATGTTGCTGAGAGCACCCACCCCTAAGGAACACCGCCATTATTAGCCAGCAGTCCGGACGAGCAGCCATCTATGACTACTCGAATAGACCGATCCCTCAGGAAATTTGCAATCCAATCACACAAACCAGCGGGCAGACCGAAGGAAGGAAGCTTGCCAATTAGGCTGTCGTGCCAGACCCGGTCGAAGGCCTTCGAGATGTCAAGGGAGACCGCAAGGGCTTCCCCTTGTTTGTCGATGGCCTCACTCCAGATGTGAATGGCATACGGTAGAAGATCCCCAGTTGACCGATTTCGGCCGGAGCCGTATTGTCGGTCACTGAGGATATCGTTAGCTTCTAGATATGCCAGGAGCTTGCCATTCAGTATACGTTCCATACTCTTACAGAGTACGGAAGTTACCGAGATGGGCCTATAATTTGCTGGGTCAGCTCGACTACCCTTCTTGGGCACGGGTTGCACGTTAGCTTGCTTCCAAGCCATCGGCATTTTTCCAGTTTCAAACGAAAGGCGAAATAGGCGTGTCAAGATCGGAGCCAACTCAGGCGCACAAGTCCTCAGTACAATTGCCGGTATCCCGCCGGGGCCACTAGCCTTGTTCACGTCTAGGTTACGCAGTACCCTTCGGACATCCTTTTGGTGAATGCGAATGTCTGACATTTTCCATCTTTGGGTAAGCTCTTAGAGCGACTAATCGTTCCGCGCTTGCTACCGAACGGACCTAAATTTCATAATAACCAATTCGGTTTTACTGTTGGAATTTCTACCGTCGATGCAACACTCTCTGTCCGTAAAATTGTTAATCTTTCCGAACATAAATACGTTATCGGGATTTTTCTACATATTTCTGGGGCTTTTGATAATGCATGGTGGCCAATGCTACTACTAAAATTGAAAACCAGTGGTTGCTACAAAAATATTTATTCTCTGGTTCACTCGTACTTTTTTAATGGTTCCGCGAAACTCAAACTTGGACATCATTCTGTGACGAAATCTCTAACCATGGGATGTCCTCAGGGCTCAGTGATAGGCCCGTACGTATGGAATTTGGGGTGCGATGATTTTCTCGCGATTGCGCTTCCTTGCGATTGCTCACTAACCGGGTATGCGGACGATGGGCTGCTGATCATTCAGTCAAGTACTCGGGCTGGCCTTGAGAGTTTGGCTGAGACTTCTCTTCGTTTAATATCTCAGTGGGGTGATCGGAACCGTCTTACCTTCGCACCGCATAAAACCTATCTACTTATGTTGAAAGGTAACCTTAAGTCTTGGCCTAGTATAAGGTTTAAAAACGTTCCCGTTAAAAAAAAATAGTCTGTATGCTACCTCGGTATGGTATTAGAAAATAACTTTCATTTATTGAGCATGTAAAAACAGTAGGTGAAAAAGCTAAAAAGAACTTCTATGCGTTGACGAGGATTTCCAAGGCTACTTGGGGCCTATCATTCCTAACGTTAAAAACAATCTATGGGGCTACTTACCTGGGTTGTATGTGCTACGGGGCACCTGTTTGGGCTGATAGCCTTACCGGTACTTGCAGGTGTACTTCCAGTCGATCTTGAGGTGCAGCGACGTGCTGCAATGTACTATTCTGCACGAAAGACTACGGACCCAGACTTTTTACCTCAACGTGATCGTGCCAAGATTTCGAGATTACATGAACCTCAAACTGAAGTTTGGGAGGACCTTTTATCCGAATGGCTATGTAGGTGGGAAAGTTCCATCAAAGGCAGACACCTCCACCAGTTCTTCCCATCGGTTCGCGAACGGCTGGATAGGACATGGCTGGAGGTGGATCACTGTGTTGCCCAATTTCTCACAGGTCATGGCAACTTTAAGAGTAAATTATTTTCCTTCAAGCTTGTTGCCTCACCTTTATGTCAATGTTCTACTCCTGATTGCGAATACGAACAATCCGCACATCATATCCTGTGTGAGTGTACTCTTTGGCAGGCTGAGCGCAATATTATGTTGGATAGTATTCAGCCTACGTCTGGAGTTGTCTATTACACGGACCTTGTGGAAACTAGAACGACCTTCCGTGCGTTCAAGTGTTTTTGCCATACCTATTATTGGAATCAAGTGTAACAGCTCACAATTTTAGGACCCATTAATATTAGTGTTTTTAACCAATGGTGCTTGGCAACTGGGCTTACCCCAGTTGTAAAAACCCCTTTTGTGCCTAATGGCCTAGTTTTGTTCTGTCTCCCGCTTGATTAGGAGGGAAGTGGAAATAATGTTTTTCTTACTCCTTCGCTGTCTTTTCTGATTAATTTCGTTGCGGGACCCAAGACAGTTTATTCGTTTCTCTGGGACTCGTCGAGCTTCATTGCCTCGGCGTTTTTTCTGGTGGTCGCCACTGTTGATTCTGGCTTACAGAAGTTACAGTGGTTTGGGAATAGTGTGGCGGGCTTGTCCCAAATAATAATAAAAAAAATAATAATAATCGACTCGCATCCACCAAGAGTACCAGAGGGCCTCGCGCCACCAGGATCTAGACGCGAAGATTCCGCACACCGAGAGGCAAACAAGTTTGCTTTCTCCTCAGCGGAGTGGGCCAGCGACCCGTCGGGTTTCAGCAGTGGAGGTAGTGAGGGGCGGCAGAAGTTCGATTCAACCGACTTAGCCAGGGACCAAAACGCCTTACTACCAGCTGGGTAAGAAGCAAGTTTGTTCCCAATTCGGCTAATGTGGTCAAACCAAGCCCTTCGCAACACCTTCTTGCAGGACTTGGCAGCCAAACAATGGTGACACCCGGGCGTGATCGCTCGCCTAATCCGGAACAGGAACCTTCCGAAGCAACCGTGTCAAGTGAGGACCTGCGTCAGGTGGAAGGAGAGATACCCACGTATCGCCGCAATTTTGGCGTGCCCAGCGCTGGGTTGCGACAGTCGCATTCCAGATGTCGCCATGAGATCCCACCGGAGCTCTGTCCGCTATGCATTGCTGCTTGTTCCTGCATTCTAAGTACGTTTAAGGCCGCATCTAATTTATCACAATATCATTTAGGAAATAATAATACTGTTACGTCGAACGTATTTCACTGGAACGTTCGAGAATGTAGTCGAAGTTTCCAGAAGTTTCCACTACGTTCTAGAACATTCCATTGTGGTACTGTGTAGAAGTTCATAGATGTTTCTAGAATATTCCAGTAACGGATAGTTCGACAATGTTCTAGAAACTTCCATGACTGTATAAATAGGCCGGACGGCGGGCGAGTGAGTCAGTCTGTTTTCGACTGCGGATGCGAACGGAAGCGAATACAAGCGATTACGAAGAGAATAGTGATTATAAGCGATTCAGTGTTTGTGTAAATAAGTTGTTGAGTTAATAAAGGATATTTGGTTAATTAATTGGTGTAAAATAATTTATCCCATACCCAGCTCGTAACAATACTTAGAGCATATTGAAAGTTTCTGGATTCTGATAAATAAGACTAAATATAAGACTTCGATACATTCATTGTTTTTCAAAAAGTATATTCCCTCGCAATTAATGCATTAATGTTGCATTCGCTGAAACCACTTTACAAAGCAGTTGGACCAGGCCTTCCTTAGGGACCTCCACAATGGCTTGGAACGCATTCACCGTCGATTCAGGGCTCGTAAAACGTTTGCCTATAAGTTTGTCTTTAATTTTTGGAAACATAAAGAAGTCGCAGGGTGCGAGGTTTTTTTGTTTTTGTTTTGGGGTGGGGGAAATCATAAAAAAAGGGTGTGAGGTTTGGGCTGTAAGGCGGAGTCGTCATTAGTTCCTCATTTGAAGCCTTCAAATACGCTTCCATTACCTTAGCGGAATGTGAGGATGCGTTATCGTAGTGAAAGAGGACAAAGCTTCGAGGACGCTTTTCGCAAACTTTTTCTAAGACTGTGCGCTAGCAAGTGTTGACGTACCAACCTGCAGTCACTGTCCTTTGATCTTCAAGCGATACTGCAGTGAATAATGTTCTGCCCCCTTAGCCAAAATACATTTCTGTAAACGTTAACGCTAACGCTTCGTGCAAAATGTATGGCAAAGATATTACTGGGCGTGAGTCACGTGACACTTCTCTGTCTAACGCTTCGTGCAAAACGTTGCCATACATTTTGCACGAAGCGTTAGCGTTCACGTTTACAGAAATGTATTTTGGCTAAGGGAGCAGATATGCCGAAAAAAGAAGCAACTATTTTTCTACCAATACTTCGACTTTTCTTAATTTTCGTCGGTAAATCTTCAAAAGGAAAGACCCACTCTGCCGACTGGCTTTTTCTTTCGGGTTCAAAGCAGTACACCCAGGTTTCGTCACCTGTCACGATTTTATAGACGGCCAATGACTGTCCTCCGTTAAACTTTTTTATCATTTTACGGCACCACTGGACACGCAGTCGTTTCTGGTCCTCCGTTAAGTCATGCGGTATTCATCGAGTGCAAAGCTGCCGAACCCTCAGATGCACATGTAAAATATTTTGCACTTGACTCATTCCAATGCCTAACAGAGTACGAATTTGCTGACAAGTAATTTTTTGTCAGTTTCACTAGGTTGTCGTACAGTATCAATATTAGATTCTGTAACCGCAGTCGCCAGCCGACCTCCACGTCCGGGCCTGCGGACGGCGAGCAGTGGGTATCTCGCCGTCCGATCAGCACCAGGCCCGTGAGTCGACGGCGCGTAGTGTTCCACCATTGACGGGGCCCATCGTGGCCGGTGCCTGCATGCCTAGGGGTAGCGGATAAATTTTGAAAATGAGTTACCGCACCCCTGGTTACTCAGGCAGGGAAGGAACAGGGGTGGGTTTTAGTCAACAAGAGTCTGACACGCCCTCCCGCTCCACCCAGAGCGGGAGAAGTCATTGGATGATTTCCCACCCCCCAAAAAAAAAACCGACTTCCACGTACTATAACAGTCAGAAGTCGACTAGCAACCTCACAAAACTATGGCATAGCAATATTAGTTGTACTTATGACCTTCTTCTTTATGAACGTTTGACATCACTACACATTGGCAACTTATTGCCCGCTTATGATTGTTATTACACAACTACCATATCGCTTACGAAAGCACTGTGCCTCGCATGCCGAATGTTCGAGTCTCACATCAAACATGAAAAATATTTTTTAAGTATTACATGTGAAATAAGAATGCCGAGTTTCTAACAAATATGTTAAATATTCCACAATTAAACGAAGAATCTTTCGTTTTACAATTATTTTCAATCTTAGCGTCGTTATTAAAATATGAGGGTAGATTTGAAACAAAGTGATAAGTTCACCTTGTTTTATATCTACCCTCATATTTTAACTACTTTACTAGTTCACATAAATTATTCCACTATTCGCTGTTGTTGGTTGGTGAACATAGTTACGAGCGTTTGTGTTATCTTGTTGTTGCTATTTTAGTATTCTTCTGAATTAAATATGCAGGCTAATATTAGTATTGAAGCCAAGCCAAATATTGTGGCC
This sequence comes from Polia nebulosa, assembly GCA_951329385.1. Classification (NCBI taxonomy): domain Eukaryota; kingdom Metazoa; phylum Arthropoda; class Insecta; order Lepidoptera; family Noctuidae; genus Polia; species Polia nebulosa. The sequence continues at coordinate 26,249,070 of OX589587.1, read as the reverse complement.
CTATATTCGAATGACCTCAATATATCTCAAATATCGAATGAAACCGGCTTATGCATAAGTTTATTTTTTAAATTTTATGTGGTGGTACCTACAAAATATAATGGTAGATTAATTGCTTGTTGCAAGTGTGTAATATAGATTTTTTTTAGAGAGAGACTGTTAGGCGTTGGGTGAAGAGGTTTGAGGAAAAACGTAGCCTGAAGAGTCGTGAGAGGAGCGAAAGACCACCTGTTATTAGCCTGCCTCAGCGACGATATATGGTTGCTGAATATGAGACGAATGGTTTCATCCCAACAAGGCGTTTACCGATGAGTTCGGCACATCAGTAGCAGTACACACCGTTCGCCGCATACTCCATGCCGAAGGTCTTCATCACCGAACGCCAGCTAAAAAACCGTTTTAAGTCAACGGCATAAAGAGGAGAAGTTAAGTTTTTCCCGGGAATATTTGGACTTTGATTGGGAGACGACAATATTCACCGACGAAAAATCTTTTAAATCGTGCCAAAAAGGAAGGCTGCATTTGTGGCGTAAAAATAACAGGCAATGTCAGACCAAATACGGAGTCAGGCAGAATCAGTGTGAATATGTGGGGTGGATAAGTGCTCAAGGGCCCGGTGAATTAAGTTTTATATCGACGCGAGCCAACAGTGTCAACTATGTGGAAGTGTTGAACGATATAATGTTGCCTACGGTGCGTAATATCTACCCCGCAGAAGATTTAAACGAGATAAGTTTTGTGCAAGACAATTGTCCTATACGCCGTGCCAGCATTGTTCGCGGATGGTTAAGAAATCATCCGGAAATTAAAGTTATTCCTTGGCCAGCTCGGTCCCCTGACTTAAACCCCATAGAAAATATATGGGGTTTAAACCATTAAACCCCATATATTTTCTATGGGGTTTTGCACCAGCAAAGATGGGAAGCTCGGGACGAGAGATGCCCTGAGCTACTCAAATCCCATTGCTTGCAGTTATGGGATAGTTTGCGCGGCACAAATATCTGTGCAAATATTGTGGCGTCTATGCGTCGACGTCTCATTAGCTGTATCGAGGCTAACGGAGGTCACACGAAATATTAAAAATCCTAAACAGCTAGGGTAATTTTGTGTCAGGGGACATAGTGGCCGTAACTTTAACAAATTAGTATTTATATTATTGTAATATTCAAAATAAGTATATAATACATCGACATCATTAGGTTAAGTTATTCGCAACGTTAATTTTATAATAACTCCGTCTATCAACTAACAAATCCTATGATAACTCCGTCTACTTTTGCAAATAAAATACTTATGACATTGTTACGTGAAGTGTACCTTGATGTTTACAACATGCCACTTTCGCTAACGTCGTCACGTTAGCGTAAGTGGCATAGTGTGACATCAAGTAACTTTAGTCCAGATAGTGTTTAAACTATAAAATAGAGAATATAAGGGCCTATGAAGCACTAATATTTTCATTTTAGTTCATAAAATACTCATTATTTTGTTAGGGTGAAGTATAACTTGATGTCACACTACGCCACTTACGCCAATATGGTGCAACTTGAGTCCAATAGAGTTTGTACTATGAAGTAAATAGTTTATGACCATTAAAAGTAACTCATATTTTCAGTTTTCCTAATTAAATACGCGTTAAACAGGTTGTAACGGCAAGGTGTGTTCATGTTTTAAGAACCGGTTTTGCCTACGGAAGTACTCTACACATCTAACAAGGTGGCATTAGTGTGCCATCAAAAAAATGGCATCAAAATTTGGCATAGCCCTTTGATAATGCGATACCGCTTTGCAAAACGTTTATCGGATTAAAGCGGGTTAACGGTTTATCAAAAAAACTTGCTTTTACTAGATAGGCAAAATAGATTAAATAGATACCCTTTTGTTAAGCTGGAAAAAGTTCCTTTTATTATCCGTTATCCATTATAAGACTTGCTCAAACTATAAAAAATAACAGCACATTTTCTATCATAAAATTCTTTCCAGCAAGCAAATCAGACTCCCAAGAATTCTTGGAGTACTCCTGTTATCCGCTACACTTTTCTGCTAGCTATTCATTATTCCGCTTTGAGTTTTCGCATAGCATCTCTTCCTATCTCGTCTCTTCGAAGGTATAATACTGAGTAGTGAGTTTATAAAATGTGCCCTCACCCATTTTGTATGTTGCTAAAAACACAGCTCTAATATTATGTTTAACGTTCACGGATTTTACGCCCGTGTGTATACTTTTACCGGAATACAAGCATGTTTATTTATTTAATTCTTTATGCACACAGTAAGTACAGAGGCGGACTTAATACCTCAGGCGTTTTCTACCAGTCTACCTTTGGATGATGCAGAAATAAATAGTGGTAGGTGCATTATATAAAATTTAACGTCATCATCATCTGCATTTCAGCCGAAAGACGTCCACTGCTGGACATAGGCCTCCCCCAAGTGTCGGCAGAATGACCGGTCATATGCGTCTCGCATCCATCGGCTACCCGCGACCCTCTCCATGTCATCGGTCCACTTTGCTGGAGGCCTTCCAACGCTGCGTCTTCCGGTACGCGGTCGGAACTCTAGAAAAATAAACGTGATTCATAATTATTAAAATACAAAGATATAAAATATAAATATAATACACTCATAAGAATAAACTCATGTTGTTTGTAAGAGGTTATGACACTATGATTAAAAGTTGCTTAAAATGTATAGGGCTTTCGAAATTATAGGTACCTACGTATTACTTACCTAGATAGGTACTTCAAAATTATCATAATTATGTTATTGCAGGCCACTGGTGAACATTTGTGAACATTTGCACTGGCATCTATCGTCATTTAACTCTGTCTTTGAATCCTCCTACCCAACTACTGCTAAAGAAAGTGACATCTAAAAATATCTTTCAGAATGTGTGCATAATCCCTTCATGCTAGATTTTATCACTTAAACTAAAAGATTCTGTGTCGAATACAAACATACTTTTAGAAACAGCTACGTACATACTTGTAAGACTTGCCTCTCTTACTGGATTTCAGCAGAAAAAGTCAGTGCAAGTTTCCAAGTACAACTGCAAATGCTAGAATAGAAACATGATATTTGGACTTCTAACTACTAAAGGTTTATGCTGGAATACTGTGCATTGAGAGGATTCTTTCAATCTGTTGTAGTTTAATCTTCACATTGGTCGGATAATCTCGAACTTAGCTCGATATCAAATGATGGTTATTATTCTGATGTACTGCTTTATGTCGATTGTTGTTTGGAAGTCCTTTAAGAAGGGCTACACGATATTCTTGTAAGATTTCCTAATTTTAATTTTTTAACTTGTTATTACTCTATCCTACTAATATTATGAATGAGAAAGTTTGTTTGGGTGTTAAGATGATTGTTTATCAAATCATAAGTAAATCCTATGATCTATCCGGGCCTATGCCCGGATTAGGTTAAGGATACCTTTTATCCTGGTAGTGTGTTCGTGTCATCCTAATATACGAGTATTTCAGCAAATAGGTTCTTAGTTTAGACTAGACCGCCCAGTTATGGGTTTGGCCAATTTTCACGATGGGAAATATTTTCTACTATTTACTTACCTGGGTATTGTAGCCAGTCTATACATCAATAGTCAAACGTGAGTATTCATTCAATAAATAAGCCTTGCTTATAATGTGCTCTTTGTCGTATTGTCAAATGTCGGTAATGCGTCCCAAACTCGCCGGGCGCTGTCGGACAACCCTAATGGGATTGCGCGCGATTTATCGTTACATCCCTGTCAAAATTGAGGCTGACAATAGTGGATTTCATTGATTTTGATGACTTAAAATATATGAAATTGGATAAAATCAAACGATTTGAAGAGACGTGTTTTATTTGTTTGGTTATGTGTGAAACTAAACTGATTAATAATTTAATAAATAATAATTGAAACACAAGTCTTTCATTTCAATTGATGTCTTTCATTTCAATCTTTAAAGCCCTTGCCCTTTACTTTAAGATTTTGCTCACTTAAGGCGAACGGCAGGCTTGTATGGGAATTTCGTACCGCTAATAAATTTTCGTTCTTTGGGATATTTTTTGTTTTAATTATAATATAGACAAGCCCTTATTAAATTCTTAGATTTTTAGAACTTGGGATGTAAAAGTTATAACCAGTTTAATTTTTTAAGGTTATGTTCTAGTGCATCAATGTTACATGTAGGTACATAAACATTATTTTGGTGATAAAGTAAATGTTCTAGATTGCTTGTCGCTATCTTTGTAGTGTTTTACTTAGGTACCATTTCATAAGGTAGTTTATAATGCGGGGTGCATTATAAACTACCTTATGAAATGGTATGATGAGATATCTATGTCCAGCAGCGGACTGAAATAGTTTGATAATGGTGAAGTTTACGTTTTGACTTTTGAGTGTAGGAAAATAAAACAATAATTTGTTTTGTAAGCACATTTATGTTATTGTACTTACTTACTTATAATTAATTTATTCTTAATATTACTGCATCTAAGAAGGGGGCTGATCGGGTAGCACCCCCATGGCATGCATAGCTTAGGTACCAAATAATACTCAATACTCATCTCATGTTTTTTTTGTTTTTTTTTTTTAAAGTGTTGTGGCTATTCCACTGGCTTGGTTACAAGACCTTTAAGCCAAGTCTTAATTTGAACACTATCACTTTATTCCCCATTAGAATGTAGATGTAACACATTCAAATGTTTTATCGAATTTGTCAGCAAATGTAACGAGTCAGCCATCTCGGCAAGTTTCACTGAGGTAGTCAATACTACAATAAAATTCTCAGCTTCATTTTACTGAAATCGAGTCTATGTTTCCACATATTGTCCTGTTGCGTAGACACTTGAGACAAAAAACTACACCAATTTTACATCACAATATCTACCAGGATTCAATTTGCGAATAATAAAAACAGCCACTGAACTTCACTCGAAGAAATCCGCCAAAAACTCTCTCATCACATGTGAGCAGCATGCAGCATCCCACTGTTCTTAAACTTACAATGCAGTTACAGCTGTAACTTCTGATTGCGTACCGACCATTCATGTTTGTTTCTGGAACTATATCATCATCATCAGTGTTTTAATGTCCCCACTGCTGAGGCACAGGTCTCCTCTCTGTGAGAGGGTTTGGGCCGTAATCCACCACGCGAGCCCAATGCGGATTGGTGGATGTCACATGTCTTCGAATTTTTGGTTCTAGGACATGCTGGTTTCCTCACGATGTTTTCCTTCACCGTTTTGAGAGCAGTGGTGATGAAATAATTTACACAAAGTAAAGCGCCTGCCTGGGTTTGAACTCACGACCTGCAACTTTTAAGTCGCGGCTAATACCACTAGGCCACCACTGCTCTATAACGGACTCTGGAACTATATAACGGACAGATAATTCACTAAATTGCTCAGATGCAGGCACAAACCACAATCCAAAACAGCAAAGAACTGAACCGAGTTGAATGACAGATTCACAGAACATGTGACAGATTTTCTTTACCTGTCAATATTGCCATAATTAATATGAATAAAAAAAAATATTGATTCCTATCATTAAATCGTTAACTATTATGATTTTATGCAACAATTATGCATGCCTATGTATAATCTAAAAGTGTTTAATTATATTTAATGTTATTTCTATTTCTATGTGAACAATATTTTCGATATTTGTGTTGTTTTACATTATGGCAACTTTTAAAAACATAACTGCGTTTAGTATGAGATTTTTTTTACGATCATTTAATAAAACTTTCTATTGATATTATTAATAAATTAATCCCGAAGTTCTAAAAATAGTACACTTACATAGAAATAAATAGCTTAGTTGAAAACAACTAACACACACAGACGTTACAGAATTTGTACCGCTTATTAAGGAATAAGCGGTACAAATTCTGTAACAGAACAACAACTAAAATATGCGGTATGAAATATGCCGTTCACCTTTAGACATAACACAAATTCACAGATATGAACTGTTTCGAATAAACTGTAAATCTTTACTGATTAAAAGGAACCATGATTTTTGAAGCAGTTCTTTGTAAATGAAAATACCCAAATCCAGTGTTGTTCCGATATATCCATTCGAATTTATTACCATGCTAACCACCTGAAGATTCACAAGATCTGGGGCAACACAACAATACACATACGGCCCCAATATAATAAATATAATACTCTCTGATTGAACTGCAAATGCTACTTGCGTTGGCTTTCAGCACGTTATTTAGCTATCTTTATACTAGTCTAGTCTAGAATAGCCTGTATTCCAGCGCACCCTCACTACTCTTTCGTCTGAAATTGCAGCTATTGATGAAATACGTATTTAGATGTTTGTATACCCCTGTCCTTTATGCGTATTCTATGAATGGGTTCTGGCTTGATTTTGCTCCGACGTGTTCCAGGTCGGAAACGGAAGCCCACTCCCACCAGGGTAGGCTCTATTAGAATATTAGAATCAATAGTCTTCAATCACAGTCTCTAGCTGGAGCCGTGGACGAACAAAGTTAGGTCCATAGTCGCCTTCCTACAGCCCTGATCGTCCCGTGCTAGCTTGAATTTCTTCACGTTTACGTTCAGAGAACGCGCAGAAATTAAATTATATGGTTGTAGTTGTAGCTTTGATGAGGGATCGAAAAATTCTGGAAAACTTGCGAACTTGATAGATGTTAGGTAGGCCCAACTGGCACCGCATCTACTACAGGCTCACTTAGGTACTCTCCGGGTAGTGGTTGCTTTTGTGGGTACCTACCTGAATACAAGTGGACGAGATGCCACGGCAAATTGCCATCATTGCAGAGGTGACATAGATTCTGCACAGCATACGTTCGAGGAGTGCCCTGCGTGGGCCTCTGAGCAGCAGGTCTTAGTCGCTAGGTTCGGGTGAGACCTGTCTCTACCAGCAGTAGTTCGGGTCGTGCTGACGGAGACAGAAATCTGGGGAAAGTGGCCTCCTTCTGTGAGACCGTGATGTTTCAGAAAGAAGTAGCCGACCGGGATCTTGAGAGGGTCGAACCCGCTCGGAAATTAAGGCGTCGGGGATGCAACCGCAACCAACCACCCCGCCTGCACTATTTAAGGCAGGTGGGACTCCAGAGTCGCGGGAGTTTAGATATCCCACGTATCTGTCCGCCCAAAGAATGATCCCAGGAAAGACGGTGGCACAGTGATCACGTGCCATAGCGAGGCTCAGGGGAGACCCCTTTACCGTCTCCTCAGGGATGTGCCCTAACAGGTGTTGTAGAAGAGTTCCGGGGTGGTCTTTTAAAAGGTCATGGGACCCCTTCCATGTGCTGATGGTGGTCACCGGGGTGGTTTTATTGAAGTAAAAAATTCACACACCCTGTTATTTTACCCAAAAAACTAGGTGCCTTGTGAAGGGTTCCCCTCGACAGCAAAAAATAAGTTACAACTGGTAAACTTGAAGATTAAAAAAAATACTAACAAACGAGTAGGTTATTCGACCACAACCGACAATCCCGAAAAAGTTTGGGGACACAAACTCAACCGTTATAAACCAGTTTAAAATAAGAACACGCGGCGAACAAAATAATCCTGCTTAGGTACACAGCGTAAACTAAACTGCAATACGATTACAACCTTTGACAATAGATTCTCAGCATTGTACCTACTTGGCTTCAGCCTTTGCTTCAGATGGAGTGGACTAATACTGTAAAATAAACGCCATAAGCGAAAGCTAGTTCTGCTACAACAAACAGACGCGGCAACTGTATGATGCTTCACTTTGTGAATACCTGTGTCTGGTTTAAGCTTCGCCGCGTGTGCAACATAAAGCAAATGTGTGCTTAAATACATTACAAGTAACTCATGCGAGGTTCTCGTCTGTGGCTGTGGCTGCAAGCTACTTAAAGTTCAGTTCGTCCCCGCCAAGTTACAGTTTTCGACCAGTACATAAGCTTCAGTCAACGTGTTCTCATTTACGCGAAAATATGAAATCATTTTGTAGCGTAGTTCGCAGCGAGATAGGAATTCAATTTGAATTTGATAGTGTAAAATTTTGCAGGCGACGGAATTCTTCGTGTACGCCGCTATGCTCGCGATTGCTATGCTCGTGTTCCTGTGGATGGCGCAAGACTACGAGTCCCGGAATATCGACGCCGACGGCTCCTCGTCTGAGAGTCGGCCCTTGTTACACCATCGATCCAAAGTAAGTAACAATCAAATCCATGCGCCCTTTTTTCTGAAATTTGGGCATTTTACGAGCATATTTTATACGAAATAGCTCCTCAATTTTATTTTATGCTTTTAGAAAATAACCCATGCTATGCGAAATCGCGTGGTGAAACAATTATTCAATAAAACAATCATCGTTGCGTACATAATCCGTTAAACTCGAACCTATTGTGATATTGTTTGTGAAAATACCCTTTACAAAACTGCTTTTTCACCAGCTTAAATATGTAACTCAATACACCTGTATACTCAATGTAATAAACAATAAAATTTCCTGGTTTCATTTGTGAAACATATTATCAGCAACACTCTGTTCTCGAATTTCATTAAATTTTGCGAAAATGAAGACAAAGCCTATTGTGAATTGGTCTAACACCACATTACCATAATTCAATCAACTGAAATGTGAAAATAATATGAAATTTATCTCGTACTAGCGACCCACTCCGGCTTCGCACGGGTGCAATTTGTTTATTTGATTTCCCAAAAATCTCACACACCTACAAAGTGTTGGACAGGTGTTTTTAACACATTGTTTTATTTTTTTATCCATAAACGAAATCCCAATAAAATTCAGTTTCCAACGAAAAATAAGTTTTTGTTTTCAAAACGATGCAGTATTACTTAGCCGCCCTATTTTCTAAAGTAGGTAATTGTAATAAATAAAATGTATATTAATTTACTTGTAGGACTAGAAACTACTTAGAAGACTATTAAATTTAATGGTAGCTGGTGGTTTTGCGTTACCATTGACGGACAATAGTTTTCTGCTAGGCTTATAATATTATTATGGCATGCCAGCGCCAAGATATCGCGCATCCCTATTTTTATTTCTTTGTATTTCAATGGTTTTAGTTAATTATCCAAAATATGTTTTCGTAATAAAGCACCGAACATATTGTTTACGTTTTAAAGCGACCTAAAGGTCGCTTGAACGCGAATATACACGAATATAAAAAAGTCGCGTAGACTTTTTCTTGACACCATAACGCCGCGGCCATATTCAAACTTTAGGGTTGCTAAATCATTACTTACTTATGATCTATAAATATTGTTTATCTTGAATAGAGAACTAACGCGGCCCTTTATAATTATATATATTCATCTTCTTTTCGCATCGATGGCTGTTTAATCAAATAGTACGTTTAGTCAAATATGGTAGTGTTCTTGAACATCGATATATATTATATCACACTCATTTGAATAATGTAAGGTAGTTATACAGATATTTTGTAATCATGGAAATATACTTCACTTACCTTGTTCTCTTATTTTTTTTAAACACACCGGCGAGCACAAAACACGAATTAAAACGGGTGTGGTTGCGCCGTGCCCTGGTTCAGGCCATGGTATGGAGCGAGAGGGAATGGAAAGCCGTCTCCTCCTTCTGCGAAGCAGTAATGCTCGTGAAGAGGTAGGCGGCATACGTTAGGGAGACTCAACAACAACAGAGTCGCCCTAGCGCCCTCAGCCGCAGCTGCCGCAGGAGACGCCAGGGGCCGCGAGACGATCTCCGGCCACCGTAGACCCGGACCTGCGGACGGCGAGTAGTGGGTAACTCGCCGTCCGATCAGCACCAGGCCCGAGAGTCGACGGCGCTTAGTGTTCCACGCGCGCCTCAAAGAGTTGTCAGCAAAAGGACGGGGTCTGCCACGGCCAATGCCTGCCCGAGGGTTGAGGATAAATTCGAAAGAGTTATCTCGCCCCTGGGCATGTAGGGCAGGGAGGAACAGGGGTGGGTTTTAGTCAGTAAGAGTCTGACACGCCCTTTCGCTCCACCCTAGAGCGGAAGAAGTCATAAGATGATTTCCCACCCCCAAAAAAAAAAAAACGGTTGTGGTTGAGTCGTATTGTTTGAGACTAATACAACGTTTCAGTCATTTGAAAACGTCATTCTAACTGCTATGACATAAGCGGTCACTTAAGGGTCTCTCATCGCAACCAGTATTGGACCGTTAAGTCGGTCTTTGTATTTTTATATAACTTGTATACAACGTTCAACGGTCATTGTCTGACTGACATAACTACTAAACGATAATATTGTCTTGAAATTTGGGCCTAATTCGCGATATAAAGACGTTTATATTTACGTTTATGCGACCAATCTTAAAAACTAGAAAACGTTAACTTGACTATTATAAAACATTAATATGTTAGTTGGGTATATAACGTATTGTTTTTATTCATAGCTACACGTTCAAATTATGTACAAAATGGTATGAAATAAAAGACCAAAACTGAATAAAGTGCAATATTTGGAGTATTTACCTCAAGGAGTCAATGTTCTCATTTTACGGGAAATGAATAGCAAAGGCTGATAATTATAAAATCGATTTCAAGTCCCTCGAACTTCACTTCAATATGTTGAATAGTATCACACTTTTTTCTCCTCGCAAGGCATTTTTAGTTAAGGATTTTATTTTCTACACTCCAGAGTGTGTTTTAAAATCGTTTTATATTCATGTTTTATCTCAAAAATAGGCTAAAACGAATGATTTTATTTTATGTTATAAATACCTACATTAAACATCATTAAGTCAAGTATTAATCTGTCAGTGAATGCAGTAAGCCTAAGTAAGAAATGAAGTCGCCTTTGAATTGTGAAAAAAAAAAAATAGTTTTCTTGATATGATATATAATATAGCTTCTGCTCGCGACTTTGTTCTCTGCGGATTTCAGAAAAAAATACAAAAGACATGAAAAATGTGTAATCCTACTAATATTATTAAAGTAAATAAATAAAATTGTATGTTGTAATAGTTGTTAGCCTCGAAATTTTTTGTCTTGGTAGCTTGTGAATCTTTGCCTTATCTAGCATTTAATAAACTGACAAAAAATATTGACGTTTAAAAGTGTTCTAGAAAACCAATTTAAAAAATAAGTATCATTTACAAAATCACATCTGCCACAAAATACTACTTAATGATTCTAGTAGATATTGATGTCTATTATCTAAACATTTAGATTGTCTCACAGCCCTCTGCAAGTTAGCTTCGGCCCCTCGCACCCCTTCTAAACGTCCGGGCCCCAGCAAGATGGTGTTGAATTTTGTTTGAAATTTTTTTAAAATCAAATGGCGCTCAAGCTACAATATAAAATCATAACGGAAAACCCCATACTTTATCTGAGCTGCAATGAGGATCGGACTCAGGACGCTCCGCGGAGCACTTGCGCTTTTACTTTTGTCTTGGCAGAAAAAACTTTTTTACAAAAAAATAGAACCGACTTCCAAAAAATGTGCAAAATAACTTTAATTTCGGAAGTCGGTGTTCCTGTTTTGTGTCTGTGTTTTTTGACACCGACTTCCGAAATTAAAGTTATTTTGCACTTTTTTTGGAAGTCGGTTCTATTTTTTTGTAAAAAAGTTTTTTATTTTTCACTTTTTAGTTGTGGTTCCCCATTAAACTGTGTTGACAATTCATAGACATACGATAGCAGCAATCGCGGTTGATTTGCAGTCAATTTTTGAAGAGTTCCGTTGTCTGTCTCCGAAACCCATAATCAGATCTTTTTTAAATTTAAATGGGACCATTTCGGAATAAACCCCTTTCGAACAAAAAAAGAATTTTGCAAATCCGTTAATACTTACGAGTATTAACGGATTTCTATGACGGAGTTATGCCCGAACATACATATACTTACAAACATCCGAATTGATAACCTCCTCCTTTTTCGAAGTCGGTTAAAAATGGCCGTCATCGCCCTCAACCGTGTCCTTATACCTTCTATGTTTCTAACAATAAGTTAAATGTGCGGCACCTCTTCTTATGCCATATCTCTCTGTTAGTCGTCAATTCAAAAGGGAAAGATTAATTTTCTACAACTGCCTTTTAAAGACCTTTCCTTCCCACCGTGTTCGTAGGGTTCATGGTTCGTTTGAGGGTCTCCGTATCGAATTTTACAATAAGCTACCCCGTTCTTTTCTTGACTTGCCTTTTAATGCATTTAAAACTAAAGTTAAATCTAGTCTCTGTTCGAAGGCATACTATTCCATCAACGACTACTTAGAAGATAATAATAGTTGGTCGCTGTGTTGAACGCAAGACAATGTTACACTTGATGTTCTTTCTCCATATTTAGCTTATGGTTGTGACAGATTATATGAGTTCATATAATAATTGTCTACCAATTTTAGTGTGATGGCCCTAGTTCATTACTTGTGGCTTCGAATCACAGCCCTTTGATAGTTTTTATCTTTGTTGCACACCAGTTATGTATGGAGGCTTCTTTAATTTGGTTTACTGTTTCAGTTTTTAATGGCATGATTGAGTGTGCTAGCTGGCAAGTGGCGGATTATTTAATTTTATGATTATACTCGTATTTTAGACGACATATATTTATTTTTCTGTTTTACATAATGTTAAGATTGTTGCATATAATTATATAGATTCAAGTTCTTAAAACTTAACAGACAGATGTGTTCCTGGGGAGTTTGTTGGCCACTTCTTCTTCACAGCTAAAACACTAGGAAGTGGTGACGGGCGGGCGTTTTTTGGGGGACTGTCTTTATGTAGAACTTTGACGTTCAAAAAGTGCTGGTTCTCAGCCCAGTTTGAATAAATGACTTTTGATTTTGAAGAGGGGGGAGAGGAGCTGAATTTTGGAACTACGTAATCCGCGCGGACAAAGTCGCGAGTGAAGTGCTAATTTTTAACCGACTTCGAAAAAGGAGGAGGTTCTATGTTCGACTGTATGTATGTTTTTTTTGTCCACCGATTTCTCTGTCAATTGAAGACCGATTTTCAAAATTCTTTTTTTATCCGATAGAATATACTCCCGAGGTGGTCCCATATAAATTTTATCGAAATTGCTTCAGCGCTTTTTGAAAAACTGAACAAAAACGAAAAATACGTATACCTAGATGACGTTTTGGTGTTCTACAATTACGACTAAGTTTAAATTCCACGTTCCATGTTTTTGGGGTTTTTAGTTCTGGGGTACAACAACTAAAAAGTGAAAAATAAAAAAAAAACTATTATACAAAAACAAAAAACAACCGACTGCCAAAAAAAAATACAATAAAAATTATAAAATAACTTTAGTTTCGGAAGTCGGTGTCAAATAACGAAGAAATAAAATACAAACACCGACTTCCAAAATTAAAGTTATTTTTTTAGTTTTTAGTGTATTTTTTTGTGAAAGTCGGTTGTTTTTTTTGTAAAAAAGTGTTTTTTACGTAATGTTTTTGCAGTATGCCACTGACTAATTGTAGTAAAAATACAGTATTAATTTGTGGTTTTCAAGCAGTATTCTCTTGCGTCGGAGAGAAATTCGTGTGTTCGAACATATCCTTTTAATATTTTTGTACAAATACAAAACTAAGCGCCATAGGCTATTTAGTCACGAAAAATTCACGTTTTCAGTAAAAAAAATGCAGCGGGAAAAAACTAATAAACTGTTTCTAATATCTATTGTAGGTACTTCAATACATAACAAAAGTTTAAAAAAAATATTAATGTTTTATTTGCTCCATACCTTTGCTAAAAACTCTCTAGTGCTATCTTTATCGCACATTTTTGCAATGTTCATAATTAATTTACTTAATTAGTAGTATTCGTAGTAATTTGAGGACAGAAAAGTTGAAAGGGAACCGCTTATCTTGGTATGGTCATGTAAAGAGGAGTGATGAAATACATGTAACTAAAAGAGTTATGAATATAAATGTGAATGGATGGAGAGGGAGAGGGAGGCCAAAGAAAGGATGGATGGACTGTGTGAGGAGTGATATGAAAGAAAAGGGAGTTAGTGATAGCGTGACGGCTGACAGGACAGAATGGAAGAAAAAAACGTGTTGCGCCGACCCCAAGTAACATGGGATAAGGGCAGGAAGATGATGATAGTAATTTGAGGACATACAAAATACGATATAATTTACCGACAACTGTTAAGGATAATATTTAAACGAATAATTATTTCTTTACTTTGATTATTTATTTTATTATAATATATTTAAAAAGGTTGTTTATAAGAGTACCGATGTAAGTCAATATTCTGACACAAGAAATAAATGAAGTTTACGTGCGGGCAACACTAAACCAATTGGCGGTTTGAATTAGTTTTACGTGGTGGCGCTATATTCGATTTTTTGAACTTTTCGCGAGGGCCTCATGCGGGGAAATTGCGGTAAGTGCGGGGATTTCGGTGCATATCGAACATCAATTATTTTCGAGGTGCTGCCTTAATACATTTTACCATAAATTATTCGGTTTTATCATTGTCAGATAATTACGGCATATTGTCAACGAAGGATTCTTCTTTTTTTCTTATATATAAAACAAAGTCGGGTTAGTTACATAATTTATAACTCAAGAACGGCTGTACTGATTTCAATGATCTTTGATTTGTTGGATTTGTCTCCACGCCAAATAGCAGAATAACTATTGAAATATTCAAAAAATCACGAAAAATAATCATTTTCTCATACATTTTGGGAACGGCTATTATGTTCATTGATTCTGAGGCGGTACAAAGTTGGCCGGGCCAGCTAGTTTATTATAAAACAATTAAAATTTTATGTTATATACAATTTGCGGTAAGCTCCATGATAAAATTACAAGTAATCCGAATATTTACATCTCAGAATTGTTTACCAGCTGGACATGAATGTGTTCTGTAGAAAAAAACAAAACAAATAGATTAAAAAAAAAACAAGCTTCCTCTGCCTCGACATCATGTGTAATGGAATGTACTCATGATAACAAAACATACTAGCCCAAATTCAACTGTCCTACCTTTTGCCATCAATCTTAACGAACTGAGAACTCGACAAACATGGAGATATACACAAACAGAATTTAAAAAAAAAAATTCATTGATGACATTCTCACCACAAATAAAATAACGTTCCAGATTTAAAATATATGATCAATGTTATCGTAGTACCTATTAGCTAGTTATAACACTTATCACCGAAACTTGAAGAAATACAAATGAATAATTAAGTAATTACTATTTCATCGAGCCCTCGCCTTAGTAGTGAACAGTTTCAAAACTCACTTGCCGAATTGCAAAGTTAACATGAGAGCATGAGACAGTTGAATCCACTTTATAAGAATTTCAAAATTAATATTTCACCTTTAAATTCTAAGCAGCTTAGTGTTTGCAATTTTATATTAGAATTTTTCCCAAGAACAGTTGGTCTTTGTGAAAAAATTCTGGAATACAATTTGTACTTTTATGGTTTTGCGTACAGTGGATTTTCCTTGAAGTTGAAGTACCTACCTCTTAATTAATTATTGAAGATTTTTTTTTACTTTTGTGAAAGTAACATTTTCATTACATTAACATTCGATAATTGGATTAAAAGTATAAAACTATATGATCACCATTAACAAGAAATTTACAAAATTGTTGTACATTTTAACTCAGACAAGTTACACACTTGAATGAGCAAGCAATGCATTCCTTTGTCGCGTAACGGACATATGTTCACCTTCTCAAATTATCAATTTCATCTATGAAGTTGAAAGCACTTATTTAGAAATTACTTAAATATATCTAGACACGGTATAGTTGCTCTATATCACGAAGGAGGAAGAAACTTTGATGTGTGTGTAGATTCACGTACACATTTTTTCTGTATGTGTCAGCTATTTTCTATGACACCGAGTGCTCCGACCTCACGCACTCAGAAAAAATGTGTACCTGAACTTACACACGCATATTTATGACCCGCCTTGGTGAGATAGAATAACTATACCGTACCAAGCTTTATTCAGAAAAATAATAAATATATTTATTATTATCTTAATATATATATAAATATTTTTTGATCAGAAGTTAATTCACCCAATAGTCAAAAGTAGTAGAACTTTGTTAAATTTTGGTAAAATGTTTTATTTCAATCATTTGTTAGCATTACCAGTCACATAAATACTATGATGAGAAAAAATCCTTCGTTCCCAATATGACAGATTCCCAAAATGTAATAAGTGTACCAGTCAATAGTGTTAGTGTCTGTGTATAATTTAAATAGGTACTGTTTATCCTATTCTTTATCGTAGCGTACCGCGATACATCTGTCGCTACTTGAGTGGTATGGGTAAAGCATGTACAGCCTATGAGATAGAGATTTTGAGGCACGGAGTGGTCTTGGTATATAATAGATGGTGGTCACCCATCCGCGGACAAACCTCGGCAAGTGAGCTGAACGTTCGGCCTAGCTGTGCGGCTGTTATTCGCTCCTCGTGGGATCCTTGACAGTCGTAACAGGTAGTGGGTTGCCCACAACCCACACAGTATAACCAGACAAAGCGACTACCTGACCCCCGCTTGAGTCAGGTCTGATAGGCAGACGCTGTGTCTGGTTGGACTTGATAGCGATCTCAAGATAGTAGGGCAAAGGTTGAGGCATATTGCCGCAAAAAAGACGAAAACTCGAATATCAAACGCGTGCGCCTTTTTTGTTTTCGTGATAGAAATGTGTGCATTACGTTGTGTAGATGAGGCCCAAAATACTATGCACATTTATAAAAAATCACTTCGACTCTCTCTCAGTGTACTTTAAGCCTTACTCTTCTTTCTTTCTCCTAGATCTTCTGACAGTTGCGTGTTCGCAGGTGATATCGGTGCACTCGCTGTCAACAACAAGCAGGTTTGGAGGCACGGGCAGCAGCGCAGCCTCGTGCCTAGGCGTGATGGAGCGCTCGCGGCCCGCAGCCTGGCCTCAGCGCGCCTATGTGCATCTCGCCACCCCTAGCACCGGAGAACCTAATCCCACTACACTGGCTCAGGAATAATTTTATAGCATAACATCATCAGCCCGTAATGTTCCGACTGCTGGGGCACAGGCGTGGAGGCAGTGGGCTGCAATCCACCATACGGGCCCCGTGTGGATTGGCAGATGTATTTTTTTTGAATTTTCAGTGTTAGGACATGCCGGTTTCCTTACTATGTTTTTCTTTATCATATATTTCAATAATTACATACCTATGTATGAGATTTTTTTTTATCATCATCAATACTTTTCTAGGCATCAATTAATATATTGATCAAAAATACGATTTGTGCCCAACAATAAAAAATCTTAAAAAGAAAAAAAAAATAGATTTTCTCAACATTTTGTCGAGATATGCGAAAAATGGGTTGATGATAAAAAAAATCTCTTTCAGTATTACATATAGTCAAGAATTTATGTAATGTTATGTATGGATGACGGACATCACTGGCAGTTGTATGTTGTCTTGGTCAGCTAGGTGTGATTAGTTTTTATTTTGGCTTCGCACGGTTTGTGCATTTATTTAGAAAGTATTTGTTTTTAGATACAGAATACAGTCACTATGTTTCCAATAGAATGCAGATGTAACACATTCTAATGTTTTTGCAGTATTTGGCAGCAAATGTATCGAGTCAGCGTTCTCGGCAAGCTTTACTGAGGTAGTCAATACTACATAACATTTTCAACTACAATTTACCGAGATCGCGTCTGTTTTAATGATTCCACATATTGTCCAGTTACGTAGATACTTGAGACACAAAACTACACCAATTTTACATCACAGTATCCACCAGAAATCAATTTGCGAATAATTAAACAGCCACTGATCTTCACTCGATGAAAGCCCGCCAAAAACCTAGTATTAGTTAATTTCTAAACTAGCCCCTCAACGGCCGCGCCTCTTATCGCAGTTTGACATATTTACGACCGGGCTCATAAAAAACAACTTGCTGAGGTTTCTATTGGAGCGAGGCACTTAAAGTAAACTTTTTTGGGTTGTTGAATAAACAGACCTTAGAATAACATGTAAATAATACTTGTAATTCAAGAGTTGAATTTTATTCAAATTCTGTTATCAACGATTTGTCGGGAATAGTGTGTGTGTGTGTGTGTGTGTGGGTAGTTGTTAAAACCACTGTATCAATTTACATGAAATTTTGCATGTTGCACTATGCATAGACAAGCAATAGAATTGCTGCGTTGGAGTTGTAGAGTCCGATATCATATTTTCCTATTATTCACACTCAAAACTTCAAATTACGAAATCAAAACAACATAACGGCTTTTTAAAATTGCGTTTCTGCGTTTGCGTTGCGTTTTGTGTTGCGTTTTTTTTCTAACACTATGTAATAACTATCTAAGAATGCATGTGCACCATGCCACAGGATATAAGATCTTTAGTTATTTAATAATAGAGGTTTAAGCCGCGTAATCTGGCTCGGCATACTGGTATGCCCGTGGCCGTTCAGGGGCTAGATGAGACCGTGCTACAGCGCTACGCCGCTACGTCGCTACGCAGTCGTAGCGCTTTCGTAGCGCGCTCATAGCGCTGTCGTAGCGCTGTCGTAGGCTTAGATCATAAAGGAAAATATCTTTTTTATTGTGATTTTCGATGCTTCTAATTTATTTTTCTAGATTAGCTAGTTATACACTTATGTACGGTTATTAAAATATTTTTCCATACATAGAAGTAGGCTGAAACCACAGAGCGCTACGTGCTAATATATATTGTTATTGAAAAATAAGTACATGTTCTTTAAAAAAATATTAAAGCCTTAAAACATTTTACTAGCACACAACTAACGTATTAGAGTATTTAATTATAACATAACACTAGGTATTCTACAATGTTCACCTTTATTGTCGTTTGAATAGTAATAATAACACAATTAATGCAAAATGCATAGGTAAATCAATTTCTAGTGTCATTATTGAATTAACAAACGTATGATCTCTGGAATGATGGTTAACAATGTTTATTCAGCCTATCATAACTGGTGAGGATGATTTGAATAGGCAAATATTTACATCAGAATGCGATTACCTTAGTAGGATATCTGACTTGGATGTCTTAAAGCAATGTAGGGTAGGCTAAATGAAAAAACCTTTTAATATTTCCACTGCTGGGTCGTAGGCCTCCTCTGTGTGAGAGGGAATGATCCTTAATTTACCACGTGGGCCCAGTGCAGGCTGGACGTTTCGTATCTTCAAATTTATGGTTTTAGTTTTTTCCAATTTTAAGAGCAGAGATGATGAAACAATTTTTTTTTGTTCCGTACCCGAAGGGTTCAAACGGAGCCCTATTGCTGTTACTCACGTGCCCGTCTGTCCGTCTGTCTATCCGTCTTCTGTTACACAGGATTTACAGACAAACGGTTGGAGCTACAGTCTTCAAATTTTCAGTTTAAGCATCCTGTTCAGGCAAAGCCATACAAATACTCAAAAATACATTTGGTACGTAACCCTAATATGCGAAGTCCGACACGCACTAGGCCGGTTTTTTCATTTTTTATTGTATAGGCACGCGTTTGACCGCTATCTCACCTGATGGTAAGCGATGATGAGATCGAAGATGGAGCACGCTTGCCTAGAAGTAACCTATTCACTCTTGACTTAAAGACTCCCAGGCTGTAGTTATCAGGAAACGCAGACTCTGGCAGAGAATTCCACTCCGTAGCTGTACGAACAATGAATGTGTTCACATATCGTTTTGTGCGTGTGAGTGGGAATTTCCAATAACAGAACAATTTCTACAAAGTAGGTTACTTTTTACGTGTGACACCAGATTTAAAAACGTTCCAAATTCATAGATTCAAAAGGTTTACAACTTCTCCTTAATAATATATAAAAAAAAATATATAATGCCTTTTTTCCTCTTGGCTATATGAATTATATATAAAAAGAACCGTCAAGTACCTTAAAAACGGTCAAAACGTAGTCTTTAATGACAATACCAGCAATAAGTATCAAATATTTTGTTTTTTTGACAGTTTGAAATAGAATGCGATCAGGAAAAACGAAAATTGAAATACGGGAATTGCAGGATCGGGAAAAAGCCTTATAAACGAAATTATGAGATGGTTAAATTTTATAAGGGGTATCAACGGGTAAGGTCCCGTTGACAACCTCTACTAAGCCCACCTCAAAACTTTAATGCTTAGCTAGTTACTCATAACCTGTTATTTTTTCAGTTTTTCTGTACAAAACGGTTACGTCATTTTGATTCAACGAATAAAAGACTTGTTTTTTTTTTAATCTTTATAGGCTCGCGCTTGACCACTATCTTACCTGATGGTAACTGATGCGTTATTTACTCTTGTCTTAAAGGCACCCGGTTGTAGCTATCAGGAAACACAGACTCCAGCAGGGAATTCCACTCCTTAGCTGTACGCACAATGAATGTATTCCCAAAACACTTGTGCGTGTGGGTGGGATTGCCACCATGTAGTACCTACCGGTGGCGCACTGCCGTACGTCTAGTGGTCCGATGATGGAACGGGCTTGTTAGGCCTTAAAAGTCATAAATGTCTGTTGAAATTATTGAAATGTTGGCACATTACTTGTCAATTTGGTAACTTACACGTACTATGTGTGTCTAACATGAAAAATAATAAAACGAATTTCTAAGTGCGCAAGTCGGACTCACACTTGTTCCGTTTTAACGATTTACTTTGAGTAGCGGTTAGGTGCTTGAAGAGGATTTGAGTGAATTGAGGGAACTAGAAAGTAGGAATGTTTTCTATAAAAATCGAAGCGTATAAACCTTGATGAAGTGCTCTTAAAGAAAGCTTTCAATCCACTTGATTTTGTAGAGTAAGATCCCACAGCCATCAGACGTTACTTATATTCTGATCAAAAAAAAATGTGGGATTAAGTAGTGTTAGTATTACTTTGAACGTATGCATACCTGCTAGTTTAGGCCGACGGCCAATATACCAGTATCAGGCGCTAAAGTTACGTAATAAACATACATAATTCACTTTTCTTATAGTTTGAGTGCTGATTATCATGCCTGTCTCGCAGAATATGGTTAAATAGTTCATTATTAAATAATATTTTAACGCTTAATTAGTTATTATAATAGTTTAAAGGCTGGTTGTCACCTCGAGTGAAGTTCTATTCATAAGGCCGAAACAGTAGAGACAATTTATTAGGAGTACATAATGAAAATAATAATCAGTGGTGATTTGGGAGGGTGTTTAATTAACGCCTTGTATGGTTGTTTGAATATGATCATCATATATGCAAAAAAAAGCAATCGCTGTCAGCCCGAGCTAGCAGGTATGCATTCGTTCAAATTACATACTGAATCCCACACATTTTCTTAATCAGAAAATTAGTATTGTCTGGTGGCTTTGGGATATTGGACCTTTTTTTTTGTTTGAGTGTTGGAAGTCGTCACATAACTTCTTCCGCTCTGGGTGGCGTGTCAGGTATTTTGGAACATAAGCTTGTCAATCTACATGATGATAGGGATTAACAGCACATTTCATGTCCACTTCACTAAAGTATTCTCGATGAGACTTTTAAAGAATAGGCCGGCTAATATCGTCTTTTTGCGACGCATTTAAAAATGATTTTATGTATCGTTTTAAGTGTGTATATAACTTGAAGAAGGCATTGGCAAATACAAAACTGTGACGAATGAAACACTCGCTTATTAAGATTTTATTCATTTATTTAGAGAATATAACTTTACTTCATTGGATAGTAATTATATCATAGTATTATATAATACCTACTTTTAATTTTGTCTATTTAAATATTTGTAAATGTTGTCTAATAAAATTGTGAACTAATTGGCTTGCTTATTTCAAATCAATTAATATCTATATGTTACCGTTAGTGTTGGAGCGGTTTGAGAATTAATACCCTATTAACTTTGTGTCTAATATAATTTTAAATATAAAATTATGGACTACATTTGAAGGGACTGGTCAATTAGAGGGATGAAATAAGCGGGAAAGTTCCATAACTTTCACTAAACTAAACTTAACTTGTGTTCACATACATCCCATGATGTATTTGACACGGGGAGGGGGCACTCTTACCTGCTATTCGAAGATCCAGCCACGTGGCACGAAGGCTGTTACTTGGCGGATTCTTCTTACTCAAAATGGCGGCGTACGACTCTCGTTCACAGCACCCGACACTATCACTTTACACAATTGTTTATATCCACGAAGCGGGTTACAGACACACAACAATCGAAAAACACACAGACAGGGGTTACAGACACAGTTTATAAAATGTTCTCCTGCAAATCCAACTAATTGTATTGCTTAAGTTCTCAGCCACACAGTTTCTGAGACGCTGGTGGGAATTGAGTTACGAAATCCATTCGCGACGAAGGAATATATCGTACTGGTCACCGTTCGTTCACTTGATGTGAGCGTAGAAGGTAGGACACGAATGGGAGGTATGGATGTCAAAATCCACGAAATTCAAAATGCGTTTGTTCATGCATTTGGTATGAGTATACGACATACAGGGTGCAACGGAAAGGTGTGGTCATATTTTAAGAACTGCATCTGCCCATCGATATGAACAACTTTATTAAAGAAAACCTTTTTTTACCCCCCGTACAAATATTGATCAGCTGATGGATCACTTTGTATGCAAAATCCATTTTTTTTTTGGGAATTTTCAATTTTTTTTTTCTTTTTTATAATTTTTTTTTATGTTCATTTCCATTGGCAGAACCGGTTCTTAAAATATGACCACACCTTTCCGTTACACCCTGTATAACAAGAGATGGTGCCATCAGTTAGAGTGCGTAATACGTAATGTGCACATTACCTAGTTAATCTGCATATTGACGGATGGTATACCGTTAAAGCGCGGAAGACAGTAAACGTATTTCTTTTAACTTAACTTTTTTCTTTTTTTTTCTTTTTAGGGTTCTGAACATCCGAACGTAAAAACGGAACCCTTATAGGATCATTTGTGCATCTGTCTGTCAGTCTGTCCGTCTGTCACAGCAAATTTACTCCGAATCTACTAGCCCAATTAATTTGAAATTTGCTACACAGGTGTATTTCTATGACCCCAACACGGACAAGTAACGTAAATAAATAAATTTGGAATATGGGGGGTGACTTTTGGAGGGGAAAATCGGAAAATTTGGAAATAAAGTTTTTCTAACTGTACCGTGCAACATATTAAATTAAAGGGCTGTTTGTGAGGGTCTCAGATATATTTTTATCATAATTTTAAAATAAACGGTTTTAAAGTTATTTAAGAAAATAAACGAAAATTGACCATTCCCATCCCCTTATCTCAGAATATACAGAGTCCAAAATTTTGAAAAAAAAATACAGGAAATAGTTCTTTACTTATAGATTACGTTCTTAACATATGAGAAGTCTATATTTTCACAAACTTTGTATTAACTTGCTTTGGTTTGGTTTGGTTTTTATTCGGTTACAAATTAATAACCCATTTTTCAAATACTTTCTGGTCTTTGATTAAGCTAAAACTTGCATTACACATAAAATTAAGTACCCAAAGCAATAATATAGAAGTATGAAGAAAGGAAGGTGGCCAAAGGATCTCATCAACCAAACAAGACGGCATCATCGTGTTTGGACAAGTTACGTTCGACTAGGTGATGCCTAAGGTTTGATGATGGAGCCGAAAGGTGTCCATAAGATCTCCGCAACCAAGAAAGATGGCACCATCGCATTTGGACTCATATGATGTGTATTGAAAAGTAATTTTACACTTGGTAGTACCCAGGGTCTGATGATGCAGTCGGAATGTGGCCATCGGATCTCCGCAACCAAATAAGATAGCACTATCGTGTTTCAGCTTATTGGATTTGTATTGACAAGCGATATTACATTTAGTGGTGGTCCTACCCAGGGTCTGATGGTAAAAACCGGAATGTGACCATCCATAGCAACTCCTCAACTAAACAAGATATCACTATCGTGTTTGAGTTTATTGAATTTGTACTGACTAATGTTATATCACTAAAAGGTGGTCAGGGTCTGATATATAAAAGGATCTTCAACCATAGAACATAACACCGTCGTGTTTAGACTCATTGGGTAGGTATGAACCTACTTTCTGACAAGTATCTTTAAACTAGGTGGTGACTAGTAGAACCAGAAGGGTACCATAGATACTAAACAAGAAAGTGCTGTATTGTTTGGTCTCGTCAATTTTGTGTTGACTAAAACTATAGTTCCAGGTATAGTCCAGGGTCTGATGTTGGATCTGGACGGTAATCATAGGAAACCCTCAACTTAAGAATGTAGCCCACATAACAGAAACAGCAGATGTAGCCCGATGAAATAAGGCTAGTTAGATTTGTTTTGATTTGTTTTTGTTTAGCACATAGATTATTAGTAGGGCGTATAGACTCTGTTTTCTTGCGACTGACAAGAAGTTACAGGACAGCTGGATAGAAGAATAATGTTAGATTGCTGCTGCCCCAGGGACTGACACTTTCGGCCTTACAGTAGATACACTCCTGGCGTCAGGATAAGTATTTCAATAAGTTCTAATGTTAAAAAGTATAAAGTATACATAAATTAAAATCTTTAAACGGCAAGCTTCAATCAAATAAAAACGTAAACTGAAAATGTTATAGTTGTAACTGTAACATTTCTTTAAAGCCCGAGGCGTGAGGATAATCCTACAATATTTTAGTAGTAGAAACGCTGCGTAGAAATTTAATAAAAATACTAATTAAAACATACATTCAAAAGAACTTAAAAATTTGTCCTATAAAGATTTTTACTTTTTTATAAGCCATTTAAATATATGTGATTCGTTCAGAACCCTTTGCGCGTGAGTCCAACTCGCATTTGAGCAGTTTTTGGCTTAGGTGGCACTGAAATATTTTTTATTCTATACTTTTGCTACATTTTTATACAATGCCGGATGTTCAGCCGGCGATGAGCTAACGACGGTCGTAAGTAAGTTAATTCGACGGAGGCCTGCTGCCCGGGGCTCCTATTTCTGTCTGCAGGGTTTAAAGGAACCTAATACGAAAGGCATGACGGGGGCTTCGTTCACTCGTTTTGCTCGGTCACTCTAGCACATATTACCATATGAATCCCTCCATACAAAACTTTTTGCTACCTACTGCTTTAATATCCTATACCTACGACTCGCTAGACGCTGCGAACGAAAATGTAAATGATAAATAAATGATAAATGATGTTTATTCAGTAAATAGGTTACAAGGAACACTTTTACACGTCAATGGTTTTTGTCAGTTTAAGCTAGATGAGGCCGGTGTTTCCTAGCTGACTACCCTGAGAAGAAACACCGAAACAAACTCAGAGGCCAAAGTCTCTTTTAAAGTGTGTACTGGTTAAATCATATGAGAACCATGTACGTTTATGTCTGGGATGAGCTTTTTGAAGAAAGCAACACACGAATTCGAGTGGACCTGTCCAGACAGTGCAAGCATTTGTCAGTCATCGCGAAGCTCAACTCAGAACTTTGAGGAGCTCAACGAACCGACGAACAATACCAAAGTAAGGACATTTGAGTTGGCCGCAAAAATACTCAAACTGCCAGACAATCATAAAATCTACATGAACATAACGACATACATAGTTCTCGCATTCACATTATTCTATATGAGGACCATGCAGCTTAGTGTCTGTAGTGGTCTTTTGAAGAAAGAACCAAACACATTTGAGTGGACCTGTCCAGTCAGTGCAAGCATTTGTCAATAGTCGAATAACTCAACTTAAAAACCACTAAGGAGCTCAATGACATGACGAACAATACCAAAGAAACGACATTTGGGTAGGCCGCAAAAGTACTCAAACTGTCAGACAACGTTAAAAATTACTGTAAAAAGGAGGAGAAAATAATAATAATAACCCACATAGTCCTCACATTCACAATAATTAAGAAACCAAAAAAAAAAAAATATAATCCTTTACAAAGTAAATATTCGTGTCAAACAAAATAGTAATAATAATAAGTCAATCAAAAAATAAATATAATACTTAACAAAGTATTCAAGTCAAAAAAAAAAATAATAATAATAAAATGTCAATAAAAAAAAATATATATAATACTATACAAGTATTCATGTCAAAAACGAATATTAAAAAAATATATAAAAAATTTCATCAGTAAGTAGTACATATCAAAACAATGGCTCATGTATATCACTGAAGCAGCTTAATCCCACGCCTTTTTGTCCTCAAGAAAGTCATTAATTGTGTAAAAAGCTTTCTGGCATAGCTTACGTTTAATAAATGATTTAAATTTATTTATGCTTAGTTCTTGAATTTGGCTAGGAAGTTTATTATAGAAACGTATACATTGGCATCTAAACGAACCACCTATTTTTTTCTTGAGCCTGGTTTTAGGTACAATAAATTTGTGTTTGTTCCTAGTATTTATGCTATGGATATCACTGTATCTTTTAAACAGATTAATATTTTGATGTGCATACATGAGATTCTCATAAATATATTGAGAGGGAACAGTCATAATATTAATCTCTTTAAATTTGTCTCTGAGGGAGTGTCTGGGACTTAATTTATAAATTGCACGAATAGCCCTTTTCTGTATAACAAAAATTGTCTGAATATCGGCGGCATTTCCCCACAACAGAATGCCGTACGACATCACACTATGAAAATACCTAACCTTACAAGCGTGAAGTGAGTTTTGCTTTGTAGCTGCGCCACGGCGCGTGGCATTTGTGAATTGCCAGGGCTGCCTCTTAAAACAATAATTGTCTGAATATCGGCGGCATTTCCCCACAACAGAATGCCGTACGACATCACGCCATGAAAATACCTAACCTTACAAGCGTGAAGTGAGTTTTGCTTTGTAGCTGCGCCACGGCGCGTGGCATTTGTGAATTGCCAGGGCTGCCTCTTTCGATTCAGATGTCAGTAGGTATTTGTTGTTTTAGAATGCTTTTTAATGTTTTAGCATGTTTAATTGTTAAAAATACGTCCCAAATGAAGATAAATAAAAAAAAAATTACAGGTGTTTTATTTTTATATAATAATCTTTTTTTTCCCTTGTCGAAATTCGCGATTGTTGAACTTTAACGTAGAGAATATTCGGAATCAAACAAAAAGTTTAGCACGCAAGGTGTAGTACCGTATGCTACGGCAAAACTTCGCGCTAACGCGAACTACACTTCGCACGCTCTTTGTTGCACAGCAAGACGTCGAGCGATGTGCGAGAGAGAGCACGCGAAGTGCAGTTCGCGTTATCGCGAAGTGTAGCCGTAGCATAACTATTTAATAATTAAATTAAAATACGAAACAGAGGAAGCTGAAAACACGATTCATTGGTTTGTTCCTTTATTTACACAATTAGCGTAATAGGTGACTACTATGCTTCTACCTTAGATTATAAAATGTCCAGATTCCTAGTACACCACCGTAAATTGAAGCCTAGTAATTTTCAAATGACGGTTGACAAATTGAGGTCACTGACCTTTCTATTCTTATCTCAGACGCATAATAGAAGTTATTACGTACCTACCAATATCTACTTAATAAAATACAAAAAACGAAACATGCAAGTTTTCAATTTATCTGTTTAAAAAACGATAGTAAAACAAATTAGATACTCACATTTCTGTATCGGCAGGTAAACTATAAAACATAAGTTTTTATCTCTTCTCTTGCTGGATCTACATCCATCAACTGCACATAATACACCACTACTAGCCATGTCATGCCATGTGAGATAGTGGTCAAACGCGAGCCTATCAAACATAAAAAAAAAATGTCATAAGAATTCGAAACTATTAGTAGTAGGTACGTAAAGTCGACCGAATTTTATGCGAACGTACGCGCCTCGTGGCTGTCGGCAACCCACTGAGAAATGGTTCGCGGGCGAACCGGCGGCCGGTAGGCAGTTAGCGCGCGTAAGTACATGGAGTGATTCATATTATGGTAATATGTGACTCTAGCCCCTTTCATTCCCTTACCTGCCCGTGTCGCGGTGCCTTAACATCCCGAGCTCACTTTGCTCGCTCTTGGAATTTTTAGTTAAGTACTTAATTCAACTTAAACGAATTACATATCTTAATAGCTGATCCGGAAAACGTTGTTCTGCCATTAAAAAATGGGGGGTGGTGGAAGGAGGGTAAAAAATACTCTACGACTATTCTCATACCTGCAAATATACAAAAAAAAAAACATTAAAAACGGTCGAGCCGTTTCGGAGGAGTGCAACCACAAACACCGTGACACGACATTTTTATATATTAGAAGATTACAATGATTTCGAATGTTTTATTCAAGCAAAGAAACTGTTTTATTAACTTTACCGTATGCTTGGTCGTTAATTTGAGAACTGAAACAACTTTTGCACTTTATCGTACTCAGCCAGTTAATCTGCAGATTAACTAGGTAGTTAATCTGCACTCTAACTGATTTACGCACATTAATGGTAACATATATACTTATTAACAAAATATCCGAACGTATTAATTATCTTAGCCAAATAGATTTTATATTGAATATTGATTTTCCAAGAAAACACGTTTTGCTATCATGAAATTGATAGTATGGAGCTTTTGTAAGTACTAAATTATTATAAAATTAATTAATTTCAGCACTTATTATATTCTGTGAACTAGCGATTAGATTTACATTCCAAGGTTTTTTCATTTGTTTATATGTGGGACAAAGGTGCGTTCCGCGTCAATGTGTGATATTTCTATAGTTACTCATACGATCATAAAATCAACTAACCAATTATAAATTTGAAAGTAAGCATGTTTGGATTTTTCGCTTGTTGTGTGCGTTGTTGCCTCAACGCCTCTAAACGAATTTGGACGTTATTTTGCACACGTGTACACCGTGACCTGGTTAAGTGTACATAGGTTACTTTTATCCGAGAAGTACGCTCTCGTGGGATAATTGACATTCATGCGATCAACGCCGCTGTCAAAAACTAGTTTAAAATATAAATCAGGTATACCGCAGTTATAGTGGGCCTGGAGGTTTACTGAACTGGTTTGTACACTTTGTACTTTCCCTGTAGTCATCAGAAATTAAAAAACTAAGTGTCTATTTTGGTTATATCGGGTGTAAAAGTCAGTTTCCGAAGCCGAAAGCCACATATTCCCATTATTTGGATTATTTTTTTCCACTAGACCAAACCTGGGAAACCACTGGTTCTGGAGATATTGAAGGTCAAAGTCGCCATTTTTTTAATAAGTACTGTTTTACGAAAATGAATTCTTAGTGTTATTACTAAAAATTTTTTTCAAACAAACATTACCTGAATTTTCGACTCTTTTTCGAAATTTCTAAATTACGAATTTGCAGTTAGGAAAACGCAATGAATATCAAACGTATCCGACAAGTACCTACGTGTCTTAGAGCGAAGTTGCGGGCTTTAACTCCACTTGCCTGTGTTCGCGTTACATTGCGTGGAATAAATAGTTTTATTTTTCATACCTAAAAATAAAAGTCGTTTCCCAGCAATCATTTTTGCGCAAAACTACTTTGTTAGACGTACAGTATGCGTAGTTAACGGCTCTGTGATGTGTCTTTTTACAGCCTGTATATAAAAATAAGCTCACCATTTCTCTTTCCGTCATCACTCGGCTTTCAATGATTGGAATACTGTGCCTATGTGGAATAAATTGAAAAAAATACAATGCCTATCTAATCATTTTCTACAAAACTATACAATTAGCTAATTAATTACTTCTAAGGGTACTTATAATTACTCAATACATAGATTTAAAGCTACTGCGTCACTTCTAAGCAATATGCCACTATCCGCGCTGTTGTTCAGGATATCATGCTTCCGCTTACGTCTATAGTGAGGTAGCAATCAATATTATTGCAAGACTAGCCAGGTGATCACGTGGCGCATATTACAGCCGGCGGTGCGGTGGTCCGGCCCGGCGGCCGGCACAAGGCCGCATATGACTCCGACGTAAACATATTAGCGACCACATCTCCTCCCTAACTAAGCTCACAAATGACTCTTGGGGCTTATATTGATCTTATTCTTTACTCACGGTTACACGTCTCCGCCTCGCCGGTCTTTATCCTGGACAGTATGGTTTTGCTCCCGCATCGCTTTAATATTTCAAATCCAATATACCGGACCCTAACAACGGATCATTTTATTTTCAGATAAATTCCAGATGCTGTATTTATTGCTTAGTTTCATATTTACTGTCGGCAAATGTTTTAACCCTGAACTAAGCTATGAAGTACGCAACTACTCTAGAGACAATGTCCAATCACTCTTTAGGGCGAATGCGTTTTGGAAGCACGGTGATATACCGTTACTAAATAGAAAGGTGGGTATGCCAAACTCTTACAAATAAACAAATAAATATTATTGTACATTGGCCCTAGTCTTAGGTTCATTCATCAAATTAATGAATATAGTTTATTTCGAACGCAGTGAGCAACAGCTTAAGTTAGCTGCAATGTGAAAACAATGGATGGTATTTAACTGAAGTTGTTTGAGTTATTATTTTTCTCCTTGATGCCTTGCATGGCAACCTTTCCAAAAGAAAATAATTACAAAAATAACTTCAGCATAAGAAGCCACGGTCGTTGTTAATAACAACATCCCTAAAATTAAAAGACAAAGATGAGAAAAGAAAAAATACTAGGAATTTATTTCAGACTAGCTGCGCCCCGTGGTTTTACCTGCCTAGACCGGAATAAAAGGTAGCCTATATGTTAATCTAGGCTATAAGCTATCTGCATACCAAATTTCATCCAAATCGGTCCAGCCGTTTGAGCGTGAAAAAGTAACAAACATACACACTCACAAACTTTCACATTTATAATATTATAGTATGATTTCTGTCTGTGGACCGATGACTTTTGGTTTGCAATTATTGATTGATCATCAATAATTGCAAACCAAAAGCCATCCGTGTCTTGAATAGCACGATAAATCGGTGGTCTCCTAGCTGTTATTTGAAAATGTTGAGCTTAAAACGGGTTCTTTGAAGCCCGAAACTTTGATACCAGTCTTGTCAAAGGGTATCGTGTTATTCAGTTACTCGATTGTGGAGGTTAGATAGGCTTAAAATTCTAAGCAGATATCTTCTTTTTTTAGCCCCGATGCAAAAAGATGGGTGTTATAAGTTTGACCGCTATGTGTGTGTCTGTTTGTCTGTGTGTCTATTTGTGGCACCGTAGCTCTAACGTGTGAACTGATTTGAATGCGTTTTATTTTATTTGAAAGCAGGTTTTCTAGCAATGGTTCTTAAACATGTTTTATTAAAATCGGTTCAGCTGTTTCGTTTTCAGCGTTGGGGATTTTTTTTTTTTTTTTTAATTGGTATCGGGGGCCACCTCAGAAGACCCTACCAACGTTTCATTACAATCTGATCAATGGTTTAGGAACGCCTAGTAGAACAAACATATAAACTGTCTTTATGTAGAACTTTGACGTTCAAAAAGTGCTGGCACTCAGCCTAGTTTCAATAAATGACTTTTAACATTGATTTTTGAAAACATTCAGTTTTATTTATATAGACTAGCTTCTGGCAGCGGTTTCGCCCGCGTGGAATGACGAAGAAAAAATTAAGAAGTTTCATACAAACTTTCAACCCTCGCTTTAACTTAAAGGGAAAAATTTCCAAAAATCCCTTTCTAGTGCAACACTTACGTCATTTAAGATACATTTGTGACAATTGCGTGCTTTTAGACCCAGCGGTTTCAGCAGTGCGTTGATCGATCAGTCAGCCAGTCAGTTTCTGACTTTATATATATAGGGTGACTGGTAATTAGTGACCGATACTTAAAGACGTGATTGTACTCATGATAAACAAACAACTTTACCAAAAAGACATTATTTTTATACTCATTACATACTCATTGACTTTTAAAACTATAACACAACAGCGGTGTGAAAATCGCGCGCGCGCCTTGACCTATCAGCTGTTAGCCGCGTGACGCCGTTCTGTCACACTATTATTATGTTCCTTTGGGAAAGTTGTTTGTTATCATGAGTACAATCACGTGTTTAAGTATCGGTCACTAATTAACAGTCACCCTATATATAGATAGATTATTTTCAGATATTCAGAGGGACGCGTGTGACGATTCGTGAGCACCCGTACGTGGCGAGCGTGCGACGTCGCATGGTGCACTACTCGGTGGCCAGTATGCTCACCAAGAACCTGTTCGTCACAGTGGCACATCCTTTGATCGAGTGAGCTAATTAATGTGGTTACTGAGTGCCCTCCTAATCCTCCCCCCACTGCGAATATTATCCGAGATTGAATTGCCCATACTTCCCTCACTCCCATTATGTAGTTAAGAGGGAACAGGGGCTACGATT